>CAJNDS010002421.1:204925-399925 GCA_905221605.1 Symbiodinium natans
AACCCTAAACCCTAAACCCGCCTAAACCCGCCTAAACCTTAAACCCTAAACCCTAAACCCCTCAATACAGTTATAATTGGTCAATAAGTACCATGAACCTCCAACCAGCCCCATGTGTTCCCGGGTCTTCGCGCTCAGCGGCTTCCAACTGCCACCTCTCTTTTGGGTTGGATTGAGGGACACAAGCTGTTCCCCCCAAAAACCCAAAACCCTAACCCTAAACCCAAAACCCAAAACCCAAAACCCTAAACCCCCAAACCCCTAAACCCTAAACCCGCAACCCCAAACCCTAAACCCTTGTTTCCCCAAGTGTTGTTTGGCACCCGGCGCCGGCCCAGAACCGGGGCAAAGATGGGGATCTGATCATTCGCCTGCTGTCGGGTTCAGTGTTTTAGGGGTCTACACTGGGAGGTTCATGGTACGTCTTAGCCAACTATACTTAAAACCAGATTAGGGCACTTAAGTAAGGGTTTAGGGTGTTTAGGGTTCAGGCTTTAAGGCCAAGGGTCTTGGGAGGTTTGTGGAAAAGCAGTCTTCAAATACCACAACCCCTATTCGCTTAAGAACACCAAAAGAATACAAAATCAAACCCTAGGCCTAAACCCTAAACCCTAAACCCTAAACCCTGAACCCTGAACCCTGAACCCTGAACCCTTAACCCTGAACCCTAAACCCTAAACCCTAAACCGCAGCTAGCACCCGATGTCTGGATCAGTTTTCGCAAGGTGGGGCGCCTTGGCTCGCCCTGCATGGTTGTGGTGCTGCCCCGAGCTAGGGTTTAGGGTTTAGGGTTTAGGGTTTAGGGTTTAGGGTTTAGGGTTTAGGGTTTAGGGTTTAGGGGTTAGGGGTTTAGGGTTTAGGGTTTAGGGTTCACGGTTTAGGGTTTAGGGTTTAGGGTAAAGTAGCGGATCAGGCTCACGCGTCAAAGATGAATTTTTTTGGTTAAGGTGATTGTTGTTTCTATTGATTGCCTATGATTGCACATATTGCTATCGTTGTTATGATTGCGATTCTTGCTACGGTTGTTCTTACTGTGATTATTGTTTACATGGCTGTTCTTGCTTGTCTTGCTATTGTTTTTATGTTTATTGATATTCTTGTAACCATTTTTGCTGCTGTTGTTATTATCGTTACGCGGGGGGGCCATGACCTAAGCCATGGGTCCTTCAGGGGACTCTCCAATGCGGGTTGGTGGGCGTGGGAGTCGGCTGCGTTCGGGGTCGAAGGGGCTCAAGATTTCCCCCCTCCTCCGAACCCTAAACCCTAAACCCTAAACCCTAAACCCTAAACCCTAAACCCTAAACCCTAAACCCTAAACCCTAAACCCAAACCCTAAACCCTAAACCCTAAACCCAAGGTATATGAACCATAAACCCTTTTTTTGTGTAGGAAGATCGCAGAACGGGGTGCAGGTTTAAGGGGGTACCTGGGAGAATCAGGCGCGTGGCCAGTTGTGCTGATCATGGGTTTCCCTACTACCCCCCCTAGGTTCCCCCCTTAAATTTTAAATAACCTTAATTATGCTTAATTATCCCTAAATAGCCTTAATTATGGCAGGAACCCAGGGGGGGTAGTATAGAGGGGGGTAGTAGGGGAACCCATGCGCTGAGGTGAACTGCGACGCACAGTTTTTTCCCGAGATGCTGTCCCGCAGCAGCCCCGGTCTGGCCATGTGAAGTGCCCTAAACCCTAAACCCTAAACCCTAAACCCTAAACCCTAAACCCTAAACCCTAAACCCGAAACCCTAAACCCTAAACCCTAAACCCTGAACCCTGAACCCTAAACCCTAAACCCTAAACCCTTAACCCAGGCGCTCTGGCTTAAGGTTTTGTGTAGTTTCTCCCTAGTGGAGTCCACAGCCTGGCCATAGCCCCGCGTGGTTCCGTTTTCGAGGCCCTATCCGCCGACGCGGTAGGCGTACCTCTACGACCCGCACCACTCTTTTTCCCCGTCATCGCCCTCGAGGCCTTCTGAGTCGCTGCACTTTACTGGGCCGACTCACAATCCCTTTTCATTTTTCCACCTCATCAACCAGGAATCGACACGGGCTTGTGACCCTGTCTTGCTGTTGGGCAATCTGCCCCACTGTGTATGAGGTTGAGGCTGGTAACGTATTGTCTGGTCTGCTTCTCTGCAGCTCTCTTCCAGGGACACCACGAGGCTCAGCAGGGTGGAACCCAGCTGGCACCGCAAGGCCCGAAGGGACAGGACACGTTCCAGAACGATACTCCGAGCTTTGACGGCGCCAGCTCCGTCGATCTCGGAAGTCCACAAAGCTCAAGCAAAGCTTCGTTCTCATCACAGTCAATCGCGACTGGCGGAGACGACAGACTTGGTGATGAGCTCCATTGTGATGACGGACAACAAAGCATGGAAATGCTGCCAATGCCGACAACAAAACAAGGTGTCGCAATCGTACTGCGGACGATGTGGTACGCACTGGCAGGAGGCCTCCCCGCAGGAGGACACGTATTGGGTGCAACAACCGGCTGCTCCGTGGAGAGACACCCGTGCAGCCCAAGGGTGGGAATCGCCGAGGCGGCGCTCGCCACGCTCACCCCGAGCCCGAGGGAAAGGCCCAGGAGCTCCACATGGCAAAGCTCGTGGAAAAGGCCAGGACCAGCATCCAGTGCCCAAGGGCCCGGCCAAGGGCAAGAATGTGCCCCAGGCGCCCACCACGGCGGGAATCCCCGCAGCACCTACGGTGACGACAGTGGCGCTACCAAACAAGCCATCGGCGCCAGCAGCAGCACCGGTGGCGACGCAGGACAAGAAGCTCCTCGACGCTTTGCTGGAACACGTGGGCAATCAGGACGACCTGCCGACGGACCTGGCCAGCATGCTGAACAAGTATCGCAGCGAGGATTCACGGGCCAAGAGCAAAGAGCTACACCGTGTGGTAGCACGCCAAGCGGAGGCCCGCCGAGAGCTCGACAGGATCCGTGCGGAACGCTCGACCTTCTCCTCGAACTGGGGGAGCTACTTGTCGGATGTCCTGGCGCTTCTGGAAAAGCAGCTGGCCGAACGAGACGAGACGATCCAACAGCTCGACGAGGCAGAGGACGTCTGGGAGCAGCGCTTGCGGGAGGCAGCGCAGCAACTGGCGAAGCATGCCACTACCTCCGGGACTGCAGGGAGCGCGGCCTCTGTGATCGACGTGGACGAGGAGGACTCAGTGGAGATCAGCGAAGCGATGGCCGTAGATGCGGCCGAGGAGGAGAGCAAGCGTGCTGTTGCGCGCAGAGCGCAGCAGGCGCAGCAGGCGCAGCAGAAGGAAAAGGTTCTGCAGGCGCTGCGGTCGGCGCAGGAAGCTGCGCAAGACCCGAATCGCGAAAGAACGCCACGACGACAACGGCCCTTGGACAAGCAGTCAGAGTCAGACGCCAAGGTGCCAAAGGAAGAGGCGCCGCCCCCTGCCTAAGCCTGTGGCCGAGCCGAAAGGGACCCCACAGGCAAGGAGCTCCAGGACACCCCTACGTGATGCTTCCTGTCGAGCAAAGATGCTTCCGCTCCGAGCACTCGGTGTTTCGAGAACCCGATTTTGTCGGGGTGGAAAGGGCGAGCATGCAAGCCCTCACTTGGCACTACCAGCTGGTATTTGAAGAAAGCGGTTTTGCCTTTTCAGTCCTGGATGATCTGAGGCTCATTCCGGACGAGCACAACGAGCACGACGAGCCCTCTGAAATTTCAGTGGAAGGTTGCGAGATCGATGATGTGGCCACGACCGGATGTACTTGTGGCCCGACAGCCAGTCATCTTGTGAGGATTTTCCAGGGCCGACCTGTACAGAGTGCCCTCCATGTACATAGTAACAAACTGCCTTTGAGGGTAGCTTTTCCCGACACGCCCGGTTTGCTTGGTGTTCAGGGAATTGCCTGTCGGAATAGGTGGGTTAGGAACTTCAACCTCACCCACCCGTGCCCCGCACCTGACCTCAACCCGCAGTCCCCTCCGGCACCTGCCCTGGCAGTGCACGACGAGGTGGGCCGTATATATAATGCCCATAAGCACACACAGGCGCATGGTACGCACAGTTTGGGCAAGGCCAAACAACAGGTTGCAGGATCAGCAGGGGCTGCTGAAACTAACATGCACATGCAGTTCGTGGGCAGTGACGGGGTCTTCCAACGCAAGTCATCACCGCCTGCTACCCACCCCACCGTCCTTGTCAGGCTCCCAGTCCCAGGAGCAGACATTGAGACCACGATGGGATTGCCGTGCGAGCATGATGCATATGTTTTCTTCGACACCTACGACCACATTAGATGGCGTAAGAGGGAGGAACATTGGGGTTTTAGGGAAATTATTGCCGATGCGATTGTGCACTCGGCTGTTCAGCCAGTGCTTGCAGTAACCCTACTCCCTAAGCCTCTCCCTAATCTGCCCAGGACCCAGATCGTCCTTAGCGGTGCAGAGCAGCCGCCAGGATGGCAGACAGTCCCGATTGACCTGAGGCCCGTAGGGTTTGACATTTGCACTATCAGAGTGCCAGATGATTCTTCCGCCTTCGAAGCGGCACTGCATGCCTCACGATACTGTAGCACCCCACCTAGGATCACACGGGAGGTTGCCAAGCGACGTTGGAGCTTTGCACCCCCTGGTGCGCTTGCCGCAGACCCCTTCAGGCCCGGCGTGCTGGCAGAGGAACCTGCCATCATTTGTCAAACCCTGAGTCCGGCTGCACATTCTGACGCATCCGATACAGCGTCTGACTCCGATGCAAGCAGCGGATCCACTGTGTCTTCAGCCTTTGAGTGTGTGCCGACCCCGACAGAGGAGCCGGAAGCACGTTTTGTCGTTGCATTTCATTCTGCAGACAGGCACCCCTGGGTTGAGTCCTTCCCCCATATCACAACACCCGACATGCTTGCACGTTCAGCAGCACGGTACCTTGCAAGCCAAACAGGTATCGCGGGATGGCGCACGCATTTCCTTTGGAGACAGCCTTATGTACCAGGTATTGACCTGCATTGCCTGCTCACTCCAATACACAGCAGCGGCGCGAGTGGCACCTTTTTAGCAGATTTTCGGCGCATCTTCGGCCCGGATATCAGGAGCTTTGCAGTGTTGCATGCGCTCCTCAACACGCCTCAGTCAGCGGATGCCATGTGCGCGGTAGCAAGGCAGAAGCTCCTTGATTGGGGACTAGCAGAACCACCGGGCGAGTTCTCCATAACAACTGCGCGCAATGGGGCATTGCTGGTGCCTGCCACCACCGGAACGTGCATGGTGAGTGACACGATCGACTTCATTAGCACGCTTCCAGGGTTGCGGCAGCATGTCTTCTGTGCATCAGGTGCCACCTCAGCATGTAGTCGTGGGACAAGCCCGGGCTGTGAGACGACAGCACTTGCATCATCCACCACCACTACGACGCCCACTGCCTCGGATGACCTGCCACACCATGTGGCACCGATGACACTTCGCACCCCTTACCTTGCTAGACTTGGGATTATAGGAGTTGGGGTTTTCACGGCTGAGTTCCCACAGGTGCCCAACGCTGTTGAGCTCATTGCAAGGGTTTGGGCTATCGCAATCGGGCGTCAGGAAGTGCCCCGAGGTCTCAGGGTTCAGCTCTCGCCCTGTCAGCCGCCCAATAATGCCTTCCATAAAGAAATCCTGATCTTTGCCGCACATGAAACGCCCATACACGACAGCACTGTCACCGTTTGGATTGATCAGCGGCCACAAGGGCTGATTGCGTTCCGGAATATAGCGAGCTGGCAAGATCCCAAGGTCCTTATTGCAGATTTTCACAGCGCAAAGGGGCTATACCTCAACGGTCGCAGATGGGATACGCCGCAACGCCTGTGCAATGGTGACCTCATTGCTGTCTCTATAGTGCCGCAGGCTCCTGACCTTCGGCCTGTTGACTTTTTCATCCAGCGTGTCAGTGGCCTGTGTGCATTCCTGGAGCCTTTGCTTGCTAGCGAAGACCTGCGGTTTGAGACCACTTCTAGTCTCGAACTTGATGTTGAGATTGCGGCAGCTGCGTGGCACAGTCTTGTCCAGGCGCGTGTGCAGGAGCTTGGTTTCACAGAGACCCCCGGCAGGCGTTTCATCATCCTGGGCCCAGGGTACACAGCGACGGGTGCGGTGCACATTGACCAATGGGACCCGGCCGCGCTTGGCAAGGTAGCAGCATGGGTACGTTTAAGGTGCAAAACCACTCTCGGCAGCTTTACCCTACATGACACTGAGTGGGAAATTTCTCACAGACGTATCTTTGTTGCCGTGCCTGTCAGCGTTGACCCTGCCAGGGAATACGTGCGCATACATGTTGCGGACGAGTCAGCAATTGCTTTCGTTTTGCCACATGCAGCCCTGCCTCGGGAACTGGCCTGTCTCGCGCCACTCGATGACCCTTATGCACGGCCGGTACCAGGGAGGCCGTGGTATGGGCCCTTCTTTCCGGCAGCACCGATGACATGGTCTACTAGGATTGACTGTGTTGATAGGGGTCACGGTTATAGGGATGGTGAGTACCAGGAGCAGCCAATTGAACCTTGCGAGGCAGAAGCTGGACATCTGCAGCGCAACAGATGGCAGCGAACGCGCCTACGGGGCGTGGGCAATGTGCCAGACCGTGTGGCACGCCATCTGCAGAGACTCAGCCATATGAGCCATGATCCGGCCTGTGGCCCTGCCTTCCGCCCCGTCACATACAGCACAGATGACGAAGCCCCGACTGCTTTTGCTTTGCCCCCGCCTACGACCACCACCACCACAACAACGGCCACGAACATGCAGGTCACGGGCTCCCCTGTCTTGTTCCTTGTTGTACAGGGGGCTATCGCTGGGCAACAGCTGACCAGGGTCGATTTTGAGGGGATTGCACAGGCGCTGACTGACCTCATCATCGCACACGTTGCACGGAACCGGGCGCCCGCCCAAGGTATCCTTCGAATGGCACAATCCCAACCTGGAGGCAGCCAGGACTATCGTGAAATCATCATGACATGGATCCCTCTCGATTTCCACCTGCACATCGTTGTCGATTCTAGGGGTTTAGGCGGGGGACTTAGGGTTGCAGCTGTCGACTCCGATGTCGACATCCTGGACCTCATCCCTGAGGACCTCCGAAGAAGGGAGGTTAAAATCTTCATTAACGGAATCCCCGAACATCTCTTCCATGGTGGACTACAGGACGGAGATCTCGTTCTTTTCACGCAAGAGCCCGCCAGCATTGTAGCACTGCCGAGAGCCGCGATATTCAGACGATGGCCAGCACTTGCGGTCCTCGCACTTGACATCCTAACCACAGATTTCTTTCCAGTGGCGCAGCAGGCAGAACTGGCACAGGCTCAGGTCCTAAGGGCAGTTGAGATCGCCATTGATGTCCGCAGAACTCAGCTTGGCCACCACTTGAATATTGCACAGCCAGTCCTGATCTTTAGCCGGATCAGAGGCGAGATTGTGATGTACATTCACTGCAGGCTGCCCGCAACGCGCGGCCAGGTTGAAGAAGCTTTGAGCCTCATCCCTGAATGGAAGGACGCGCATCGGCTTGTTGACACGGGCATGATGTCAGGTGAAGCACCGATCTTTCTTGCGCAAGATAGCTTCGAAGCGCGCCAATGCTGGCACCTTGTGCCGGTGCCCTACATGCTGAGGCTTTTCTTGCTGTGGCCTACCAACGAAGAAGCAGTCTTGCAGACTTCGGACCTGCCTGCACCGCCTCACCTTTTTGTCAGTGGGTGCGAGGGCCCGGCGCACGGCCACGTACATGAATTTCGGCGGAGATCCCTTAGGGAAGGGACCAGCTTGGCACACATTCGCCTGCGACAGCCACGTGCACGACAGCCGCCATGTGATCAAATCGCAGCACAGGCTAGCCCTGCTAGAGTTGAGCTGTGCCGACGCGAACACGGCCTCGCCACTGAGGCTGTTGCGCCGGACCACTTCACCTCGCATGTGAGTGTACCGGTGCTTCAGAATGCTTTGCGACAGGGTGGCACGCTTGGTTGCCGTTTAGACCATCTCAGAGTTGACCCCCTTCCGAGCGTTCAGCTGATGCCTCACGACCTTGAAATTGCAACAGACAGGGCTTTCCTGGCGGTTGTTCGGGCCGCGAGGCCGACTCAAGGCGGGGATTTTGAGGTCCGGTATACCATCTTCGACCCCGATGAACAAATCACCATTCGAACCCATCAGCCAGGCCAGCGGATAGAATGGTTGATAGCGGACATTTTGAATTCATCGCCTAAGGCTGTACGAGCGATCCAGCAGCTCACAACCCCAGTTTGGGGATTCCCCGTGCCCCAGTTTGCACGCACATTCGAGGATTCGCCCGCTGGCAGCCTCGCGATTCCTGTTGACTGCAGAGGCGCTGGCCTTGGAGTGTGTACCATCTACGTGCCACGCCTCATGCCTTGGTCCCAGCTTGGCAATCTCCTCTCAACCAAGCAGGCCGAGACACGGCATTGCCAAGGCACGGGAGATGTTGTGCTTGATGCCCTCCATGCACAACGACTCAGCCTCAGGGATGCACACCACCTATTGCAGGATCCCATCGCAAGCCCATTGCCTCACCTGCAGTTCATTTTTGTCAACATCCGGCCCCCTACCCCGGAGGTCCCCCTCAGTTCTGCGTCGTCGACAGCAGGGAGCGCGCGCTGCCCCAACACAACAGCCGATGACGAGCCGGCGCAGCCTGCGGGAGGACCGGACCGACAGCAGTCTGAAAATACCGAGCGTACGAGCCACGCAACGGGGCCACTGCACGGCGTCGCTGAACTGCCGGACTCACCGGTAAGAAAGCACGCAAGTGTTGAGGTCCCCACTCCTTTTGGGACACGTCGAATGCCCCGGCAGGCAAAAAGCAGCGAGGGTCACCTTGCTAAGCCGCCCCGCACAACTGTCAATCTGTCGGACTGTGTGCCCGTACCCCAGCCGGGGTGGGGACACCTTGTAACAGCTGACATGATTCAGTATGCCGTAGAGGGACACCAGCTCCAGCGCCTGCACAGAAACTTTCATCAGGTTGAGGGGATCACACTTCCGGTGCAATGCCTCTGGGCTTCACTTCGTGTATGGGACGCCGAAGCCACTGTCGAGGCCCTGTACATTTTCACAGATGGCTCATTTTGCCCGTGCACCGGACTAGCGGCGTGGGCTGTAGTTGTTCTCGCACTTCAGGGAGGGCACGTAGTGAGGGTAGGAGTCGTTGCCGATAAGGTTGAAGGCCCACATGCACGAGGAGCATATGATGGCGAGGCTGAAGCGCTACTGCATGCACGAGCCGTTGCCTTCGCACAACGCCCTACCCCGGCATTCATCGGCAGTGACTGTGCCTCCGCCCTCGCCGCCACCCACGCCGCTTGTGAGATCCCCCACAACGATCTTGTTGTCAAAGGCACGGCAGGCTTGGCTTTCGCCTCGGCGGCCAGCGGCCAGCATGTCCAGTGCCTGAAGGTTCAGGCGCATGATGGATGCCTTTTCAACGAAGCAGCTGACAACATTGCCAAAGCGATCGCACGCACAGGCAGCAACTACGGCTTAGCGCCCTCAGGAGAGGCTTTCCACCTTGCTGTATCCGAACGGCTCTTTGAAGGGGCATGGATACTTGGGCGAGACGCACGGGTCCAAGCCCAGCTTCCTAGCGTCGGTCCCGACGGCACATGGAACATGGCAGCCCTCACTTGCCCTTTTGCAACCCGGCCCGAGGCTTTTGCAACATTTGGCAGGAACTTCCAGCCGAGTTCAAAATCCCAAGCCGTCTCCCTGCGGATTATGCAGTACAACTGCCTATCCCTCAAAGGCGACCTTGCCAAAGAGTTGATGAGGCGTGGGCTTGAACAGCAAGAAACGACGGTTGCTGGCCTGCAGGAGACAAGGACTAACTCCACGGGGGTAACGCGCTGCGGGGCCTTCTGGGTTGTACATGCGGCGTGCAGCAGTAAAGGGATCGGGGGTTGCCAAGTTTGGTTTAGTGTAAAACCCATGCGTGGCAGCGAAGGTCCCTGCTGGAGGCGGGAGTCAATCACGATTGTCGCTGCGCAACCACAGATCCTAGTCTGCACAGCGCAGCTCGGGGACATAACTTTCGCTTTGGTCTCGGCGCATGCTCCGACTTCAGCAGCTCAGCCGGCAGAAAGAAGCGCCTTCTGGCGCGAGCTCTCCGGCTACCTCAATGCACTCCCGCAGCATTATGTCCCCCTCATTACGATTGACGCCAATGCGCGATTCATATCTACGCCTGACTTCCCGAAAACACGGGACTCCACGCCAGCAGTTGAAAACGCCAAGGAGCTCATCGAGTTTGGCGCTCGCCATGACCTTACTGCAAATGAGCAGTTTGGGCCTGACGGATCTAAGCTCTTTTCCTGGCGGAGCCCGCGTGGTGATCTATCCCTCATTGACTACATCATGCTGCCTGCGGCCTGGGAGCAGTCAGGGAGCACCACGACCATCACAACCCTCAATGACTTGCATGCCGGAAAGGATCACTTCCCGCTGCTTTGCCACTGCCACTTGCATGTTGAAACGGCGAGACCACGCCCGTCGCGACGCATCGCGCCCCAAATGCTGCATACAGAACAGGGGCAGCAAGCAGTCCGGCATGCCTTCGAGACAATGCCGATTGTGCCGTGGCACGTTGATCCCACCACACATGTCGACATCGTCCATACGCACCTTTGGAACGCCCTCAGCACAAATCTCCCTCCCGAGCCACCTAAGCCAAGGCACCCGGCCTTCTCCGAGCATACTTTCCAGCTAGTGCGACAAACGCGCCATTGCAGGCATGTTGTGCGCACCTTGCGTGGCCGCATACGGCGCATCACCCTCCGCGCCGTCTTCGATGCGCTCAGACATGACGGGAAGGGAGACGCAAGAGCTGAAAGTCTCGGCCCTTCACAGGCGACCGACCACGCGCCAGTTGGAGCAGTGAGAGCGATGCGGCGCTGCCTAATGCGCTGGAGCGGCAAGCTCTTCGCGTATGATTGGAGCTTAAAGATCAACGCCGACTTTGACAAAGCAGAATTTCTCAGGCATCAGGTCAGCCTTGCCAGAAGTGCCGGCCCCTCTGCCTTCGCGCACCACATCCGTGCGATCCTGCGTTCGGGACGCAAGTTTAAGGCACCCCCTGTCTTACCAGTCCTACGTACAGCTTCCGGTGCACACTTCGGGGAAGAGGCCGTGCAGCAAGCACTTGGAGACTATCATGCGCAGGCCGAAAGGGGGAAAGCCTCGTCCCCTAGCGCACTTTGCCGGGCTGCCGCAGCACCGCGTGCCCACCTGCAATCGACTGTCGACACCAAGGCCGTCCCCTCGATTGTAGAGCTTGCCGCCGCTTTCGGGCAACTTTCACGTGGAAAGGCGCCCGGCTTGTCAGGAATTCCACCAGATGCCTACAGTACTGCGCCACAGGCGGCGGCTCTGGCGATATGGCCGGTCCTGGCAAAAACCATCGCCTCGGGGGTCCATCCCCTCCAGTGGACCGGTGGCCTCGCCCACAGTATTCCCAAGGGGTCAAAAGATCCCAGTACATGTGCAGCGTGGAGATCTATCATGCTCCTTGAGGCCGATGCCAAGGCCGTGCAGCGGGCCTTTCGACCGCACCTGCTGGCGGTTTTCAGGGACGGCCGACCCTTCGACCAGTATGGGGGCGTGCCACAGTGCCCCCTCACCCTTCCGGCTTTTCTAGCGCGCACGCACCTTGCCGCCATGAAAACCCAGGGCCGGTGCGGGGGCATCCTGTTTCTGGACTGCACCGCAGCCTACTATTCAGTCGCGCGAGAAATCCTTGTTGCCCCCCCTGGCACCTACGACACACCGGGTTGGGTTAGGACCAGGGCTGCCGAGCTTTTCAGTTCAGAAGAGGAGCAAGCGGCTTTCGCGCTTAAAATGTCACAGGGCCCCATCCTCGGGAAACCAACAGTCCCGCTTGAGCTCAGGCGGTACATCGAGGGGCTTTTCGGGAGCACCTGGTTCACCACTGACAGGGAGGGGCGTCACGCCTGGCAGACCCACAGTGGCACGTCACCAGGATCACCGATTGCCGATACTCTCTTCGGGATCCTGTTTTCCCCCTTTCTGACAAGCCTGCAAAAAGCCATCAATGATGCCGGCCTTGATGCCTTTGTCTATCTTAGTCCTAAGGAGTCAGGTGACGCGTCCCAGGGCCTGGCCAGCAGCCCGACCTGGGCCGACGATGTTGCGGTTCTTTTTGGGGCCGCCGATGCACAGGCTGCCCCGCATGCTTTGGCAGAGGTTGCTAGGCTAGCCGAGGAGCTTGTTCAAGGCATCGGACTCAAATTTAACTACGGGCCGGGCAAGACCGAGGCCATCGTGGCCATTAGAGGCCCCGGATCGGCGCAGGTCAGGCGCGATGTCCTGTGTACTGATGTCCCTTGTGTCACGACACGCACTGCAAGCGGGAGGACACTCCATGTCAGGGTGGTTGAGTCGTACTGCCATCTCGGCACCATCCTCAGCGCAGACTGCCATGAATATCCCAACCTGCAACATCGCCGGGAGTTGCTTCAACAAATCTGGCAGCCTGTGAAAAGGCGCATCTTCACCAACCCGTATGTCACGCCCTCGGAGAAGAAACGCCTCCTGCAAGAGCGCGTCTTCTCACGATACTTGCATGGTGCCGGTCTGTGGCGCCTGGCCACGGTGCACGAACGTGACGCAGCCCTTGAGCCCCTCACGATGATCATACGGGGGGCGCTGAGGCCCATTTTGGGCATCAGCCAGCAGGGCTATACAGTCGAGCACGCTGCCGCTATGCTCGACCTCCCCACTCCCGCGGAGCTTTTGACTACGGAGCGGGCCAGGGCCCTGGTCGAAGCCTCAGGCATCCAAGAGACCGCCGTCTGGGAGGCGGCCGCCTCAGATGGGGTCTGGCTTGCGCAGGCGCGAGAGGCTCTCATGGCCACGCTGAGGCCGGGAGAAGATAATGGACTCCGTGACAGGCTTCAGGCGCACTGCGTGCACGACCTGCTCCGTGCTATCCGCACGCACAAGCCCCATCTCCAACGCCTAGTGCGCGCCTACCCGCGCAGACAGGTGCAGAAAAGGGCGAGTTACGGGGAGGGCCTGCGACAAGCGCACTCGCCGGAAGTAACTTACGTCCCTATCGCACAGGCAGGTGTGCCTGGGCAAAGCGATGATGGATGGATGTGTGCACGCTGCGGAGCCTCCTACGCAACAGCACGGCTTCTTGCCTTGCACCAGTGGCACAAACACCGCCAACGCTCCGAGGCAGCGCAGGTGTGCTTTGGCACCCGATGCGAAGTGTGCTGCGTTGAGTTCTGGGATTCCTCACGTTTGCAACAGCACCTGAAGCAGCAGGGGCGGTGTCGGACGGTTTACGCCAATAGTGACCTCGATGTTCCGGCCCGGCCACCGGCTGCGAAGCACCGGCACGGCTGGCGGCCTGCCGCCACAGTAGCAGGGCCCCAACCATTTTGGGCGCTTTTGACGCCAGGATGACGCATGAGGCGTTTTCTAAGTCGCCGCGCATCCACCAACAAGAGGCTTCCGCCTCTCAAAGTCGCTTTTTCGCAGCCAATACGGCAGCGGCGCACTTTTCTGCTTGGAATTTGTCGCGCGCTAACTTGCTCAAGCTTGTCCGCCAAAAACCCTTAACCCTAAACCCTAAACCCTAAACCCTAAACCCTAAATCTGCAGGGAGGACATGAGTGAGGTGCAGAGTCAGTTCGGCCTGAGCTATACCCCGAAGCCACCTTTCTCCCCCCCCCCCCCCCCAAATCCCTAAGCCCTCAACCGTACACTCTAAAACCCCAAACTCAGCCCTAAACCCTAAACCCTAAACCCTAAACCCTAAACCCTAAACCCTAAACCCTAAACCCTAAACCCTAAACCCTAAACCCTAAACCCTAAACCCTAAACCCTAAACCCCAAGCTTCTCAAACCCCGAAGCTCCTCAAACTTGCAAGCGTCTCAAGCTTTCCAGATGTCCCACGCTCCCCAAAAGCTCCCCCAAAGGCTGCCAAACCTGCCACCTCGCAGCCTGTTAGGGTTTAGGGTTTAGGGTTTAGGGTTTAGGGTTTAGGGTTTAGGGTTTAGGGTTTAGGGTCCAGGGTTCAGGGTCCAGGGTTTAGGGTTTAGGGTGTAGGGTGGTTTCAGAGTGCACCAAGGCCCGACAGAATCAGGAGCTGGGGCCTCAGGGGGTATGTTGGGCCTTCTGTTTTGGGTTTAAGGTTTGGGGTTTTAGGCTTTAGGGGGTTTAGGGGTTTCGGGTTTTAGGGTTTAGAGTTCGAGTCCTGAAGCCCGAAAGGCTAAACCCTAAATCGCTTTTGGTTTTGGCGGCGTGGGGAGGGTTTTGATTGAAGAGGTTTTAGGACTTGCTCGTTTTAGGCTTAGGGTTTAGCGTTTAGGGTTTAGGGTTTCGGGTTTAGGGTTTAGGGTACCTAAACCCCCCAAACCGCCAAGCGGCCATTTGTCAAAAACCCTAAGCCTCTAAGACGCCTTCAAACCCCAAGGCTCCCAAAACCTTCACTTATAGGGATAGCAAGTACCAAGTTCCCGATCAAGAGCCGGCAAGCTATTCCCTTAAACCCATAGCCAACCCTAAACCCTAGACCTCTCTTACTGTATATTTTACACATACAAAATATGAACCCTAAGCCCAAACAAACCCGACACAAAAAAGCCTAAACACTAACAGCCCCAAACCCACAACCCCAAGCCCAAAGCTAAGACTCCAAGGCACGGGAAGCCCTGCGTTTTGATCGTGTGCTGTGCGATGTGTCGGAGCCCTGACGGAAAGGAGCCAAGGCGAAGAATTTGAGAGCCCTCGCCCCTGGAGCCCCAAACCCTAAGCCCTAACCCTAAACCCTAAACAATAAACCCTAAACCCTAAACCCTAAACCCTAAACCCTAAACCCTAAACCCTAAACCCTAGGGCCCAGAAGACGCTCATTAGCGAGCGATTGCTGTAGGCCCCAGTGTCACAACGACACGACGTAGCCGACGTAGCCCAGCCTGGCACCGCAAACAACGGCAAGCCAGAAGCAAGGCGAGAAAGAGAATCCGGAAGGCCAGACGAGAACATCTCCCTCCTGCTGCCCGAGACATCGATCTACTGCAAGCACATCACAGCAGACCAGATTACCGTGCCCAGGTCATGTCAAAGCAATGGCGTGGAGAACGTGCCTGGTCCTACTGGCCTGGAGCCTGGAAATCTTCTCCACAGCGACCCTGGAGACGACAACAAGACAAGGCCTCAACGAGATCGTGTTTCCCCGCCTACGATGCGAGGCCAATTCAGGAGAGCAAAGGGGCAGTTGTCACAGTGGTGCACTCCAGCACCACAACAGACCATGCAGACAATGCCCTGGTAAAGGACCTGCAAGGGGCCCTGAACGCTACCAGGAGAACAGAGGCCAAGGTCAAGCATCTGATAGAAGCCAGAGAAGTCAAGATGCAGCAATGGGCTCGCTTCGAAGCAGACATCCGGGAGTCATACAGAAGAGAGAAGGCCAGACACGCCAAGGACATGGAGAACAACGCGCAGGAACTTCGAGAAGCCACTCAACGGCAAGAAGAAGCCAGGAGCAAAGTGAGAGCCATCGCAGCGGGATCCCAACCAACACCACTTCAGCAAGATTTGGAGACGGAAGACTTTTTCCAGGACGTGAACATGGACGAGGACCTCCAGCTCGACTACCTGCAAGATGTGCTTGGAAGAGCCATGCAGGGTACAGTGACCCCGACAAGAAGATCCAACGCTGCTATGACCCCCAGACAGACACAGCCGGCTATGCGAGCAACAGCCACGCCCTCCACTGGCAATGCAGCCACGACAGACCCATATCAGACACCTCCTTCGGCCAAAGCAGGACCTCCAGGGGGAGATGGATATGCTCCCAAGTCAGTGCAGCCAGCAATGGACAGTGGGACACAGGTACTCTCCGCGAGTGCCAGCCAAGGAGCCATAGACAGCATCAACCATATGGTGCGCCCGACAGCCAGACGCGCATCCCCAGGCCAAGGGAAGGCAAGAACATCCGTGAAGGAGACGACAAAGACAACATCCATGTCACCCCAGTTGCTACGCCAACGCGAAGCCGTGACTCTGACAGACAAGCTTGCAGCAAAGAGACAGCAGGCGGCAAAGGAGCTCGTTGCCCAAGAGCTTGCCATCCCAGCTGGAGTGCCCATCCACCTCATCGACGACGATGGCGACCTAGAGGAGCCGGATCCGCCAGAAGCACATGCGCTAGGAAGCATGTCGTAGCAGAGAACAGCTGCAAGATTTGGACGACCTCAAGGTATGCCTGTCCGCGGAAGCTGACGGACTGCCATTGGGTTGGGCAACTCACGCTGCCGGGTAAACCTGAAGCCCAGACCTTGTACAGACACAGGTTCACGACAGTTGCTCTCACCCTTGTACATAAGTTTCCAGGGCCCCCCTCCCGAATCTACACTGCTGTTGCTCTTGACACTAGCTTCTACTGCGCTACTGCCCCACCCATAAGTAAGATACCCAGCTGCCACGGCAAAGCCTACGCCTTAGCCGAGCCGCCAAAGAGAAACATCCCACACAAGCAACAAGGGTACCCAGCGAACAAGCTTACCGCTGTCACTCAAGAGAAGACGAGTTTTTCAAGTAGGTTTCACAGCCGCCCTGAGCCTCAACCTTTAAGGTTCCCTAGTTCCCAAACCTCAGGGATAATCCCAGGCCGAGCAGACGACTCGCCAGACATGATGCCCTCAAGACCATGCCCTCAATGTAATGGACAGCTGCCACAAGGCGCCGGCGATCTGGCTTGCCGGGCAAACATTGAGCATTCTCTTGAAAGTCTTTCTGAACGCGTGTACACTTCGACCTCAGGTCACCCCAGGTCGATAAACCTAAGGCCGCCAGTGTTTAAACAACCAGCAGGCAGGCCGCCTCCACTGACACGGGCTCCCGACACATACTACCACGGACTAGGTTTCCCCAGCATAAACACCAGAATAAACCCTAGCCAGTCAAAAGGCCACGGGAACCCCCACTGTGTTTCAAGGCCACAAGGCGCCGTGTTTTTGGCATGCCAGGCCCACCAACATGCAGAGCCTGCTGTCCTGACAGCCGGCAGCTTTGAAGCTTACTGCCGCGCCAGGGCAGCAGTCACAGCTCCCCAGTCGCAGCTCGCGCCCGTGACGCCGAGCAATGTCCCTCTTGCGCAACGCAGGAAAAGACAACACGATGCACCAACGCCCACAGACTGCGCTGATCCTCGACTGCACTGCCTGCAAACACTGAGGACCAGACACAACTATACATCCCGGTCGCAGCTCGCGTGCAAGACGCTGAGCATCGTCCCTCTCGGCAACACTTCCGCAAGTAGCCCTGGTCGACAGGAATCCCAGTCGCAGCTCGCGCGTGAGACGCTGAGCATTGTCCCCTCCCTTTCATGTCAGGCCGCTCTAGGCACAGGACACGCACCATCCAGACTGGACATTACACCGTGTGCCACCCAATCCGTGTGCACGAACAGCGCAAGAAATCGCTCCGACTGCAACGCACGACACTGCAACAACGCAGGCAAAAACAACGGAGCACCTCCTCCAAATAACTGTCACGCTGAGGAAGATGCCACAATACCCTTGTCGCAGCTCGCGCCTGAGACGCTGAGCAACGTCCGTGTGGCACAATGCAGCACGCGACAGAACCACCCGCAAACAGTGCACACTGAACATGCCAATCACCTCAACCGGCAAGACCTGGCGTTCAGCCCTCTTTTTCCTTCCCGGTCGCAGCTCGCGCATGAGACGCTGAGCAACGTCCACCCAGGTCCAGACGACAAGAGCGCTCAAGGCCGACAGGAAGCCCAGTCGCAGCTCGCGCGTGAGACGCTGAGCAACGTCCTCTCCCTTCCCTGTCAGGCCTGTCAGGCCCCTCCAGTTTCAGGCCGTGTCCCATTTGAACTGGACAGTGCAACGCGCGCCCCGTCATCCACATACCGACAAGGAGGCCACATAGGCACTAACTGTGGCACAACCTACCCGAACCATTGTTCCGCTAAGGCAACAGCTGCAGCGCCTCAGTCGCAGCTCGAGCCCGTGACGTTGAGCAATGCCCCCCCTGCGTGCCACAGCACGCGCCCTTTTGGCGCCACGTTTGCGTATAGATATGGTAGACAGGAAGCCCAGTCGCAGCTCGCGCATGAGACGCAGAGCATTGTCCTCTCCCTTCCACGTCAAGCCACCACTGGCTTAAGCTTTGTCTCAACTGGACTAGACATTAAGCCAAGCGATACAGCGCCCCAGTCGCAGCTCGCGCCCGTGACGCTGAGCAATGTCCCTCTTGTGTGCCACAGCACCCGCCCTCCAGGCACCGCTCCGGCATATAACCACGGTCGACAGGAAGCCCAGTCGCAGCTCGCGCATGAGACGCAGAGCATTGTCCCCTCCCTTCCACGTCAAGCCACCACTGGTTTAAGCTTTGTCTCAACTGGACTAGACATTAAGCCAAGCGATGCAGCGCCCCAGTCGCAGCTCGCGCCCGTGACGCTGAGCAATGTCCCTCCTGTGTGCCACAACACCCGCCCTCCCGGCACCGCTCCGGCATATAACCACGGTCAACAGGAAGCCCAGTTGCAGCACGCGCGTGAGACGCTGAGCATTGTCCTCTCCTTTCCATGTCAGGCCGCTCCAGGTTCAGGAAACACATCCTCCAGACTGGACACCACACCGTGTGAAACACTACCCACCTGCACACACAGCGCAAGAAACAACACCGGCTACAGCGCACAACGCTGCAACAGTGCAGGCAAAAACAGCGGAACACCTCCTCCGAACAGCTGTCGCGCTGAAGAAGAAGATGCCACAATGCCCCTGTCGCAGCTCACGCCTGAGACGCTGAGCAACGCCCGTGTGGCACAACGCAACACGCGACAGTATCACCCGCAAACAGTGCGCTCTGAACACGCCGATCATTTCATCCTCTACCGGCAAGACCCGTCGTTCAGCCCTAACTTTCCCTCCTGGTCGCAGCTCGCGCGTGAGACGCTGAGCAACGTCCACCTAGGTCTAGACGCTAAGACCTTTCAAGGCCGACAGGAAGCCCAGTCGCAGCTCGCGCATGAGAAGCTGAGCAACGTCCTTTCCCTTCCTTGTCAGGCCCCTCTAAATTCAGGCCGTATCCCACCCGAACCGGACAGTGCAACATGCGTTCCACCATCCACGCACCAACAAGGTGGTCACATAGGCAGTGGCACAGCCTACATAAACCCCAGTTCCGCCAGGGCAGCAGCCATAGCGTCCATGTCACAGCCCACACCCGCGACTTTGAGCCATGTCCCTCCTGCGCACCGCAGCATGCGCCCTCCTGGCACCACTCTTGCGTGTAGATATGGTAGACGGGAAGCCCAGTCGCAGCTCGCGCGTGAGACGCAGAGCTTTATCCTCTCCCTTCCACGTCAAGCCACCATTGGTCTAGGCTATGCCTTATCTGAACTAGACACTAGGCCAAGCGACACTGCGCCCCAGTCGCAGCTCGCGCCCGTGACGCTGAGCACTGTCCCTCTTGCGCGCCACAGCACTCGCCCTCCCGGCACCACTCTAGCGTACAACCACGGTCGACAGGAAGCCCGGTCGCAGCTCGCGCGTGAGACGCTGAGCCTTGTCCTCTCCCCTCCATGTCAGGCCGCTCCAGGTTCAGGAAACACATCATCCAGACTGGACATTGCACTGTGCGCCACAGAACCCGCGTACACATACAGCGCTAGAAACAACTCCGGCTACAGCGCGCAACACTGCAACGGCTGCAACAGCGCAGGCAAAAACAGCGGAACACCTCCTCCGAACAACTGTCGCGCTGAGGAAGATGCCACAATGCCCCTGTCGCAGCTCGCGCGTGAGACGTTGAGCAATGTCCGTGTGGCACAACGCAGCACGCGACAGCACCATCCGCAAACAGTGCGCTCTGAACATGCCGACCACTTCATCCTCTACCAGCAAGACCCGGCGTTCAGCCCTTACTTTCCCTCCCGGTCGCAGCTCGCGCATGAGACGCTGAGCAACGTCCACCTAGGTCTTGACGCTAAGAGCTTCCAAGGCCGACAGGAAGCCCAGTCGCAGCTCGCGCATGAGACGCTGAGCAACGTCCTCTTCCTTCCCTGTCAGGCCGCTCCTGATTCAGGCCGTATCTCATCTGCACCGGACAGTACAACATGCGTCCCGCCGTCCACGCACCAACAGGATGGTCACCTAGGCAGTGGCACAGCCTACGTAAACCAATGTTCTGCCAGGGCAGCCGCCATAGCGTCCTTGCCGCAGCTCACTCCCGCGACTTTGAGCAATGTCCTTCCTGCGCGCCGCAGCACGCGCCCTCTAGGCACCACTTCTGCATGTCGAATTGGTAGACAGGAAGCCCAGTCGCAGCTCGCGCATGAGACGCAGAGCACTGTCCTCTCCCTTCCACGTCAAGCCACCACTGGTTTAGGCTATGCCTCATCTGGACTAGACACCAAGCCAAGCGCAGCAGCGCCCCAGTCGCAGCTCAACCATGGTCGACAGGAAGCCCAGTCGCAGCTCGCGCGTGAGACGCTGAGCATTGTCCTCTCCCTTCCATGTCAGGCCACCACAGATTCAGGCTATGCCGTACCCAGACCCAGACTAGACACTTCGCCAAGCGCCCCGCTGCCCCTTACACACTGCGCAGAAGCCCACAGTGGAGCAGCCTCTACTCACCGCCGCAACGCCAGAGATGAGGACCCATCACCGCGGCAGCTTGCGCCAGCCCTTTGCCGCAGTGCGCAACACTGCAACGCACCTGTCACGTTCACCGCTCCTGCGGACCTACTGCTGCATTACCTGCAGACGCAGACGAGCGGACTGCTCCATTCATGGTTAGCCTACATTACCGCTGCGCTTTTCTCTTTGCTTCTGTGGGGGCTGCAACTACAAGGGGGCGAAAGAAACGCAGATCCGCTAATCCGTGTAGGAAGATGCATAAGCGGACCTCATGCATACCTGTGGGCAGCCCTGCGCTGCACACAACCACACTGCAGTCCGCCTGAGCAACGTCAGCGTAGTAGGAATGGGCAACCTGCCAACAGCCCTGCCAGATCGCCTCCCAGCAGCTCCAACATACCTTTCTGGGCCAAACTCCTAGCTGTTGCTTGCCTTTTCACGCCAGCGCAAAGCATGCAGCCGAGCGGCGCCTTTTCCGTACCGGACCCCTCCCACACTTATGCCGCAACTTCAGTCAGCCAGACAAGGCCCATACCGACGCCCAGTAGAAGCCACAGCCGCCCCGCCGCGATCTGCTGGACTGAAACAGAACACACCTCGCCCCAAGACAGACTCCATGTCAGCGCAACAAGAACAAGCAACAGTGGAAATGCCTCTGCTAACCCCAGACCCCCTCGCGGCAGCAACCAGCACGCCGACAGCAACTCCCCAAAGCAGTCCACCCGTAAGGAAGATACGCTTCTAAACAGCCTGCCGCCGGAACAGAAGCTGAGAGCTTTCTTCCTTGCTGCAACCCTGCTCGACACTCTCTTCGAACACAACCAACAGCAAGCGCCGCCCAAGACCGGAGCCGACAAAAGCAAAGCAACAACCGCAGCAAGGCAGCCCTGCGGCCCAAGCCAAGATCCCTATGCGAGTCTCGCCGGGCTAGAGTCTGCGCTCGCAGGCTGCAAAGAAGCATGGACTGACTTCTGGAGACGGCAGCCCCCGTGCGACCTTCCATGCGGATCCCGCAGCCAACTTCAGGGCCCCCTCCCCTTCTTTCCAGCCTGTCTCCGTGCGCTTGACATCTACACAGACGGCTCGCACAAGGATTCGCACTGTCCAGGCTGGGCAATAATCCTCGTTGACGGAGTACAGTTTGGTGAGGAAAAGCAATACGCCGCCTGTGCATACGGTACTGTGAAGGCCATAGCCGACATAGGCCTCTGTAGAGACAACCATCTCTCAAACATCGACGCCGAGGGAATCCCAGTACTCCTTGCGCTGCTCTGGACGCTTGGGCTTGACATACGCATCCATGTTACCATCTGGACCGACTGTGAGGTCATTGCCACCGCTGCGAACGGCGCCAGTTCACCTCCTGACGCCAAGGAGAAACAGAGGCGCCTCTGCCCCAGCATCCGACAAGTCATGCAGATCCATGAAGCCAGGACCTCCCCTGTCCAAGTGCAATGGACCAAAGGACACGTAGGCCAGATCTACAACGAATCCGCCGACGCGCTAGCCAACCACGCCAGAAGCACTGGGGCATGTACAGCCCTACCCAAAGCCGTGCTCGCACTCCTGGAACATGAGCTCCTCCCCTGGGCGTGGAGACTACAAGCCCAGACGTCTGCCATTCCCTCACTGCAGGAACTCCTAAAAGGTGAGTACGAAGAGCGAGAAGCTGCTGCGCCTGCGCACCTGCCTGTTCCCAGAAGCAGCACTACAGCCAGAACGCAGCCCCTACAGCTCAGAGTAGCCACTTACAACGTGCAGTCCATGCGTGACCGAGGGCCACTCCTCCAAGCCCTTATGAGGCGAGACGGCGTTGCGGTGCTTGGACTGCAAGAGACCAGGTACCGAACGGCGTCACTCGGCCAGGGCAAGACGCACATCACTGTGAGTAGCGCGGCCACACCAAGAGGCGAGGGCGGCTGCGCGATCTGGATTGCCAAAGACGCACAGATCGGGCCAGTCCAGATCAAGGATGCTACCGTCCTAATTAGCACAGACAGGCACCTGTTGATCAGGCTGTGCACCGACAAATGGACGGGCTACATCCTCTCCGCACATGCGCCCCACACAGGCAAGCCTGCTGAAGAGATTGCCGCCTGGTGGGACGACCTCACCAACAAGCTGAATCCCTATGTCGGTACAGGACTACCACTCATATGTTGCATCGATGCTAATGCAAGAGTTGGCGCCACCACATCACAGGCCGTCGGTCCACACGCGAGCGAAGCCGAAAATTTTGCGGGAGCCTGCCTGCGAAACTTCTGCCACGTGAATGCCTTATGCGCCCCCACTACCTTCCAGGGCATTAAGGGACAGTGCGTCGAGCCCGACACTGACGTGCACACATGGGCTTCCAGCCACGGTGACACGCACCGCATCGACTATGTACTCGTGCCGCAGGACTGGCTCAGTCACTGCAGCGAGATACGTATGCACCCTGACTTCAGTCTCAGGGAGGGGGAAGACCACACCGCAACGTCCCTGAAGATCACCCTCCAAGCTGGCGCCATTTCCAAGCCCAGTCGCGCTCATGCCCGGATCCCTCTGCTACGTGTTTCCGACACACAACAAGCAGAGGCGCCAATCCCTGCGGCGCTGCAGACTGCCAGCCAAGTGCCCTGGAGTACCAACATACATGACCACGTTGCCAGAGTTGACGACATGCTTCGTAGCAGCTGCCGAAGTCAGGGACCAAAGCAACACAGAAAGGCGCACATCTCTCAGCACACCTGGAACCTGGTGAGGTACCGCAGGGAGGCCCGTCATAGGATCAAGGCCGCCCACAATGGTATCCAACGTCTCCGGCAACTCATTTGCTGGAGGGCTTGGAAACTTGGACACATCAGTGCGGAGTTCATTCGGAAGGTACAGGAATGGCGCGACAGGCAATGCGCCTTACACCGCCGTCATGCCACTGCCATACGTGACACTAGTGTAGCAAGCCTCATGCTACGAGCTTCTCTGAAACAAGACAGGCTGGACCACTTGGAGGTCCTTGTTGCCAAGTTCCAGGAAGCTGCTAACAAAGGCGCATCGCAGCAGCTTTACCACGCACTCAAGATATACCGGCCTGCAGGCAAAAAGGTCCACAAGTCCTTTGGACAGCCGCTTACTGTCATGCTCCCTACTGGCAAGCACGCTGAAACATTTGCCGAAAAACAGCAGGCGCACAGGGATGTGTTTGCGCAGCAGGAAGCTGGGACCATCCTCACCCCTGCGGAGTACTGCAGCCAAGACGCCCCCAGTAGAGTGGAGCCCAGTGCTAGGTACCGTCTGACAGACCTCCCAACTCTCTTCCAAGTAGAGCAAGTTGTGCGCGAGGCCAAAGATGGCAAGGCTCCAGGGCCCTCTGGAATTACTGCAGCCGTGTGGAAATCCTGCCCGACAGGAGCCGCCAAAACACTGCTGCCCATTTTTATGAAAGCCCATATCCGGCTCACCGAGCCCATACAGTATCGGGGCTGTCAACTCGTTGCTTTTTTCAAGCAGAAAGGCACGCCAACTGACCCTCTGAACTACAGAAGCATCGCGCTCTTTGACCCCGCGGCGAAGATGCACCACCGGCTGCTGCGCCCTGCTTTGTGCCAGCAACTAGGACACACTGCCCAGCCGTTGCAACAGGGCTGCGTCAGAGGGTCGTCCTCAAACTCCCTTCACCATTACGTTGCCACGTGGGGAAGGATCTCCAAAGCCAGGGGCGCACCCTGCGCTACGATCTTCCTTGACCTCAGCGCCGCGTACTACAGATTGCTGCGAGAGTCTATGTGGCCGACAGCTGCTGACGGCGCCGAAAGCCCCACAGACCAACACGTTGCCTGGATACTTGGGCGCCTGCAGGTGCCCGCTACACTTATGCACCAGGTTCAGCAGTATGCTCGCAACACTGACCTGCTGGAGCAGGCCCCGGAGCACCTACGCCGCTACGTCAGAGTCATGCTCAGCGGAACGTACTTCGTACAAGACGGCCTTGAAGGACTTGTCCGTACACACGCCGGCTCAAGGCCGGGCGACGCAATAGCAGATGCCCTCTTTGCGCTTGCTGCTGCGGACATGCTGCGCGAAGTACAAGAGCACCTCAACTTAAACGGGCAGCCGTGCCCGCTGCCGACGTGGGCCGACGACGTTGCTCTACCGCTGACCTGCGACTCTTGCGAGGAAGTCGTCAACACTGTGCAACAGGCGGCTACCGTACTGCACGACAGCTGCACCCGCAGGGCAATGGCACCGAACTACGCTGCCGGCAAGACGGAGGTTTTGGTATGCCCTACGGGACCAGGATCCAAAAAACTCAAGCGCAGCCTCTTCCGAACTGGGGAAGGCACCATCGAGTTTACCGGTGGGGATGGGCGTCACCTCCTTCGTTGCGTGACCAGCTACAAACATCTCGGCAATGTTATCTCAGAGACGGGCGCGGCGCTGCCTGACATCCGGCAAAACCTTGCAGCGGCGCAGGCTTCCGCTGGACCGCTGACGAAGAAAGTCTTCCGTAACGACAAAGCCCCTTTCGCTACGCGCAGCCTTCTCATGCAAAGCCTCGCTGTTAGTCGTGCTGTGCACGGTGCTGAGGTTTGGGGGAAACTCAGTAGGCGCGAGTCACATGTATGGCACCATGGACTTGCACGCGTGCTGCGCAAACTCCTGCCAGAAGACCGTTACACCGGGGACAGCACCTGGGCGGCGTCTGCAGATGTCTTCGGCGCCACTGGGCACCCCAACGCGGAACAATGCTTGTCTGCCGCTAGGCTCAGGCACCTAGTGCAGATCAGTAGAGGGCAGCATGAGGACCTTTGGCATCTTCTTCAAGTAGAGGCCGCCTGCACCGCCGATGCCTGGCTGCACCTAGTACAACGCGATCTTGCGTGGCTTCAGGGGCTTTTCGACCGCGAAGCCACTCCTAGACTGCCGGCAGAGGTCTTCGAAGCCGGAGCAGACAATGCTCACAGCCTACGCCAGCTTCATCACCAAATCCGGCGAGGCATGCGCAAAGTCGGGGAGCACAATTGGCATGAATACCAACGCAGCCTGCAAAGTAAGAAAGCCGTCCCCGGCCCAAGTCCAGCCCCCAGCGAAGCAAGCAGAGTCGAGCTAGAGCATCCTTTCGCTTGTGAGAAATGTCCAGCCGCCTTCTCTACGCGACAGCAGGTGCGGGCTCACAGGCTTGCTAAGCATGGCCAACGACCTTTGCTAGAAAGCTATGTCGGCGCCAGTCTCTGTACAGTGTGCCTTACGCAGTTCTGGGCCCGCAGGAGACTCATACGACATGTCACGCATGATTCCAAAACCTGCGGGTGGCAACTTCTGACACGTGCCCGGGCACAGCCCCTTGCAGACCTAAGACAGCGAGAGCGAGCCAGAGCCATAAAGGCCACTGCCTCAGGTGGCATTCACGCACAGGACCGCCTGCCAGCAGTCAGGGTGCATGGACCCTTGCGCAGGGAAGTGCCCCCCGACATGCAGATTTCCCCAGACCTCCTAAGCATAGTGCTCGACATAGCTCATGATAGCACACATGCTTGGCCTTTTAGGCTGCGGGTGACCCTGGACGAGTATCTCACAGCCAGCCCTGCCACGCAGGCTGTTTTCTTTCAAAGCCTGTCGGAGGCACAGCAACATGTGCTGGAGCGCCTGGTTCAGGCCACTGAACAGATCCATACAGGTCAGGGCTAGGACGCTTCCTTTCTAATTAATACCAAAGCTGCATGTTTTTGCTTTTGGCCTGTAAGCGCCAATCCCGACGTTCACTGAACTTTGACGCAGTCCGATCCGATCCCTAAACCCTAAACTAACCCAAAACCCTAACCCTAAACCCCAGCAGGGAATGTTTGGGGTGGACTTCCCATTTTCGTCCAGAAGCCCAGCAGACTGCCATGAGTGTTGACTGCCATGAGTGTTGGTTGGCTTTAGGGGTTTAGGGGTTGGGGTTTTGCGAGAAGTTTTCAGAACCCAGGTATCACGAACGGCTGACGCAATTCTTAGCGTTTTTACTTTTTGTTGGGTTTAGGGCATTTCGGGTTTAGGGTTTCGGGTTTGGGGCTTCGGGTTTTAGGGTTTCGAGTTTTAGGGTTTAGAGTTCGGGGTCTTGGGTTTAGGGGGAAGGATGTCCTCCGCCCTGATGCTGCCAAGGCCCTGCTCGGGCGATGGCACGTTGCGGAAGACGCCGTGCTCCCCTGAAGTCGGGGGGAGGGGTTCCACTCCTACAAAGGAGGGTCATTGGGTTCATACACTACAGCCTACACCCAAGCACAACATCCTCAAACTCCCCGCAATACCCTAAGCCCTAAGCCCTAAGCCCTAAGCCCTAAGCCCTAAGCCCTAAGCCCTAAGCCCTAAGCCCTAAGCCCTAAGCCCTAAGCCCTAAGCCCTAAGCCCTAAGCCCCAAGCCCTAAGCCCTAAGCCCGAAGCCCTAAGCCCGAAGCCCTAAGCACCCTAAACCCTACTCAGCCCAGACTGCTCAAGAGGTACATCTGGAAATCCTGGACCGTGCGAGATGGGATGTGCCTTCACATTCGGTGCGCCACAACCTGGGTGTAGCGACAAACACTTAAGGTTTAGGGCTTAGGGTTTAGGGTTCAGGGTCAAGGATTTTGGGTTTAGGGCTTAGGGTTAGGGTTCAGGGTTTAGGGTTTAGGGTGTAGGCCTTAGGGTTTGGATGGTAAGCTGTTGCTCACAGGGCATGAAATTGAATGAGTGGAGGGACCCTGACGATGATGAAGCCGAGCAGCCACGGGCATGCGCCTGCGCCGACAAGTTCTTCATGCCTGCCCGCATTTTTTTGCAAGATGTTGCAGCTAAGCCCAGAGCCCTAAACCCTAAACCCTAAGCCCAGGGAGTTTCCTCTATGCACCCAACTACCTACTGCATCGCTCCCACTTGCCCCCGAAACCTGCCTCCCAACCCCTAAACCCCAAAACGATCTCTACCACCTGAGCACAAACATAGCCCCCAAGCCAAAAACCTCCAGTTCCTAAGCCCGAAGCCCCAAACCCTCAGCCCTAAACCCTAAGCCCTAAACCCTAAACCCTAAACCTTAAACCCTAAACCCTAAACCCTAAACCCTAAACCCAATGGCGCCGAAGCCCCAGCCTGTGGGGCGCGTGCGAAGGGCCCCGAAGGTCGCCGAAGGCCTCGTGGGCGGGATCTGGGCGGCAGGCTGTAGAAGGGGTTTAGGGTTTAGGGTTTAGGGTTTAGGGTTTAGGGCTTGGGGTTTCGGTATTAGGGGTTTAGGGTTTAGGGTTTGGGGTTTGGGGTTTATGGTGTCTGGCTTACAAGATTGAGATGTGCAGGGCTTATCGACTTCTTGTTCAATACTTCTTGCTGGAGGCTTATGGGATTGAGAGGAATGTCCAACCCTAAACCCCCAAAACCCCAAAACCCCAAAACCCCAAAACCCCAAAACCCCAAAACCCCAAAACCCCAAAACCCCAAAACCCCAAAACCCCAAAAACCCCAAAACCCCAAAACCCCAAAACCCCAAAACCCCAAAACCCCAAAACTCCAAAACCCCAAAACCCCAAAACCCCAAAACCCAAAACCCCAAAAACCCCAAAACCCCAAAACCCCAAAACCCCAAAACCCCAAAACCCCAAAACCCCCTAAAACCCCTAAACCCCTAAACCCTAACCCCTAAACCCCTAAAACCCCTAAACCCCCCCTAAACCCCTAAACCCCTAAACCCCTAACCCCTAAAAACCCCCTAAACCCCTAACCCCTAAACCCCTAAACCCCTAAACCCTAAACCCCTAACCCCTAAACCCTAAACCCTAAACCCAAAACCCCTAAACCCCTAAACCCCTAAACCCCCCTAAACCCTAAACCCGAAACCCTAAACCCTAAACCCTGAACGCAAGAGCCCCTGCGGCCCAGACGCTGCTCCTGACGGGCCATGCTTTGCAACGCTGCGGCGGCTTCTCCTCAGCTGCCAAGCTGCCACTCTAAACCCTAAACCCTAAACCCTAAACCCTAAACCCTAAACCCTAAACCCTAAACCCTAAACCCTAAACCCTAAACCCTAAAGAACCCTAAACCCTGGCCTAAGCGCTAAGCCCTGAACCCTAACGGCCAAAGATATCCGATGCAAGGTCTCTGGCAGCAGAAGGAATCCTGCACGCCGGCTTCCCCCGATCCTTGGCTTGCTGGGTAAAGCTAGGGCACGGTTTAGGGTTTAGGGTTTAGGGTTTAGGGTTTCGGGTTTAGGGTTTCACGTTTAGGTCATAGGGTTTAGGGTTTATGCCCTAACCGTAAGCCACTCGGCGCCCTCTACGCGCAAGTACCCCTATCACAAGCCTTGATGGCTCTATGGCAGACCCCGAAGCCCTAAACCCTATATAAACCCTACACCCGAAACCCTAAACCCTAAACCCTACACCTTGAACCCTAAACCCTAAACCCTAAACCCTAAACCCTGAAACCCTAAAACCCTAAACCCTAAACCCTAAACCCTAAACCCTAAACCCTAAACCCTAAACCCTAAACCCTAAAACCTAAACCCTAAACCCCCCCCTGAGCTCCCAGGAGTTTTTGGCCGATCTTCGCGAGTCGCTGGCGGCGGTGGCCAGGTGCACTAAGCCCCGTTTAGGGTTTAGGGTTTAGGGTTTTCGGGTTTTAGGGTTTTAGGGTTTCAGGGTTTTAGGGTTTTAGGGTTTTAGGGCTTTAGGGTTTTAGGGTTTTAGGGCTTTAGGGTTTTAGGGTTTTAGGGTTTTAGGGTTTTAGGGTTTTAGGGTTTTAGGGTTTTAGGGCTTTAGGGTTTTAGGGTTTTTGGGTTTTAGGGATTTGGGGTTTTAGGGTTTTAGGGATTTGGGGGTTTAGGGTTTTAGGGTCTTAGGATTTTAGGGTTTAAGGGTTTTAGTGCTTTAGGGTTTTAGGGTTTTAGGGTTTAGGGTTGACATGCAGTTTATTGGCTCTATGAGTTTATAGAGTTTAAATGGTCTATGGGGTTCAGGGTTTATGTGATTTTTGGTAGGGGTTGTAGAGTTTATGGGGCTTATGGGTGTTTTAAGATGGGGTGTAGGTTAAGTTGTAGGGTATATGGGAGGTTTATGGGGTGTGCAGGGGTTCATCGAGTTTACATGGTGTGCCCTAAACCCTAAACCCTAAACCCTAAACCCTAAACCCTAAACCCTAAACCCTAAACCCTAAACCCTAAACCCTAAACCCTAAACCCTAAACCCTAAACCCTAAACCCTAAACCCTAAACCCTAAACCCTCACCCCTAAACCCTAAACCCTAAACCCTAACCCCTAAACCCTAAACCCTAAACCCTAACCCCTAAACCCTAAACCCTAAACCCTAAACCCTAAACCCTAAACCCTAAACCCTAAACCCTAAACCCTAAACCCTAAACCCTAAACCCTAAACCCTAACCCTAAACCCTAAACCCTAAAGTTTACGGGTCTATGGGCTGAAGTTTACGCGTTTCCGGGCAGAGGGCGGATGTTCTGCCCGTCTTGGGGGTGCAAAGAGGGCTGTTGGGGAGATTGAGGCTTGCTTGGAGTTTCTAGCAGTGTCTTAGTTGGTCTCTATGGGCGCTTAGTGGGTTGCAGTCGATAGTTTCCCTGGCAACATTCCGAGACCTTAGGCCTTAGATCCTGAGCCCTCTAACCGACATGACCCAAACACTGAACCTTTACATCCGGAAATCCTCAACGCTGCAAGCCCCCGTAGGCCTTTAAATGCCCAACCCCAATCCCCTCACCCAGTGTAAATCCAAAAGCCGTAAACCCTAAACCCCTAAACCCTAAAACCCCTGATGCAAAAGCCCCAAAATCCTAAGAGCCTAAAACCCGTAAACCCTCAAACCCTAAAACCCCAAAACCCCAACATCCCAAAACCCCAAAACCCTAAACTAAACCTCTCAAACCCTCACACCCTCAAACCCTAAAGCCCCTCAACCCTAAACCCTAAAACGCTAAACCCGAAGCCTGCAAGCCGAAACCCTAAACCTCAAACCCTAAAGCCCGTGCAGGTCGTGTAAAGCGCCAAGCAAACCCTAAAGCCCTACAACCCTAAAACGCCTCATGCCCTTGAACACCCCAAACCCCAATCCCAAACCCCAAACCCCGAACCGCAAACCCCAAACCCCAAACCCCAAACCCCAAACCATAAACCCTAAACCCTAAACCCTAAACCCCTAAACCCCTTCAGCCCCTGGCACAGGTCGTGTGAGCCCTTCGATGGGGCGCTTCTGGGCATGGCATGCTTCTCGGGCCTGCATCGCAGTGCTCAAACTAGGGTTAAGGGTTTAGGGTTTAGGGCTTAGGGTTTAGGGTTGAAGTGGGGGTTTGGGGTTTAGGGTTGAAGTGGGGGTTTGGGGTTTAGGGTGTGGGGTGAGGGGGGGTGGGGGAACCCCAACAACCCCAAAAGCTCGGAACCCCCCCCCCCCCCCGCCCAAAGCCCAAAAACCCTAAAACCCTGAAGCCCCTACACCTTAACACACACCAAACCCCAACACCCCAAAGCCCTACCACCCCCCCCCCCCCCAAAAAAAAAGCCTAAACCCTAAACCCTAAACCCTGAACCCTAAACCCTAAACCCTAAACCCTAAACCCTAAATGCCCTGAAGCCCTCAACGCTCAGGTGCCCAGTGCTCCCGTCGGCGGGACGCGCGACCTGTGTTGCTGCCCCACGGCTCTCACCAGAGCTTAGGGGAAGTTTGGGGTTCAGGGTTTCTTTGGGTTTAGGGGTTTAGGGTTTTAGGGGTTTAGGGGTTTAGGGTTTTAGGGTTTTAGGGTTTTAGGGTTTTAGGGTTTTAGGGTTTTAGGGTTTTAGGGTTTTAGGGTTTTTGGGTTTTTGGGTTTTAGGGTTTTAGGGTTTTAGGGTTTTTGGGTTTTAGGGCTTTAGGGTTTTAGGGTTTTAGGTTTTAGGGTTTAGGGTTTCGAGTTCAGCATCTCAAGTCCAAGCGTTCCTTAGCGAAGCTCGCTGGGGCGAGGCAAATTTGCCTGACGACTTGGGCCAACAATTTGCTTGACGACTTGGGACATCAAGGCTTATGCGCATTAAGAAAGGGAGGTTTAGGGCTTAGGGCTTCGTGGGGTTCAAAGGCGGATGGCTGTCAAAACCCTAAACCCTAAACTCTAAACCCTGTCAACCCGAAACTCCTAAAGGTTTGTTGGGGGTTCGGGGGGAGTTAAGGACTGTAGTGTTAGGGTTTAGGGTTTCGAGGGTTAGGGTTTAGGGTTTGGGGTTTACGGCCTTAAGCCCTTTATAGGCCCCTATATAATACAAGCACCTTGTTGAAAGGACCCCCAAAAGGACCCTTATAAGAGAACAGCTCACGTGCCCAACCCACCCTAAGTCTAAGCTTTCCGTGCCTCCCTCGAGGTCACGACAGTCTTGTTGTGCACCCTAAAACCCTAGATCCTGAACCACCTGGACCCTCAACACTAGACCCTCAACCCCAGACCCTGAACCCCAGACCCTGAACCCCAGACCCTGCACCCTGAACCCTGAACCCTGAACCCTAAACCCTAAACCCTAAACCCTAAACCTAAACCCTAAACCCTAAACCCTAAACCCTAAACCCTAAACCCTAAACCCTAAACCCTAAACCCTAAACCCCCACCCCTCAACCCTGAGGCTCTGTTCTTTCGCGATGTCCCGGCTGGAACTCTGCGGTGGCCGAGCTGTGGTTGAAATGGCCCAGGCTTCGGCAACAAGGGGTTTAGGGTTTAGTGGTTTAGGGGTTTAGGTTTAGGGTTTAGGGTTTAGGGGTTTAGGTTTTAGGGGTTTAGGGTTTAGGGGTTTGGGGGTTTAGGGCAAGGGGGGTTTAGGGGTTTAGGGGTTTAGGTTTTAGGGGTTTAGGGTTTAGGGGTTTAGGGTTTAGGGCAAGGGGGCTTAGGGTTTAGGGGTTTAGGGGTTTTAGGGGTTTAGGGTTTAGGCGTCCCTGAAAACTCTAAGTCCTACAAGCTTTTAAGCCCAGCCCTAGACCCTAAACCCTAAACCCTAGGCCCTAGGCCCTAGGCCCTAGGCCCTAGGCCCTAAACCCTAAACCCTAAACCCTAAACCCTAAACCCTCAACCCTCAACCCTAAACCCTAAACCCTAAACCCTAAACCCTAAACCCTAAACCCTAAGCCCCTATTCTTGGAGGCGGCCCGAAATCTGGGCTGCCTGGACCCTGGGTTCCTCCGAGCCGTTCTTTCCTTCCTCGCCGCGGGAAGCGCGGGCACCTTTGCGTCTCTGAGCCGCTTGGAGGGTTTAGGGTTTAGGGTTTAGGGTTTAGGGTTTAGGGTTTAGGGTTTTAGGGTTTTTCGGCTTTGGCACTTTTCGGGTTTTAGGGTTTTGGGGTTTCAGGGTTCAGGGTTTCAGGGTTTCAGGGGTGTAGGGTGTTAGGATTTAGGGCAGTTTTAGGGTTTTAGGGTTTTAGGGGGATGTAGGGTTCAGGATTTTAGGTGTTTGGGTGTAGGGTGCATGGCTTTGGTGGATTTAGGGTTGGGCCAGGGAACCCTCATACGGACGAGGCTCGGCATGAAAATTTAGGGTTCCAGCCTCTTAAATATACGGCGGCCCAACCCCAAACCCTAAACCTTAAGTTTTAGAGTCCAGGGCTCAAACCCCCCAACCCCAACCTCCAAACCCTAAACCCTAATTTCCGGGTTTAAAGGGAAACCCCGAACCTTAAGCCGCCAACCCCGCAACCCCAACAACATCCCCGAAAACTGAGGGGACGCGGCGGGGGCCGGACGGTTCCTTCTGCAAAGCTCCGCACTGAGATGGGTAGAGGGGAGGGCTAGGGTTTAGGGTTTAGGGTTTAGGGTTTAGGGTTTAGGGTTTAGGGTTTAGGGTTTAGGGTTTAGGGTTTAGGGTTTAGGGTTTAGGGTTTAGAGTTCAGGGTTTAGGGTTTAGGGTTTAGGGTTTAGGGTTTTGGGTTCCGGTTGATGCACTTCGGTTCCCTTACATATGGGTTCTCCTCAGCTCTGGACCCCACAAAGCCTACTTGGAGGTTCATGGCACTTATTAACCAATTATAACTGTACTTATAACTGTACTCATAACCATATTAGGGCCCTTAAGGGGCTTCTAAGTGGGTTACAAGTACAGTTATAATTGGTTAGTAAGTACCATGAACCTCCAAGTAAATCCCTGAACCCCTTCGTCCCGAAATGTTTGAATCCCTGGAGCCCCATAAACCTATGCCCCTTAAGCCCCAGAAACAAACCCAAAGCCCCTGCAATCCCTGCATCTCTAACCCTAAACCCTAAACCCTAAGCCCTAAACCCTAAACCCTAAACCCTAAACCCTAAACCCTAAACCCTAAACCCTAAACCCTAAACCCCAAACCCCAAACCCCAAACCCCCCAATACGAGGCCTACGAGAGGAGGCGATCGCCTTCGCCGATGCCGAAGGAGCCGCCTGCGGTCTGATGGAGGCAGCCAGGGAGCGACTCCAAGGCGGGAAGCGGTAAACTGGGGTTTAGGGTTTAGGGTTTAGGGTTTAGGGTTTAGGGTTAGGGTTTAATTAGGGTTTAGGGTTGTCGGGTTGTTAGCGTTTGGGGTTTTGGGCTTTTTTGCGGGTTTTGGGGTTTTAGGGTTTCAGGGTTTTACTCGTGGGGTGTTCGGGTGTCAAGGTAGTTTTAGGGTTTTAGGGGTTCTAGGGTTTTAGGGTTTTGGGGGTTTTGGGGTTTGGTGCTTTAGGTTTCTTGGACGGTTGTGGGCTTTGTCCTCTCTCTGCTTCTCTTGCCCTCAACCTGACCCTCTAAACCCCATGAATCTCATAAGCCCTATAAACCCCACAAGCCCTATAAACCTTACAAACCCTATATGCCCACAAAATCCTATAAACCCTATAAACCCTAGAAACCCTTTAGACCCTCTAAACCCTATAAACCCTAGAAACCCTTTAGACCCTATAAACCCTATACACCCGATAAGCCCTAGAAACCCTGTAAACCCTATGCACCCTGCAAAGCGGTTGTTGTCGCGTGGCCCTGCAGCCACAGCGATGTAGTCCTTGACAGGACCCTGGGTGCGGCCCACAGCCCTACATGGTCTAGGGTTCACCCTGTGAAGAGTCTGATATACCCTAAACCCTAAACCCTAAACCCTAAACCCTAAACCCTAAACCCTAAACCCTAACCCCCAAACCCCAAACCCCAAACCCTAAACCCTAAACCCTATACGGGGGGACAATCAAGGAAGGAAACCAACTCCCCTAATCGCCCTGAACTTATATTCCCCAGATCGAACCAAGAAACAAACAAGAACACGGATAAGAGCAACCCAGGGGGGAAGGAAAGGGGGAAGGAATCCACACCCTTACCAAACCCTAAGAACCCAGGCACTACTTTTTGAACTTGTGGCTTTCTGTTCAAGCCCATCTTGAGCCAAACATGATTTCCGGGTTCATTAACCCTTCCAACTCTCAACACTAACTCTTTTCTACAATACCAATTGCAGCTCCGCACTCCCCCTGTCCTAGGATTTCCTAGGACACATTGGAGATGCAGATCTTTTGGCCAAAAACTGCCATTAAGGCAGCAGCCAGCTGCTTGAAATGCAAGTTGTGGTTTAACGTCTTCCAGGACGGAATTATAGCACATTGGCTAACCTACTACCCATAGAGAATCTCTTTTCACCATGATCCTCTCATCACTGAAGACTCCTTGGCCTTCTTCACCACAAACCGTGGTCTTCTCTACGCGAAAAGCTACTGACTTCTACTATCAGGGATTTCCATACCCTTAATAGTAACCACCACATTGTCAGCACATTGGCTGTTCCAGCGCACCTGTCTCCAGAAAGAGAAAAACTATCCCTTCATCCCTACCATCCAATCACTTCTTTTTCCGATTGTTAGCAATCTTGAGGTGAAGTTGCAGCAGAATATACTCCAGGTCCGAAACTGTAAGAACAGGATCCTGTACGCCCCTTTGAATTGAGGATACCAATCCTTCTCTCTTTGCGTCCTCAATCGCCTGGCAAGATTGACCCAGCTCTTCATTCGCAGTGGCAGACCCTGGTGCATCCGCATCAGATGGACGATCCTTTTCCTCAGGATCTTGCACCATTACCACCTCTTCTTTTTGGGACTCTGACTTTTCTCCCTCTTCTTTGTCTTTCCACCGACATTTGACTTTGTGCGCGTCTTCGAGGATTTTTCCACTGCAGAAGCCACCACATTGGATGTTGATCCACCCTTCTCAATGATCGTCGGCATCTTCTTCGGCTTTGGAACCATGAGAGTGTAAGGATCTTCGATAGCTGCAGCTTTCCTCTTCTTTTTACCTTTTTCTTCTCTTCTTCAACGGCAACCTCCGTCTCCGAAGTCTCAACCACTCCTTTTTCGGCAGGAATATCCTTGCTGGACTCCCTTTCTAGGGACCTCTTTTTACCTCTTTTGGGATCCTTTTCTTCTCCCAAATTGGCTCGCTCATACCATATCCTCAGGTCATTGACCCATTCTTCCACCTCCGCGAGCGAAACCTCATACGACTTCACTACTTCGAGAAGTTCCAGCACGGTCAACATTTCAGTGGTCCACGAAACCCATTCTTGATCCATTTGGTCAGCATCTCCAGTGAACTTCAGGAGTTTGAACAATGGGTCCGCCTCTGCTCGAGCCAAATCTGGCTTGCCACCGGACAGAAATGAAATCGCCTCCATCAACAGTTCCGTCATCTTGGTCTCTTCGTCATAAACCATAAAATCCTCCTCATCATCATCGAACTGTTCAGGAGAGATCTCCTTTTCTCCACCATTTGCACCAGACTTTCTCCTTGGACCATCCCTTGGGGGCGTCCTTGGAGACCTTGGCCTCTGTTCTTCCAGCGGAACACCATGCTCGAAGACACACCTGTCACCAAACCGACACTTCCCAGACCGAGCAAACTGGACGCACCTCACACCAGTTGCATCATGCGAGAACCCACAATCCTTTCCAGCGAAACATTCTCTCCCTGCCACATAGTATTTACACCAATACGAATGTAGCACCACATCATCTTCGGAATGGATGAATTTGCAGTCGTCACCAAATTTGCAGCGATCTTTCCCCTTGCCAAACCAATAGCAGAAGCCCTTCTTCCTCTTCTCCAAGCGCTCTGCCTCATACCGGTCCATAGGGCGATTGTGCTCTACATGAACATTGCCGTGTACCTGGGGACTGCTCCCTTCACCCGACGTGCTATCAGTATTTGGTGCTTGGAGTACAGCTGGAAAACCTGGCCTTGGTCCTACCACCTTCATGATCGGTTTTCCGCCAACTCCTGAGCCATGCTGAGACGATCCAAAAACATTGAACATCTTCGTGAAGGCCTTTCTAGTGCCAATCTTCTGCACCCTTTTGATTGGACGTTTCATTGCTCCAACCTTGCATCCAGATGCGTTCAAACGACACAACCTCCTATAACCAACTCTATGTCCCTTCTTCCAAAGAGCCATAAGAATTTTAGAGGCAGTAACATTCTCCACCTCTACCTTTTCCAATGGTCCCTCACTTCCCGGAACAAACCCATCCATATCTGAAGACCTTTCCATCTTTTTTGACACCACTTCGTCGAGGTAGTCTTCCGAGATCCAGGGTAAGTTCCCCTTAGAGGAAGGATTGTCATCATTGTTTGGTCCTTCACCAGGATACCCTTTTGTGCTGTCAAAGATCTTACCAGTAGTGCGGTCCTGCATAGAGAAATTCGAAGCCACGCGGGAGTATACTGACCACAAGAAAATCCTTGTGTCCGCCAGTCTTGATGACCCACTGGATGTCTCCTCTTCCGGAGAAACTTCTGGCGCTTTGCCATCCCCTCCAGTGTCACCACTTGTCTCACCTCCAGCATCTTCAATGGGAATAAGGGATTCATTGTTCCCTTGATCAAGCACCGCACCCTCTGGTCCAAGAACTTCCAGCACCGCTGTCGAAGGATCCACCTCTTCATCAGCATCGTCGTCCATCCTTCTCCAGAGAGCCTCCAATTGGTCCGCACAAGTCGCCGCTTGAAGGAACTCCATCAACCGAGCCCTCCCGCGCTGCCAGAGAAATTCCGAAACCATCACCGACCCTTGGGCTCCCAGATTCAGGAATGGGTGAACCATTTTGGCTACCCTCGCCATAAGTTCAATATGAACTTCCATGCCTGGACTGCGGCTCCAATCATAGGCAATTGCCTCCATAGCAGTTCCAAACTTGTCAGTATTCTTGAATTCCCCTTCCAGACCAGGAGACAACAAGGCACCCATCACTCTTTCGGCCCACCGCCGGCAAGCACGGGTTGTCATGGAACGAATGATGCAGGTCACTATAATGTCCTTGATCTCTCCTTTGAAAAAGGAGTGCTCCAGTCCCTAGCTGGGCATTCATTTCATCCACTTGAACCATTTCAGCACATATCCTCTGTGCCATGTACGCCATTGCTGGCCAGACGGAACGATCGGTAAGACCGCGACGCATAACCCAATCAGTTGTTGGCGACTGAATCAGCGTCCTTGGATCATACACCAGAACAACCATCGCACCGTCACCCATTGACTGATCAGCATCGTCCTCCAGTGCCAGGTTCTCATCCTGTTCGCTTGCACCCTCGGATGACATGCTAATAACCAAATTTCGATCCATCTTATTGGACCCTTTTTGGCAGTCTCTTTGCCCCACCGGCAACTTGCCAACTGCAACCTTCCAATAAATCCGAGTCAGAAGGCCTTTAACCAGCAATTGCTGAAGGTCACTCCTCACCGGACCACCATCCAATATCTTCGCATCATCACCACGGAGTTCATTGCTCCCACCTTCTCCTTCTTTTTGGTCAGTCTCCTCGGCAACTTGCCAACTGCAACCTTCCAATAAATCCGAGTCAGAAGGCCTTTAACCAGCAATTGCTGAAGGTCACTCCTCACCGGACCACCATCCAATATCTTCGCATCATCACCACGGAGTTCATTGCTCCCACCTTCTCCTTCTTTTTGGTCAGTCTCCTCGCCAGAAATCTGTACTGCTCCTTCCGGCGCCGTCTCCTGTCCAGCCACTTCTTGCCCAGGAAGAACTTGAGCGCTTTCAGAGACATTCACCTGTCCAGCAACACCTTGCCCAGGTAAAACCTCATCCGTGGAGCCCACCGCCAGCGAACCAACCATAACTGAACCATCCCTTGCTCTTTTTTGAGACCGTTCAGCTCGACGAGAAGGTTGTGGTAGCGAAAAAACTTGTGAAGTCACTTCTTGGCGGGTCTCCCCCCGCGACGCTTTGTCGCGCCCTTCGCCAAGGTGAACCGATTTTTTCGGCCCGTCATTGGAGCCTGAAGAACCACTTTGCGGAACATTGCCACGATTCGCAGTTCTCTGTGAATCCCTTTCTTGCAAAAAGATTTCCTTCAGGCGTTGTACGGCATTGGTCTCCTCTTCGCTTGAATCGCTTGAGGAAGCGGCATACGAGACCAAAGCCTCCGCCTGTTCATCATCATCCACCACATCTGCCCACGCTCTGCTGAACCGATACGACAACCCACCACGAGGCTTCAGTTCCAGTGGCTTCGGCTTTTCCACCACTTCCGCCGGTTGCACTCGTCGTTGTGACCGAGAGCGTGGCACCTGTCGCACCTGTTTTTTGTCCAGCAAGGGCCTTCCCCTTCTCACAGGGTTTGATCTTGACCGATATTTTTTTGTTGGTGGATTCACCGGCGGCATTCCAACTCCCACCAACCGCAGCTTCTGTACGCACAACGGAGACCTCTGCGCAAGCGTCCAACCATCACGGTACCTGACCTTATCAAAAAGCTCCCGATAGGAGCCTCTCGGCATAGTTTTTGCACCGGAGTCTTCAGCTTCACGCACCTGAGTGAGGGTTCGCACCGCCGCTCTTCCAGTCCCTTTGTTCCCAGAAGATTGTTGTACCCGTACAGATGCATCAGAAGGAACTGCCCTTTCCGGTCCTCCCGGGCGATATCGGACATCACCAACCAATTGCAGAATTTTGCATGCGGTCACTTTGTTGATCCCTTTGTCAACCAAATCTTCCACAAAGATGAACTCTTGCAAGTCCGACACATTGGTCACACCAAGCGTAATCATCACCTCACTTACATGAGGGGTATACACCCACAGGTGTGCGTTGCGAGCCATCCAATTTTCAATTGGCTCCTCCGGATTTTGAAGCTGAGTACCAGTGGATGCAGCCACCGAATTCTTTTGTTCATCAGCTTCTGCTTCATCCAGAATACCTTTTTCCCCATCTTTTTGTGACACATTGGTCATTTGCAGCGCTTTTGGTGCCGAGGATGAGGAAGATTCAGCTCCCCCACTCGCAGGTGGCTGAAAAGTGCTTCTATCCGTAATCTCCCATCCTCTCTCTTTTTCAAACCGGACCTGATTGGCCACCTGTACCAAGTGTTTCAGGAGCGACAGCCGCTCCTCTGACATCTCGTCATGGGAGTACTTGCAGAAATTTAACCCTTTCCGGCAACGTCCTCTGAGGTAATAATCGAAACAGCAATTGTGGAACCCTGCGTCCCTTAGTGACTTCCTGGAAGCATTGTCCCAAGCTTTGCCGGGCTCCCAAGTCCCTTCCAATGCTATGTCAGCGTTGTGAAGATACCTGCATGTAGTCCCATATTTACAACCACCTTGATTGTAATACAGACACAGACGACCTTTTGGCTCACCCGACGTAGGTTCACCCTTTGATGCACCTTTGCCAAAATTGTACTTGGCCCGGAAGGCTAAATCCTCCCGCTCCTGCTGTGCCTCATCCACTGGACCTTCCTCCGTGGGAGGGTCACCGATGTTCCCATCCTCATCATCAGCTTCTTGGCTAGTCTTTGGATCAGTTGACCCTCCTCCTGGCCAACCTTCACCATAACGACGATGCTCATAGGAACACTCATCACCATTGCGACACCTTCCCCGATTGAAGAACTTGCACAGCTTGCTGTAACCAGGTGACAACACAGTCTTTGGAGTCATGTGAGCCTTTTTGTACTGGTCAGGGTCCATGTAGGCTTCCATTGGCCTGTTCTCCCTTTTGCTCATGGATTGCACTGCACCATCAAGCTCCTGCAAAACTAGCTTGGTGTCCAACCAAAGCGCGTTCCAAAACTCATCTTCCCCTTGATTCAGCACCGTTGCCACCGCTTCACCCACAACTGGTCGAGAAAATCTCCTTTTTCTGCATGCCAGTTCGAAAAGCGCGTTGTGGTACTGTTTTCGGGAAAAAGTGGTTAACTTCCCCAAGCCTGTGCTTTCTGTACCATCAGGCTTCCAACCATCATTTTGCAAGATGCCATACGCGCGCCGAGCTTCCGCATTGAGGAATGCCTGATCTGCAACACACTCCTGTAAATCTTCCATCGGGCGACCCAACAGCATCCCAGTAATTTTGCCAACATAGGCTTCCTCTTCGTTTCCATTCTCCAGAAGAGCTTTGTAGATCTTTTCTCCATAAAGTTGCCTTTCTTCTCGTTCTTCAGAGGATAACTCCTGTACCACAAGCTCTTCATCGGATTGCTCTTCCTCCTGTTTCCAGTCCCATTGACCGTTGGAATCTTGGTACCATTGACCAGCATACCATGAATTCGTCCACCACGTACTCCAGCCGCTGGGTTTCCATTTCCGCAGCGTTGAGGAAGAGTCCTCCACGTCCTCTTCCAAAACCAGAAAGGTGTCCAAGATTATGGTACCATCATCTTCCACTAGTTTCACTGTTCCATTGACAGTATCACCAAATCTGAACTGACACGTATTGTTCCCTTCTGCAGGAATCAATACATTCAAATCACCAAGGTCCAAAAAGGCTCCATACCCATTGATGCAGCGCACTAGACCCATGATCTCATCTCCCTCTTGATAGCAATGTGTCCCAGGTGATTCCAAGGCTCCCGCTCGGGGCACTTTCTTTGCATGCTCTTCAGAAACCACCTCTGTATCATCGGCTCCTGGCGCATCCTTTGTTTTCACCTTTGGGTCACACTGCTCGTCCTGCTCCACGAGTCCCACAAGCTCATCTTTTTTGTGCTCCTGGACTTCAGGACCTCCCTTTTTCTCCGCCAAAGGCTTTGCCTCATCTGCTGTAATTCGCTCGGTGTCGACTTCCGGCGAACTTCCAGACGGCAACACTTCTCCCTTCATGGGAGTGGACCCATCATTGGAGTCCTTTGTCACACCTTCTGCAGCAGGCAAATCTTCTTCCACTGCAGGGCAATTGAGTCGATCATCCACGGCAGGCACGCTTTCTTCCACCGCAGGCTCCCTTGGTTCCATGGCTACCAAAGGAGAATTTCCACCATCGTTGACCACAGCTGCCTCATCGGCTCCGGTGTAGCCCTTGCTATTCCGTTCCTCGCGGCTAACTTCAGGTTGCACCAGTGCGTCCACCTGTGAACCTCCATCATCAGCTGCTGCGGAGACCTGCGCCCCATTGTTGCAGTCGCCCGTGGAACGTAACACCATATGCACCTCAACCCGTGCTTCCTTCGCACTCCAGGTAATATCTGGCGCATCGACCCGCGCATCATTGGCGCTCCAGGCCTCATTTTTCAGATCTTCCGTGTCTCCAGCTATTCCAGAAGCTTCTTTTTCCCCTTGAATGGCAGGAATCTTGGCACCAAACGAAGAGACCTCCTCAGTCGCAACACACGACCTTTTCCCTCCGTCTTCCAAATCTCCAGGACCACATTCCTGAACGACAGGTACCACATCCACCACTCGCTCTTCTGCAGCCGACACAGTTCCGATCTCCACATTGGGAATCTTTTCTTCTGGACCTACCGATTCCACCGCTGCCACACCCTCAGAAAGTGCTCCCATTCCTTCCCGATCCAGATGTTGAGCTCCAGCGATGTCTGCTCGGTTTCCAGGAATCTCCTCCTCATCAGGAGAACCCGAGGTCGGGGCGTCACCACCAGCCCTAGGACCGCTATCCCTGATAGTAGAGGAAAAATCTTTTTCACCTAAACTATTTACACTACCCTGGAATGCCCTCGTAGACTCAGTCTTCGGAGTAGAGGATGAAGAATCCAGTGCCGCCTCCATTTCCAGCTCATTGCCCGAAGGAGACCCAACCACCTCGTCACTCTTCATCTTTTCACCTACCACCGGCAATGTCCACTTGCTTTCCTGCGTATCCAGGCAGTAATAATATTGTCTCCCATCTTCATGGAGGTGCCATTCCCACGTTGTCCCATCGCACGCTTTGATCAGATGCTCGTCTTTCCGAAAACCATCCCTTTCAGAGACCTGTCGCATCTCGTCCTCTTCTTCGGACAACTGTCGCAACCTCTCAGCCTCCATCTGTAGGATCTCCTCCTCCCCCATGGCGTATCCAGCAGCAGGTGCAGCTTCAAAGCTGTCCGCACCCTTCTGTTCATGACCGCTTCCACCACCTTGGGAACTCGAAGATGGATCCCTTTTGATCTTGTTCAGAGGCCTCCTGGCCGCTTGCAGCACTTCTCCAATCAGATCGGTCTGAGACTCTTGGTCTACCATTCGACCCGAAGTCGAAGACGACGGCTGATACCCGTGTTTGTGCAACACTCGTAAAACAGTCACCTCCATGTCACGATCTATACCACCAGTCGCGTCCCAGTTCCTTTTCTCACCAGGCTTTGGCGATACAGAGACAGCACGTCCTTCAGCTTCAGCATTGCTAACCATATCCACATTGGGATTCATACCCACATTGGGGCTTTCTGCAACCAAGGCTTCTTCCAGATGTTCTTCAGCGCCGGGAATCACCTCTTCCAACACCGATCTTTCACCCAGAGACTCAGCTGCACCATTTCCAGCTCCACTATTTTGTCCACCATCCGAGGCAGGTTGGAGCCATCGCTTCGGAGAAGGCATTGCTTCTTGATCCCAAAAACCTTGAAAGAACACTTAACCGCAGGGAACCTAATTTGGGCTCATAACCTACGGGGGGACAATCAAGGAAGGAAACCAACTCCCCTAATCGCCCTGAACTTATATTCCCCAGATCGAACCAAGAAACAAACAAGAACACGGATAAGAGCAACCCAGGGGGGAAGGAAAGGGGGAAGGAATCCACACCCTTACCAAACCCTAAGAACCCAGGCACTACTTTTTGAACTTGTGGCTTTCTCTTCAAGCCCATCTTGAGCCAAACATGATTTACGGGTTCATTAACCCTTCCAACTTCCAACACTAACTCTTTTCTACAATACCAATTGCAGCTCCGCACCCTAAACCCTAAATCCTTAATCCTACTTTGCCTGAGGTGGGCAGGGGTCCCCCGGCAACTCTGTACGCGACGCTGTGGAGTTGGTCCACGCGTGCGCCCACATCGTGGGAGGCGGGGCTGCTTTAGAGTTTAGGGTTGGTTTAGGGTTTAGGGTTTAGGGTTTAGGGTTTAGGGTTTAGAGTTTAGGGTTCAGGGTTCAGGGTTTAGGGTTTAGGGTTTAGGGTTTAGGGTTTGAGGGTACTGAGCGTACGCAGGTACTTGGGCTCGTCGTAAGACTAAGACAGAGCTTTCCGCGTTGTGCGCATGTTTTGGGGGGTTGACGGAAGCCGCTTTCTGCGCGACCTTTGCAGCATCTAGCAGTCCTCTCCCCTCCTGGCCGGAAAAAGCCTTCGGAACTGGCGGTTCCTCAGACCTAAACCCTAAACCCTAAACCCTCAACCCTAAACCCTAAACCCTAAACCCTAAACCCTCAACCGTAAACCCTAAACCCCAAACCCTAAACCCTAAACCGTATACCCTAAACTCCAGCTGCAAGGTCAGAAGTTGACCTTCAACAAGCATGAGCTGCAAGTCATCCAAGAAGCTCTGCGCGATGTTGCTTCGCCGATCTATGTGGGGTGGTTCCTTTTGGGGTTCACGGTTTAGGGTTTAGGGGTTTGGGGTTTAGGGTTTAGGGTTTGTTTGGGGTTTGGGGTTTAGGGTTTAGGGTTTGGGGCGGGTTAAGTATTGTCAAGGGCATGTAGGGGCCCACTTTATGGTAGGAACTCTGAAATCAACCGCAAGTATGGCGTACGCGCCGAACCCTGAAGCCTGAACCCTAAACCCTAAACCCTAAACCCTAAACCCTAAACCCTATAAACCCTGAACCCTGAACCCTAACCCTAAACCCTAAACCCTAAACCCTAAACCCTAAACCCTAAACCCTAAACCCTAAACCCTAAACCCTAACACCCTAAACCCTAAACCCTAAACCCTAAACCCTAAACCCTAAACCCTGAACCCTGAACCCTAAACCCTAAACCCTAAACCCTAAACCCTAAACCCTAAACCCTAGTTTTGGAGAGCTGCCCATGTGGACCACCTGCGACCCACAGGTTTTCACCTTCATCCGGCAGGACCAGAGCGAGGGAGGCTTCGGGTTGACAGGGTTGGGGTTCAGGTTGTCAGGGTTTAGGGTTTAGGGTTTAGGGTTTAGGGTTTACGGGTTAAGGGTTAAGGGTTTAGGGTTTAGCTTTGAAGGTTTACAGGGTTTGGAGGGCCTATAGGGTTTATGTTAGGGTTGATAGTGTTTGCATCGGTTTTCTTTGGGGTTTTTGTAGGGTTTAGGGCTTAGGGGTCTATTTAGGGTAGTTCAAAGCAGATACTTGGGAGGCGAGGGCTAGTAACAGGTTTAGGGTCGTCGTCAGATAACTGAAATGATGAAAACAATCATTGGTATGAAATGACTCTAACCCTGCTGCGACCCCCGAAACCGGACCTGTCTTGGGACCCGCCTCGGACCGCTGGGACCTAAGCTCCTGAGAGCCCCGAGAGTCTTTTGGGACCCCGGACACCCCCCAAATGTTACCACGCCCTGACACGAGCCCCCCTGGAACGGTGGAAGTTTTGGGAAGTGGGCGGTTGACTTGAGAAACCCTAACAGGAATGGGTTTGGGTGGTTTTGCCACCTGAGACGGCGCGGGGTGGGATGAATATGTTAGATGGCCCTCCACTATCGGGCCATGCCTGCTCGTCGCATTTCACGAAGCTTCTGCGCCCTTTCACAGCAAACCCTAAACCCTAAACCCTAAAATGCAAACCCTAAACCCTAAACCCTAAACCCTAAACCCTAAACCCTAAACCCTAAACCCTAAACCCTAAACCCTAAACCCTAAACCCTAAACCCTAAACCCTAAACCCTAAACCCTAAACCCTAAACCCTAAACCCTAAACCCTAAACCCTAAACCCTAAACCCTAAACCCTAAACCCTAAACCCTAAACCCTAAACCCTAAACCCTAAACCCTAACCCTTAACCCTTAACCCTTAACCCTTAACCCTTAACCCTTAACCCTTAACCCTAAACCCTAAACCCTAAACCCTAAACTGCAGGAGCTGCACAAGGCCTCGGCCCGGGACGTGGCCATGGCGGCCGGCGCGGCCGCCGCGGTGTGGCAGGCGCCTGAATTGGGTTTAGGGTTTAGGGTTTAGGGTTTAGGGTTTAGGGTTTGGGGTTTGGGGTTTGGGGTTTGGGGTTTGGGGTTTGGGGTTTGGGGTTTGGGGTTTGGGGTTTGGGGTTTCGGGTTTCGGGTTTCGGGTTTCGGGTTTCGGGTTTGGTTGTGGGGTTTGGGGTTTGGGGTTTGTGGTTTAGGGGTTAGGGTTTCTGGCTTTACGCTGGATTCGCCCGCTTGACTGCTCCTATCGTCATCCGGGTGCGGGGTGACGTGAGTCAATGGTTGCATCTACTTGGGAACTTTGCCCGCATGAAGGGGGAAGGGGGTCTACGAAAACAAGTCCCAAGTAGCCGGCGTTTCCTTGCAACCAGGATCCATGGTTTCGGACCCCCACGGGCCACCTAGTTCCCCCAACCCCACCCCATAAACCTCAGCCCTAAACCCTAAACCCAAAAACCTAAACTCTAAACCCTAAACCCTAAACCCAGCGGCGGAAAGCTTATAATTCCCCCCTCTAAGTACGTTCAGCAGGAGCTGCCCGATCTTCGCCTCACGCTGCTATCACCATGCTTGGAGGAATGTGGTTTAGGGTTTAGGCTTTAGGGCTTCGCGGTTGCAGATGTGAGGGTTCGGGGGCTACGAGGTTTCGGGTGCAGGAGCTTGGGGCTTAGCTGGGTTTAGCTTTGCCCAGAGGCTTAGGGGGTTTAGGGTTTAGGGTTTAGGGTTTAGGGTTTAGGGTTTAGGGTTGACGGGCTGTAGGCCTCCATGTGGAGGAGGTGCTGGGCTGCTTGCCCAAAGACCACAGCCGCGCAGCCCATCTTCGAGCGTATGTGTAGCCCCTCAACCCGAAACCCAAACGCCAACTGAGGGTTTCGGGTTTCGGGTTTCGGGTTTAGGGTTTCGGGCTTAGGGTTTCGGGTTTAGGGTTCGGGTTTCGGGTTTAGGGTTTCGGGTTTAGGGCTTAGGGTCCCAGCGCTAAGCCCTGTCAGCCCTTGCGCCGCAGGATGTGGCGCAGGCGGCGCGCTTCAAGGGCAGCGAATTCAACAGCCAGGATGCCCGACTAAGGGTTTAGGTTTTAGGGTTTAGGGTTTAGAGTTTAGGGTTTAGGGTTTAGGGCCAAGGGTTTAGGGCCAAGGGTTTCGGGTTTAGGGTTTACGGTTTAGGGTTTAGGGTGAGAATTGTACTTATAACTGTACTTTTAACCATCGTAGGGCACTTAAGGGGCTTATAAGTGGGTTATAAGTACAGTTATAATTGGTTAATAAGTACCATGAACCAGAAGGTTTAGGGTTCAGGGTTTAGGGTTTCGGGGTGTAGAGACGGCTTCGGGTTTCTAGGGTGAGGGGTTTGGGGACTTTTGGCTTTAGGGACTTTTAGGGTTTAGGGATTTGAGGGTTTAGAGTTTACTTAGGGTTTAGGAACGTGGAGATAGTGCCGAGTCAAGTAAGAAAAATGGATATACAAACGGAGCAGGGAATCTGGGAGGGTTTAGGGTTTAGGGTTTAGGGTTTAGGGTTTAGGGTTTAGGGTTTAGGGTTTAGAGTTTAGAGTTTAGGGTGATTACGTGGTGATGTACAAGGGCCTTGGGAAGCGCCGGCCCAGGCCAACCCAAGCCCTAAACCTTAAACCTTAAACCTTAAACCTCAAACCTTAAACCCTAAACCCTAAACCCTAAACCCTAAACCCTAAACCCTAAACCCTAAACCCTAAACCCTAAACCCTAAACCCTAAACCCTAAACCCCAAACTCTAAACCATAAACCCCAAGATCTAAACCCTCAACCCCTAAACTTTCCCTAAACCTAAACCCCCCAGAACAACCCGGCCGCAGGACTTGTCAGAGGTGGCGGCCGCCTTTGCAAAGGTGCAGCTGCCCAACGACATCTTCGCCGCGGCCCTTCGCTCCATTGTCGGGTTTCGGGCTCTGGTTCTTTCGGTGATAAGCGTATATCAATCAATATATATATATATGTGTGTGTGTGTATATATATATATGTATGCATCTGTGTTTTGTATTTTTCTATAAGATTATCTGCCTGTCAATCAATCAATCAATCAATCAATCAATCAATCAATCAATCAATCAATCAATCAATCAATCAATCTATATATACATCTCTTACACATGTTAATTTAGCACCCCTTTGCTTTCATTTTTGTGAATGTTTGTTGTTTTGTCCTAAGTTTTTTTCAGGATTTCGGGAGCCCAGAGAAGCTCAGGGCCTGGTTCCTATCGGGTTCAACCCTCAACCCTTAACCCTACACCCTACACCCCTAAACCCTAACCCCTAAACCCTAAACCCTACACCCTAAACCCTAAACCCTAAACCCTAAACCCTAAACCCTAAACCCTAAACCCTAAACCCTTTGTTGGAAACGACCAGATCACAGCATTGCACCCCACCCCCCCCAAACGAACCATCCGAGGTATTGGACCTGCGCTTCGACTCTCTGCCGCTGGTCTGATGGCTTTAGGTGCTTTGGGGTCCGAAACCCTAAACCCTAAACCCTAAACCCTAAACCCTAAACCCTAAACCCTAAACCCTAAACCCTAAACCCTAAACCCTAAACCCTAAACCCCAAACCCCTTTGTAACCCTAAACTGCCAGGTACCTCTACCATATATATTTACACCTTAATTGCATTTCGGAATTTTTCTGTGCACTTTCTATCATTAGCGGATTGCATGTGTAATAAACGAAGGAAACGAGGAATATGAACACTCTAAAATTAGCACTTCAAATGGCATTCGTTCGCTCATTTCATTCACGCGCCATTAAAGATTGTATGTTGGAAGAAAAGACAATTAGGAAAACAAAATAAGAATTCCAGGATAAAATCATCAATATTGGGGGTTCTCTATCAATCCTGGAGATGGACTCCTGAAAGAGCATATTTTAATGAATGTGAACAGGAACAACAGATAGTAAGTATCAAGAGTACAAACTGGAAACATGTTCTATCTTAGTTCCGTATGTTCATTTCGCTCATTTTTCGCTTCATTATTATATTTCCCTTTCATTTGTGTTAAGTACAATCAGGGTTTTGGAGAACGAATGCGCGCTCAGGAAGTTTTCTATTAACAGAGCGCTAAAGACGTCCATTAAGATTTATATTGCGCGCTAAAAGACGTATATTTTATAACCTGCGCCAAGAATGAGATTAATAATGCGAGAATAGAAGAGGATTAATAAGAAAGAGCGTGTTTTTCGATCACTTATTCGCTCATATGGTCGCTTATCGCGCATGCAAGCCCGTGAACAAGAATAATCCAAGAAATGAAAGCAGAAATGAGACAGCTATTTAACGAACGAAGCGAGGGGGAAATTACAGTATTTTAATACCTTCGTTCGTCTTGCATTCTGTTCACACCATATTTGTCCGTCTCGCTTGCGAATGAGAATACCAGAAGCACATAGGGGCCCCCCCCCCAAATACTATAATCCTTTTTAGGGTACCCCCGTTTTCAGAAACCCCCATATATTCCGAGTAGCTGAGTGAGCACACTTTACACTTCTTGGGATACTATAATCCCCTACAGAACTGAAAGTGTACACTTTTTTGGGGCTTATGAACTCAGCAACTAAGTATTTAAGAAAAGAGGAACTGCCATTGACAAGTCTGGTTTTGCTGTGTTGCTGGTCCTAAATCCTAAACCCTAAACCCTAAATCCGAAACCCTAAATCCTAAACCCCAAGCCCTTAACCCTCAACCCTAAACCCTAAACCCTGAGTCGAGGTCCGCGATGTCGGATCGAGACATCTGCTTCCTCTTATGGGCTGCCGCGCGCGTGCCCGGTTGGGCGGAGAGGAGGCTCCCGGGATGGTTTGGGGTTTAGGGTTTAGGGTTTAGGGTTTAGGGTTTAGGGTTTAGGGTTTAGGGTTTAGGGTTTAGGGTTTAGGGTTGAGGGTTGAGGGTTTAGGTTTCGTGTAGAACTGCGAGGCTCGGGTTTAGGGTTTAGGGTTTAGGGTTTAGGGTTTAGGGGTTTAGGGGTTTAGGGGTTTAGGGTTTAGGTTTTGGGTTTAGGGTTGATGGTTTAGGGCCACCTTTGGGCGGGTTTGGGGTTTGGTTTAGGGTCTAGAGTCGCTCTTTTGGGGTTGTTGGGTTTGGGGGTTTAGGTCGCTTAGGGCAGGGTTTAGGTTGGTTTGGGGTTTGGGGGTCTTGGGTTTTTTTGAAAGGCTTTTGGGGTTATTGGAAGGTAGCGCCAGGCTTTTGCGGGCTCTTCTTTTGTGATCCCAGTTCACGGCACCAGAGTCCCTTCGGGGCCTGCGCCAAACCCGTTTAGGGTTTAGGGTTTAGGGTTTAGGGTTTAGGCTTTAGGGTTTAGGGTTCCAGACCCTGAACCTTAAACCCTAGACAGACCCAAAACCCTGCACCTAAACCCTAAACCCTGTCGCTCGACCTTAAAGCCCTAAACCCTAAACACTAAGTACCAGCAACAAAGAAAAGGGACCACTTTGCCAAGATGGGCGTGTGCCGCACATGCCCAAGGTTATTTTTAACATCAGATTTTGGTCGGACCCTACTCCCTAAGCAATAAACTCAAAAACATTGCGTGAGCCCGAACTCAAACCTGAAGCCCGAAACTCTAAACCCTAACCCTAAACCCTAAACCCTACATCCTAAACCCTAAACCCTAAACCTCAAACCCTAAACCCTAAACCCTAAGCCCACAACCCAGGTTCCCCGTCCTGGCGGTGCAAGAGCTGACTGCCCGAGACTTGTCGCACACCTCGACGCAGGACCTCTGCACCTCGACTTGGGCTTTAGGGCTTAGGGTTTAGGGCTTCGGGCTTAGGGTTTAGGGTTGAGGGTTGAGGGCCGAGGGCTGCGGGTTGAGTAGGGAGCTCCGCAAATAAGCGTCTTTACAGTCGCCGTGACTAAATTCTAAGCCTAGAAACCCTGGGCCTTCAACCCTAAACTCTGGCCACTGACGAAGCAACAGCAAAAACAGTGAGTTCAGTGGTGCTCGGGGGCCGCCGTCTCGCCCAGTACCCACTGCATGAAGATTGCCGGTAGCAGGACGATTGCGGTTTTGCGGCTTAAACCGACAATAGTGGCAGCTGCAGTGGCTACTCCAATCGTAGGATGGCACGTTCTTGCAGTCAGGACCCCAAAGTTAAATAGCGACCCCCTCATCTTATGATCCCTAGAAACTTGTAGTGTAAACCGCCCCAAATACCCACTGAAATCCAAAAAAGCGCCTCCTCCCCGCCTATTACCCCATGAGGCACCATGGTGCAATCCCTCGTGAGTCTTGGTGGAATTGCCCTGCGCAGGGCCCTGACGCCTGCCAGGGTTGCAATCCCCTCAGCGCACCGAAAAAACACCGAAGCTCCTAAACCTTAAGCCCTAAACCCTAAACCCTAAACCCTAAACCCTAAACCCGAAACCCCAAGGAGCCACATACCCTTCAAGCCCCTAACTTCAAACACCCTAAGGTCTAAAGCCCGAAGTTCCAAAGCCCAAGTTCCCAAGCCCTAAACTAGCAGACCTCAAGAGTCCCAAGCCCCCTAAGCCCCCTAAGCCCCCTAAGCCCCCTAAGCCCCTAAACCCTAAACCCTAAACCCTAAACCCTAAACCCTAAACCTAAACCCTAAACCCTAAACCCTAAACCCTAAACCCTAAACCCTAAACCCTAAACCCTAAACCCTAAACCCTAAACCCTAAACCCTAAACCCTAAACCCTAACCCCTAAACCCCTAACCCCTAAACCCTAAACCCTAAACCCTAAACCCTAAACCCTAAACCCTAAACCCTAAACCCTAAACCCCAAACCCTAAACCCTAAACCCTAAACAGCCCTAAAGCCCCGAAGCTCAGGAAGCTGCGGAACCTGCCAGGGGCTCCCGAGCTGGCGCGCAGCCTCTGCGAGGCGGGCCAGGACAGGCGGCTGGCGGAGAAGGTGCGGCACGTAGGGGCTCTCCAAGGCTTTTCCGGCTCACTTAGGGGGTTTAGGGTTTAGGGTTTGGGGTTGAGGGTTTAGGGTTTAGGGTTTAGGGTTTAGGGTTTAGGGTTTCGGGCTTCTCGTCGCGCCGCGGCAGTATCCATGCAGAGATGCCCAACAGACCCGGGGGTGTGAGGAGGCGGCATATTCTCCACAACCAGAATCGAAAGGGTGGTTTGGTTGATTTCTTCCCGCTCCTGACTACGCAGGCATCCCCCTAAATAGTCACTTCCCATCGCATCCTCTCAACGGAGAGGGCGGGTCTAGTAGAAGGCGTAAGCAGGGTTTAGTGGAGGTGAGGGGGCCTCCAGGAGGCCCCCAGGAGGCCTCCAGAAACATCCCCCAAAACCGCAAGAATGTTCAGACACGTGCCAGGGAGGTTTGCGGGCAGCCTCCGGGTTTAGGGTTCAGGGATGTTTAGGGTTTAGGGCTTGGTGGGATTTAGGGTTTAGGGTTTAGGGTTTGGGGTTTAGGGTTTAGTCCCAACAGCCTAGCACAGTTCCCAAGGACCGCCGCTGCCTGCTGCGGGCGACTGTGGCATTCCAGGTGGGAGGGTGGGTCTAAACCATTTAGGGGGGGGGGGGGTTTCAGGGTTTTAGAGTTTAGGGTTTAGGGTTGAGGGTTTAGGGTTTAGGGTTTAGGGTCTAAAACCATGTAACACCCTGAACCTTAAGCCCTGAGCCTCAAACCCCACACCCTATGCCCCCAATAGGGCGAAACACCTCCCCGAAAACCCGAAGCCCGAGCCGCATGGTTTAGGGTTTAGGGTTTAGGGTTTAGGGTTTAGGGTTTAGGGTTTAGGGTTTAGGGTTTAGGGTTTAGGGTTTAGCAAAGGACTTAGGTCTTTAGGGTTCAGGCTAAGCCCTGCACATCTCCAACGCCGAGCATTTTCATAGGATGGCACGGCGATCCGATGTCCGCCGGGCCTCCAACTGCAGGCAAAGTGGGGGGGGGGGGGCTTCGTGGGCTTTGGGGCTGATTTTTGTTTGAAACGGGTTTTTGGGTTTTTGGGTTTTTGGGTTTTGGGTTTAGGGTTTAGGGTTTAGGGTTTAGGGTTTAGGGTTTAGGGTTTAGGGTTTAGGGACTCTGAACCCTAATGTCTGCTGATTAGTGCGGCGCCCCCAACAAATGGACTCCGCTCTTTAGTGTGGGGGGGGGGTGGGGGGGGGCAATTTGGGGGGGGGGGTCTGGCTTCATATGATGTTAAAAGGGATGAGTTTATATGAATTCAAAAAGGGATCCATATGATTTTGAAAGGGATGAGCTCGTATGAATTTAAAACGGGATCCAAGTGATTTTAAAAAGGGATGAGCTCGTATGAATTTGAAAGAGGATCCATGTGATTTTAAAAGGGGTGAGACTGTATGAAATTAAAAGGGGTCCATACGATTTTAAGAGTGATGAGTTGGTGTGAATTTAAAAGGGATTATCTGATGTCAAAAGGGATCCACATGATTTGAAAAGGGATGAGTTTATATGAATTTAAAGGGGGTCCATCTATCCCAACCAAGCCAGCCCACAACAAAAACCAAATTCCGGGGGAGCAAACTTTTTTTTTATTATACTGCATTCGAGCAGCTACCCCCTTTGAAATTTGATTTCCCGGCCTCGGCACAAAAGAATTTAGTAAGGAAATCTTAGTTTTGGGGCTGGCCTGGAGACTGAAGATTTCAGAGCCCGACAACCTCAGGCCTCAAGGCTTGAGGCTTTAAACCTTTGATCTTTGGTCTCTCAGGCTCAGTTCAGAAGCGATTTCTAGACAACAGCCTCGCCGAAATTTTGCATCGCCCGATGTTTTTTTTTCTCACAATTCCGGGGACCTCCTCAAATAGACCCCCCTGAATGATTTTTGGATTGTTTTTCGCAATTCCGGGGGGGCACACTACATCCAAAACACCCTAGCCCTAAACCCTAAACCATGGACCCTTAACCCTGATCCCTGAACCCTGAACCCTGAACCCTAAGCACCCGAAACCCTAAAAACTTTGAAGTGGGGATTGAGGTGGGTGGTGGACACGAGGGATCGTAGGATGGGTAGGTTCGGTAGGGGTTTAGGGTTTAGGGTTTAGGATTTAGGATTTAGGGTTTAGGGTTTAGGGTTTAGGGCGCTCCGGTATGCGGAACCCATTGCAGGAAGCCGAGGAATTGCTATGCGGGACCTTCTGGTTCAGCTAAGGTTGCCAGACCTCCATGGGTACCCCGAAACCCTAAACCCCAAACCCTAAGCCCTAAACCCTAAACCCTAAACCCTATTGAACCCTAAACCCTAAACTCTAAACCCTGAAACCCTGAAACCCTGAACCCTGAACCCTGAACCCTGGCCCTGAAAAAATCCTAGTTAGGCTTGATTATGCCTAAAGTGTAGAGGGGGGTAGTAGGGGAGCCCAGGAGACCTTGGTAAAGGCTGAGCCCGTCTGGGGCAATGCTGGCTATCCGACATGCTCGTGCACGCCGCTTGTGCTGCACTTGGGTTTTGAGCCGTGTGTCTGCGACGCGGGAGCCTATATAGTGACCAACATCATCTCCCTATGTTTCTGGTTTTTGAAGCAAGATACACTGTACCCAAAACACCCTAAGCACCTAAACACCCTAAACCCTAAACCCTAAACCCTAAACCCTAAACCCTAAACCCTAAACCCTAAACCCTAAACCTAAACCCCAAACCCTAAACCCTGAACCCTGAACCCTAAACCCTAAACCTTGAACTCGAAATAGTTGGCCCCGACATGGGCTTCTGTGCCTTGTGCCACTCGAGGACTGCAGCTGGCATGGAGAGCCGGTTCGATGCAGGCGGGAGTCATGCCAGTGTGGTCACGCTGCGATCGTTTTGTGGTTTAGGGTTTAGGGTTTAGGGTTTAGGGTTTAGGGTTTAGGGTTTAGGATTATCTGATGGTTCTGGGATTTCGTAGGTCTCCGCATCACCTTGACAGGGATGCCAGCAGTCGTAGGGGAATGCCACGTTTCTCTAAGGGTAGTTTCATGGTCCCCTTAATGTGGTCCCTGGCCTCCTTTAAGAAGTTCTGAAGTATGGGCCATTGGGTTCTTATACGGTATATTCGGAGCATGTAAGGGGGACCCCTTTTTGAGGGCCCATGCTAAGGGGCCATGTAGCTACCCTAAACCCTAAACCCTAAACCCTAAACCCTAAACCCTAAACCCTAAACCCTAAACCCTAAACCCTAAACCCTAAACCCTAAACCCCAAACCCCAAACTCCAAACCCTAAACCCTAAACCCCAAACCCCGGCAGATGCGGAGGCCGCGAAGCCTGCGGCCATGACGGTCATGGGCACAGCCATGCGGCCACGTGCCACGGCCACCACATGCAGAGATCCCTGGGAAGCCCGGAGCTCGGGAGATGCCTCAACCCTAAACCCTAAACCCTAAACCCTAAACCCTAAACACTAAACCCTAAACCCTGACCTCTCAACCCTAAACCCTAAACCCTCTCTTGTTTTTTGGGCGGGGGGGCCGGAGCTCTGGCGGAGTTTGTTGGTGCAGAGATTGAGGTGAGGACCACTGCCACGGGCACGAGCACCACCTCGAGCCACATGATGCCAGCCACAAGCGGGGGCTTAGGGGTGGGGGGGGTTTAGGGTTTAGGGTTTCGGGTTTAGGGTTTAGGGTTTAGGGTTTAGGGTTTAGGGGGGGGGGGGGTAAGGGGGTTAGTCGGGGGGAGTTAAGGAACACTGGCCTTGCGATCACCATGGCCATGAAGAGGTATTGGACCGCACCGCAGCTGCAAGTCTAGGGTTTAGGGTTTAGGGTTTAGGGTTTAGGGTTTAGGGTTTAGGGTTTAGGGTTTAGGGTTTAGGGTTTAGGGTGTCGGGTTTCGGGTTGAGGGTTGTCTTTTCAGCCGTAAACCCTTGGCCCGAAAAGCCAACTCCTCCACCCCTAGGAGGTGCGCACAGCCATGGCCATCTTCATGCTGGGGCGATCCGGGCATCTGCATACTCGCACAGCCCCGCGCCTGGATACCCCTGTGCAGATCTTCGATTTCCGGGTTTAGGGTTTAGGGTTTAGGGTTTAGGGTTTAGGGCTGCCTAAGCAAGTCTATTTCGTGTTAGGGTGCAGGGCTCAGGAGATCACAGGGCTATCTGGCAAACAATATCGTTTCTTGCCCTAAACCCTAAACACTAAACCCTAAACCCTGAACCCTAAACCCTAAACCCTAAACCCTAAACCCTAAACCCTAAACCCGGTTTCTTGCAGCTTCATGCAGGGACCTCAATTGACATGCTTCTGGCTGGTAGGGAATACCGGAACGGCGATACCGGGTATCGTAATGGTATCCCCATTCCTACACCCTCAACCTGCGCCCTAAACCCTCAACCCTGAACCCTAAACAGGCCTTAAACCCTAAACCTGGAACCCAACGCCGAAACCTTAAACCCCAGCCCCCCCAGCGCAAGCGCAAACCCGAGGTGAAAGTCTTGCTGCGGCAAGCTACAGTGAGGCTTGGACGCTTAGACAAGCTTTTTACACTTCAGTTTTTTGGGTTCAGGGGTTTCAGGTATGTTAGGGTTCAGAGGAATTGCTAGAGATTCTGGAAGTCCCTTGGTCCTTTTCTGGTGCGCTGAGTCGCAGTAAAACAGGCAGGTCTCCGGCGAGCAATGCTCTCCCCTAATGTTACATATACCCCCCCCCCAACAACAGCAAACGAACGAACGAACGAACCAACATACAAGCAAACAAACAAACAACAAAAGGCGCACGCACGCGCACGCACGCGCACGCACGCGCACGCACGCACACGCACGCACGCAAGCGCACGCACGCGCACGCACGCACACGCACGCACGCACACGCACGCACGCATGCACGCACGCACGCATGCACGCACGCGCGCGCACACGCGCACACACGCCCACAAACAGACATACATACATACATATATATATATATAAATATAAATATAAATATAAAGAGACCGGGACGCTGTGGGAGTGCACTTTTTTCTATTTGTTTAAAGATATTTCAAAAACACTCTCACAGCGCAGCCGTATTTTATATAAACAAAATCACGAGTCATGCACAAAATGCAGCATACAAGTGCGCCAACACAAAGCAGCGATGCGGTGTATGTCCTGTCCCCGTTTTCAAAATAAATGGGCCAACCTTATTGGAATCCTAGAAACAACAGTAGGAATCCTCTATTTATATCCGTAGGAACCCTATTTTCAATTAATCGGAGCCGTAGAGTCAATAGGAAGCCTCTTGAAATGAATTGGAGGCCCCTCACAAAAAGATGAGAATCCTCGTAGAATTAATAGGAATCCTATTAAACTGAAGAGGAGCCCTACTACAATTAATACGAACCAATTGGACTCCTATAAAACATAAGGCGAACCCTTAGAAATACCAAAATGAACATGAGCCTAAACCAATAGGAACCCCTTTAAAGTGAATGAGATCCCTATTAAAATTAATACGAATCCCATGAACATGAACAAGAATCTGATGAAAATTGATAGGAATCTCCTGAATTATCGGAACCGGATAACAGTTACTAGGACGGAAGCCTATTAAAATGAATAGGAACCCTTGACAAATCAAAACGAACCCGGGTTACAATTCACAGGAATCCTATTAAAACGAGAAGGAATCTTACTAAAATGAATAGGAACCAATAGGCCTGCAAAACAATAGAATCCTTCAAATAGGAACCCTACTAAACTAATAATTATGAGCCTAACCCTTAAAATTAATTAAAACCCATTGCGAATCCCAGTAACATGAATAAGAACCCTGCTTAGATTGATAGGAACCTTATTACATTGGTAGGAGCCTTAGGGCGTGATGTCTTAAAATATGTTGCTAAGGTACGGTGTTTAGTATAGATATTAGGTTTTGCTTATTGGGGGATGATTGCTTGAGACATCCTAGCTAAGGGTTAGTTTTTAGGACAGATGTCATGCCTTGCGTATTGGGGCGTGATTGATTATATGGAGGTTTTGGTACTCTCTCGAGATTTTGCAGGATTCGAGTTTGTTTTTTGGTACCTCCTCGAGAAATGGTGGCTGGGAGAGAGCCTCAGATCACGAAATTCATGGAAAACATTCGTTCTACCAATGTTGTTGAAAGATGGAGCCGAAAAACATTGGTAAAACCGACGTTTTCCAAAAATCCATGATTTTCAAACCATGTGACCGCGAGCACGAAATTCATGGATAACATTGGTTTTACCATTTTTTTGAAGGATGGAGCCGAAAAAACGTCGGTAATGCCAAAGTTTTCCAAAAAATCCATGCTTTTCAAACCATGTGGCTGGGAACACGAAATTCATGGATAATATATCAACGTTGTTTAAATTTGTGCAAAGCAGGACCTAGAGAGAATCTTGTCACGTCTCTCGCTCGCAAGCATCAGGACATTTCGTTCATCGCCCACCAGATGAGAGAAACACAGAATGCCATGTGCTTGATTGTCCAGGTTAGTGCTTTTGTCACGTACAAAAGGGCACTCAGAAATATAAAACACACACAAAACACAAATACCAAAAACAACTGTACAAAAAAAAAGTACAAAAATGTAATAACACCTAAAAGCCTAAAGAAAAAACCCAAAAAACACCCTTCAGAAGACACCGAAAAACCGTACAAAAGAAAATGGTACAGCAAAATCTCCAATAATGCGCAAAAGTCCTCGAAAAACCAAAAAACAAAAAAAAACAAAACACCAAAAAAAACCAAAAAAAAACCCAAAAAACAAAACCAAAAAAACCAAAAACCAAAAAAACCAAAAAAACCAAAAAAACCAATCCTGAGAGACTCTTCCCAGGGGGTCCGGCTCCCCAACAGAGTTCCTCAGGATTGGTTTTTTTGGTTTTTTTGGTTTTTTTGGTTTTTTTGGTTTTTTTGGTTTTTTTGGTTTTTTTGGTTTTTTTGGTTTTTTTGGTTCTCTTGCACAAGAATCCCCAAAAAACAAAAAAAAACCAAAAAAACAATCCTGAGAGACTCTTCCCAGGGGGTCCGGCTCCCCAACAGAGTCCCTCAGGATTGTGTTTTTGTTTTTTTTGTTTTTTTTGGTTTTCTTGTTTCTTTTTCATTATTTTTGTTTTTGTAGGGATTTTGTGTGTATTATTTCTTGTTGCACGTTTTTCGTGTGTTTTTAAAGTTTTTTTTTTTAAGTTTTGCGTGTTTTTTGTGGAAAAAGTGCACTCCCACAGCGTCCCATTTTCAATATAAATATATATATATATAGATATATATATATATATAGATATATAGATATATATAGATATGAAGATATATAGATATATAGATATATAAGTATGTAGATATATAGATATATAGATATATAGATATATAGATATATAGATATATAGATAGATATATAGATATATAGTTATATAGATATATAGATATATAGATATACAGATATATAGATATATAGATATATAGATATCACAATATAGATATATAGATATATAGATATATAGATATATAGATATATAGATATATAGATATATAGATATATAGATATATAGATATACAGATATATAGGTATATAGACATATAGACATATAGATATATAGATATATAGATATATAGATATATAGATATATAGATATATAGATGTATAGATGTATAGATGTATAGATATATAGATATATAGATATATAGATATATAGATGTATAGATGTAAAGATATATAGATATATAGATATATAGATGTATAGATATATACATATACGGATACAGATACAGACATGCAAACACACACACACAAATTTAGATGCATGCATGTCTGCATGTCTGCATGTATGCATGCCTGCATGCCTGCATGTCTGCATGTCTGTACTTGTACACACGTATGAATGTATGCATGTGTATGTACATGTATGTATTTGTAGGTATACGCATGTATATGTATGTATATGTATGTATATGTATGTATACGCATGTATATGTATGTATATGTATGTATAGGTATGTATATGTATGCATATGTATGTATATGTATGCATATGTATGTATCTATATATGCGTGTATCGTCGTTTCCGTTGGTGGGTTTGGAGATTTCTTCCATTTGAAAGGGATTTAGCCCCTCAAGCCCTAAACCCTAAACCAACCCTAAACCCTGAACCCTAAACCCTGAGCCTCTCTGCTAGGCCCCAGAACTGGCCAACAGCTGCCAAGATGAGAGTTGCTGCCTCACACCCAGCTCCTGCTTTGGGTTCAGGGTTCAGGGTTCAGGGTTTGGGCTTTAGGGTTTAGGGTTAAGGGCTTAGGTCTGAGATGTGTTGGGGTTTTCCAGAGGTTCGCGTGGCCCAAAACCCTCAACAGCTTTAAGCTCTGCACGGCCTATACTCAGGCCCCCTAAATGTGAAAGCAAGAAGACAAAAAAGCAACTCAACACACCCCATCATACACCCTACAGTGGCCGAATCAACCCTAACGCCTAAACCCCAAATCCCAAGAACCCTAAACCCTAAACCCTAGACCCTAACTAAAGCCTCTGAACCCTAAACCCTGAACCTTACCCTTAACCCTCAGAACCCTCAACCCTGAGCCTCGAACCCGAAACCCGAACTGAACCCTCGAGAGACGAAGACCCGCGAACTCCGCAAGTGCTCCGCAGACCCCCTAAACCCTAAACCCTCAACCCTCAACCCTAAACCCTGAACCCTAAACCCTAAACCCTAAACCCGAAACCCTAAACCCTAAACCCTAAACCCTAAACCCTAAACCCTAAACCCTAAACCCTAAACCCTAAACCCTAAACGCTAAACCCTAAACCCTAAACCCTAAACCCTAAACCCTAAACCCTAAACCCTAAACCCTAAACCCTAAACGCAAGTGCTTCGCTCGGATCCTCTTGGCTCACATAGTCACGTCGACTCATCCGATACTGTGTATGCTTTCCTTCACGCCGGGGGCCCAGCCGCTGTGCGCTTCGGCCCTTTTGGGGTTTGGGGTTTAGGGTTAGGGTTTAGGGTTTAGGGTTTAGGGTTGAGGGTCGAGGGTCGAGGGTTGAGGGTTGAGGGTTGAGGGTTGAGGGTTGAGGGTTGAGGGTTTAGGGTTTAGGGTTTAGGGGAAGTTTTGTGGGGGAAGCGTTGGGGAGGGAAGGCTAATTCAGGGGGTCCTCGGCTTTGGGCTTAGGGCAGCTCTGCCAGGTCCTACACCCATTCTCGACTAAATGCTGCGCTTCGGCTTCCTCTTGGCGGCCGCTGTGCACACAGCAAGCTGCCAAGATGCTACTTGGCAGCAGTAGTTTCAGGGTTCTCTCATGGCAAAATGAAAGCCAGAACCCCCAGCCCTCAATCCTCAAACCCTTAGAGGGCTTAGGGTTTAGGGTTTAGGGTTTAGGGTTTAGGGTTTAGGGTTTAGGGTTTAGGGTTCTGGAGATGGGTTCCGATGTTTAGGGTTTAGGGGACATTTTGGGGTGTTGTTAGGGTACAGAAGGTCGAATCTGCTTTGCCTGGAGCTGGGTAGTTTCTGTGGCGCTGGCATGGGCTTGAAGAGGTTATGTTGGATGATGACCCGCAACCCTAAACCCCAAACCCCAATCCCTAAACCCTAAACCCCAATCCCTAAACCCTAAACCCCAAACCCTACATAAACCCCAAACCCTAAACCCTAAACCCCCAACCCGAAACCTTAAACCCCAAACCCTACACCCTCAAGGTCGTCGACGCATCTAGCATGCTTCAGCGGCCGCCGGTGGAGGCGGTTGTGATCCGACAGTTTTGACCGCATGTATGCAGGTCTCCCATTTATGGGCCCCTTGTGAACCCTGGTAGCCCGCTACCCCCCAAACCCTAAACGGGGCCTTGAAAATTAGAATAGGGTTTTGGGGGGCTCGTCTAGTCTCATTATATAGGGGCCATAAGAGAACACCCTAAACCCTAAGCGCTAAACCCTAAACCCTAAACCCTAAGCCCTAAACCCTAAACCCTAAACCATAAACCCTAAACCCTAAACCTGTGGAACTCTATTAGGTGGCCATGTCAGCACGACCCCACGTCATCGGGCTTCGGCGGGAATCCGTGGGAGACCCGGAGCAGAAGGTTTTAGGGTTTAGGGTCTAGGGCTCAGGGTAGACCACTACTTCATTGAGAACCCCCCGCCCCCCCCCCCCCCCAAAAAAAAAAAAAATTAAAAACATCAAGAACAAGAAGAACAAAAAGCAAGAGCACATCTTCCGTATAAGGGCAATAAAGGTGTTTGTGTATGTTACTATTCTTCTGCTTCCTCTTATAATTATTCTGATTATTATTATTCTTCTTATCAGTATTGTTAATATTTTTTTATGATGATGATTATCATCATTAGTATTACTATTATGTTTCATTATTCTTCTTCTTATCATTATATATATATATACACATTTTTTTTTTGGGGGGGGGGGTTCTTAAGCAAGTACTAGTAGAGCAGAGAAGAGAGACCCGCGGAAAGGCACCAGAAACTTGGAGCAGCCCTGTTTTTGCATGTGGGCGGTGAGCTTGAGGGACATGGTAGATGAGGGTTTCGGAGCCGGACCTCTTGCCCTAACTAAAGCCCCTAAACCCCAAACCCTAAACCAAAACACCTAAACCCTAGACCCTAAACCCTGAACCCTAAAGCCTAAACCCTCAACCCTAAACCCTAACCCTAAACCCTAAACCCTAAACTTCAAACCCTAAACCCTAAACCCTAAACCCTAAACCCTAAACCCTAAACCCTAAACCCTAAACCCTAAACCCTAAACCCTAAACCCTAAACCCTAAACCCTAAACCCTAAACCCCAAACCCCAAAACCCTAACCCAAAACCCTACACCCTCAACCCTAGTTACACCCCTACACCCTATGCCGAGGTGCCCGTGTATCGACGTGGTAAAATTGCGTCTTTCAAGACGTCGTACTCGGGTGTGCCTCTCTCAGCACATCAGCACTTCAAGAACCCTAAACCCTAAACCCTAAGCCCTGAGCCCTAACCCTAAACCCTAAGCCCTAAACCCTAAACCCTTAACCCTAACCCAAACCCTAAACCCTAAACCCTAAACCCTGAACGCTATGGCCTAAACCGCTTGTGTGTTGTCCCTTTCAGGTTTGGGGTTCAGGCCGGGTTCAGGGCGACTTAGGTTTAGGGTCTAGGGAGCGTGAAAAGTTTATCGTAGTCAGGGCATTATGTATATATAGTATACGATTTCATCCAAGTATGGTAAATGAAGTTACGTTTCCTTAACAAGAACCCAGTTTTCAAGTTCGTGTTGTCAAGGGTGCTATCATTTACAGAAAGCCCTATAACAGAAACAACCTAAGCGCCCTTAAACCACAAACAGATCCAAAAACTCGAAACGAATTTCTTCGAACATGTCCACCCAAGAAAATTGCCTAAACCCTACACCCGAAACTTTAAACCCAATCCCTTAAGCCCTAAGCCCTACGGAAGCCCTAAGCCCATTGATGGGCACCATGGCCATCATCCTGGATTGAGAATGATTCAGGGGACCTCACTTTAGAACTTACAACCTAAACTCTAAACTTTCAAGCCTAAACCCTATTACGTCCAAATCCAATGGCCATGTCAACCCCCAGCGTTTCTGGATGTCAGGTGCTTAGTGTGGGCCACCCTCCACAGGAGCCATGGTGGGGGTTTGAGTTGGGAGCCCTAAACCCTACACCCTACACCCTAAACCCTAAGCCCCAAATCCTAAGCCCTCAACTTAGCGAGGGCTCAGCGTGCCCGAGCCGTTGCTGCCGAGCCAGGCAGGCCCGAGCAGCCAAGCTCGAGAGGCTTTGCAACTTGGTAACGTTTGCAAGCTGCTGCTGGAGGGTTAAGCTTCCAGTTGCATGCCGAGGACTCGGCTGTAAATGCTTTCAGGCCGATCTCAGGTAAATGAGGTGAGACGACTGCTTCCGCCGTCTACGCAGCGGATTCGTGATCGCGCTAAGCTCACCCCGAGGCAGAAGAAGGAGATGCGGGATCTTGGCTACAACGCCACCGCCGTCCAGTCCGGCGTGTGGACAACGGCTTCCGAACGCTTGGCTGCAAACACGCGGTGTGGGTTGGCAATGCAACCGACTAGTGATCGACAAAAAGGAGCGCTTGAAAGGCACATTAATCACAGGCATGTTGGACAGCAGGTGGAAGCAGGATATGCACCTTCGCCATCCGGAGGAACAAAGAACACCCAGCTTGCCTGCGCGTGGTTCATGAGTGTATGATGAGTGTCATGCTTCTTCTCTCCAACCCCTTCACTCGAAAGCAGAGCCCTGTTGCAGCCAGCGCACATCAGACGAAGATCCGAACAGCGCAAGCAGTGGGCAAGCAGCGTGCAAGCGAACGAAGCGGCCGATATGTCCAGGTTTCCATGGTTCGTACGCCGCGTGCTAGCAATTCAGAGCGAAGCCGACCAGTCTGGCGCCCCGGTTACTGATATGAGGACATCGCTATAGTTGCTCCAAGGGATGCTGTGCTTCTCCGGAACAGCTCCGGCACTCGGGGGAGCGCGGCTTGCAGACCTTAGGATCATGAGGGCCTTGCATCGACAGCAAAAAAAATGCACAGCTTCCCCTGCTTGAAAGATCAGGGTTCGGCTGGAGTCCTTCTTGCCTTTGTCTGCCGATGTCTGCAGTATGGGACTGCTTTGACAGGGGTCCACGATGCTGCTGTATGGGAATGTGGTTTGCAGCCTTACGCCGTTCAGAACCAACAGTGCGGCCAACACTGGGCTTTTCGCATTCAACCAGCCCTATGAGGCAGGTGCAGCTTGATGAGTTGCGAGGGCAACGCCTGATTTGCATGTGAAAACCACTAGTTTGCCCTACTATCTGTATCCTCCCCACAGTTCACGACAAGGCTGTTCATAAAGTGAGAAAGGGTAAGGGTAAGGGAACAAGTGAATGCAATGAACACGTGAAGACTTTTTGTGCAGCATTCTGGGGTTTTAACAAGCTATTTACTAGCCCTTTGTGCAAAGTGAAACTATTGAATAACAAGGGAGCGAAGTGAAACAAATTAACGTAGCGCACGCGTGAACTCAATGAGTGAGGGCATAAGATGTTTTACATTCAGTCCTCTTTTTTTTATGGGGCTTTGATTCATATCTTCATTCTATTCACGGCTATTGCTTCCTGACGCTTTACGCACCAAGTGAGGTAGGGGAAGGCGGGGGGGGGGGGGGGGCGGACTTTCCGCCCTAGCATGCTCACCAAGTCCCATGGTCCGAGAAGTCGCACGGTGCGAGCACAGCAAAGTTGTTTCACCTCCGCAGACTCTTCCAACACGCGCGGACCCTCACCCCAAGCCCTAAACCCTAAACCCCTAAACCCTAAACCCCTAAACCCCTAACCCCTAAACCCCTAAACCCCTAAACCCCCCCTAAACCCCTAAACCCCTAAACCCCTAAACCTAAACCCCTAAACCCCTAAACCCCTAAAACCCCTAAACCCCTAAACCCCCCTAAACCCCTAAACCCTTAAACACCCTAAACCCCTTAAACCACAAACCCCAAACCCCTAAAACCCTAAACCTCTTAAAAAACCCCTAAACCCCTAAACCCCTAAACCCTAACCCCCTACACCCCTAAAACCCCTAAACCCTTAAACCCCTAAACCCCTAAACCCCTAAACCCCTAACCCCTAAACCCCTAAACCCCTAAACCCCTAAACCCCTAAACCCTTAAACCCCTAAACCCCTAAACCCTAAACCCCTAAACCCCTAAACCCTAAACCCTAAGGCCTTTGCGTTGGGTTTGGGACAGGAGTCATTTTGCAGGGTTTGGGGTTCGAGGGGCCACATAAGGAAGCTACTACCTCAAGACCTAAGCTCCCAGGTCTGAAACAAAGTCCCAAAACATCCCGAAAACCCCATAAGACCTTGAAACGCTCGAAGCTCTATATATCCTGTAAATTCTTTAGGGTTTACGGTTTAAGGTTTGGGGTTCAGGGTAAGCCCTCACACCCTGATGCAGTTCAGGAGTTCCGGGTTGTTTTCGACACGGGCTCCGGGCGACTTGGCTGCGCAAAGAGTTGGTTTAGGGTTTCGGGTTTCGGGTTTAGGGTTTAGGGTTTAGGGCTTTAGGGTTTTAGGGTTTAGGGTTTAGGGTTTAGGGTTTATGGTTTAGGGCTGATAATCGGGTTTAGGGAGCTTGCTTGAGAGGGTGTTGGATCCGTGGGGTCTGATAGGGTTCAGAGTTTCGGGTTTAGGGTTTAGGGTTTAGGTTTCAGGGTGTAGTGTTTAGGGCTTGGGGTCTGGGAGTCTTGGGTTCAGGGTTCGGGGAGTTTAGGGCTGGGGTTGAGGAGTTTTGTGCGAAGAGAGCTTTGAGTTGATCAACACATGCTGCACCGAAACTGACCGGCCCCGGCTCGAAACTCCACCCTGCGGTTTAGGGTTTGGGGTTTAGGGTTGAGGGTTTAGGGTGTAGGGTTTAGGGTTTAGGGTTTAGGGTTTAGGGTTTAGGGTTTAGGGTTTAGGGTTTAGGGCGAAATCTGCACTGCACGGCTTGATCCTAAGCTCTCTGCGCGACACTGGACGCACCCATTTTGGGATATCGGGTTCGGGTTTGGGGTTGCGGGCTTGGGGTTTAGGGCCGAGGTTTCGGGGTTTAGGAGATGAGGGTTTGGGATTTTAGCCTGGGTTTGGGGTTCTGTTGGAAGCTCCCAGACCAAGGAATATCATCCTTCCTGCTGCCGAGTGCCTTGACAGAACGGAGCCTGATCCCCGAACTTCCCAACCCTCAGACCCTTAACTAGGGTTTAGGGTTTAGGGTTGAGGGTTGAGGGTTGAGGGTTTAGGGTTTAGGGTTTAGGGTCTAGCGCTTCGGGTGTAGCGCTTAGGGTTTAATTAGGGGCCTCAGGCCCAAATCCATAAAAACCTGCAACCCTCCACTTAACTCAGTCTCTAAGGTTGGAACCATGGGCGCTTAGTGTGGCCCCTTACCCTTCTTTATAGGGATCCGAAGTATGGGCCCTATAGAAGGGTCACATAACCAGGGGCCCACATTCAGGGCCTGAACTGGGGTTTAGGGTTTGGGGTTTAGGGTTTAGGGTTTAGGGTTTAGGGTTTAGGTGCCCTAAACCCTAAACCCTAAACCCTAAACCCTAAACCCTAACACCCTGAATCCCTACGGTGAGTCTCCTGAGGTGCCACAGCGAGGCCTGCTTGATGCCCCAAAGAAAGCGGTACAGCCTGCCGGCTTGGGATAGGGTTAGGGTTTAGGGTTTAGGGTTTAGGGTTTAGGGTTTAGGGTTTAGCGTTTAAGGTTTAAGCCTTCCGGCTTGGGATTTGGATTTTGTTCTGGTGTCGGGTTTCGGGTTTAGGGTTTAGGGTGGGGGGCTTTGAGTTTTTGAGGTTTTGGGGCTCTTGAGGGTTTAGTCGGGGGGGGGGGGGGGTTAGGTTTTTTTTTGTGCGTTCAGGGGTTCTTTGGGGTGTTCTTTCTTCTTTTTTTGGGGTGTGGGGCTTTAGCGTTTGGGGGCGTAGGGTTATTGAGGGTTCAGGGTGAAGGGTTGAGGTTTAGGGTGTCAGGATCTCGGACTTTGCAAAATCAGGAGGCATTTTTGTAGAGGTGGGGGGAGAGTTCCAAGGTCAGTCAAGCTCCGTGACGTCCCATCCGATCAACTCGGATGGCTCTCGCGTTCTGCCAGGAGAGCTTGGCGAACAGGCGTGCGGGTTTAGGGTAGCGCAGTGGTACTCTTCTCCTTTTTTTCGTTCAAGGTTCCCGTCTAAAGTAACCAACCCCAAACAAGGAGGTGGCCTGATTATCATATGCTTACTTTGCTACCAAGGAGTTTAGAGTGGTATCAGATTTTTTTTTTGGTTCTTCGTAGGGAATGAGGAATTCTGGCCCTATCTATACCCTTCAAGGGATTATGTAGGACCCTAATTCCCTCATTCCCTACTAAGAACCAGCCAGGCGTTTGCTTCGATATACCGAGAGGAAATCGACTACCTTTAGGGTTTGAGGGTGTAGGCGCAGCATGCCTCAAGCCTAAGCCTTAAACCCTAAACCCTAAACCCTGAACCCTAAACCCTAAACCCTAAACCCTAAACCCTAAACCCTAAACCCTAAACCCTAAACCCTAAACCCTAAACCCTAAACCCTCAACCCTAAACTCGTGTCCAGGTTGTGAATTAAGGGTCAGAGCCCAGTGGACCCCAAACCACTCACCCCAGTCTGGCCTGGATGCGCTCGAGCTTCTTCTTTCAGCGGTTTCTCATAAGGCCCCGAACTCCGCAGGTTTAGGGTCTAGGGTTTAGGGTTTGGGGTTTAGGGTTTAGGGTTTAGGGTTTATCGTTTAGGGTTTAGGGTTTAGGATTTAGGGCTTGAGGGCAGATCCCTGCCTAGGAGCTCACATAAACGCCTGCATCAGGTCACTATTGGCTTCGGAACAGGCGAAGTTACTGGAGAGCTTTCCGGACGCAGCCCAAGACTGCCCAAAGCCCAAGAAATCCCAGCCCTGTAAACTCTAACCTCCATTATGCCCTAATACCCTAAATACCCTGATATACCCTAATATCCGAATACCCGAAAACCCGGATACCCTAATAACCGAATACACTGATACCCTAATACCCTAAACCCTAAACCCTAAACCCTAAACCCTAAACCCTAAACCCTAAACCTATGTCAGGTTTGCCAGAGACCGGGTGTGCTTCGGCGGATCGAGCCAGAACAGCTCCGGAAATGCCACGGCCCCCCGGATGAGCAGGGCATGTCCTCTGAGGGCTTTGGGTTTAGGGTTTAGGGTTTGGAGTTTAGGGTTTAGGGTTCAGGGTTTAGGGTTTAGGGTTTAGGGTGCCTAGGGTTTAGGGCTGACAGGGTTTGTTCCGGGATTTTTGGGTTCGTAGGACTCCTCTTTCTTTTTGGCGCCATGGGCCTGGCACACAGCCACGCAGCCACTTGAAGGCTCATGGGTACATATAAGTAGGGTTATATGAGGTTGTCACCATAGTTACCCTACTTGTAACCCTACTTAAAAAACAAGTAGGGTTAAAAGTCCCAGCCATCGTTATCCTACTTCTCCCCTATCCCGAAACCCTAGACCCTAAACCCTAAACCCTAAACCCTAAACCCTAAACCCTAAACCCTAAACCCTAAACCCTAAACCCTAAACCCTAAACCCTAAACCCTAAACCCTAAACCCTAAAAACTAAACCCTAAACCCTAAACCCTAAACCCTAAACCCTAAACCCTAAACCCTAAACCCTAAACCCTAAACCCTACTCATAAGTCCCCACGAACCTCCAAGCAAGGAGACTCCCGAGACAGCCGTGGACTATCGGCCGGTGTGCGTTGAGCCGGGGGCTGAGTTCATCTCTGCGGGAGCACTTCCTCAAAAGGGGGTATCACTTATCTACCCTAGACCCTAAACCCTATATTATCAACCCTAAACCCTAAACCCCTAAACCCTTAAACCCCTAGACCCTAAACCCTAAACCCTAACCCCTAAGCCCTAAACCCTAAACCCCTAAACCCTAAACCCTAAACCCTAAACCCTAAACCCTAGACCCTAAACCCTCTAAACCCTAAACCCTAGTCCCCCAAAAATGTCACCTCTCCCTAAGTCTCAGAATCCGCGTGCGGCGAGCTGATATTCGCGGCGGCGCCATGAGGTAACCCAACTCACGCCTAAACCCCCCAAAAAAAATCCGCGACCCTAAGCAGCCCAATCCCCAATCCACAGTCCCCATAACCCTAAACCCTGAACCCTAAACCCCAAACCCCAAACCCTAAACCCTAAACCCCAAACCCTAAACCCCAAGCCCTAAACCCTGACCACCGAGGATGAGCCTCATCGTCGCGGTGGAGATGTCTACCCAGCCCTTTAAGACCTTCCAGTTTGATGGCATCCTTGGTCTGGGACTCTCTGGCCTCACGATGAACAGGACTGGGGTCCGGAGGGTCTAGGATGGCACCCTGAACCCCAAACCTTAGACCCTAAACCCTGAACCCTAAGCCCTTAACCCTAAGCCCTAAGCCCTAACCACTAAACCCAAAACCCCGAACCCCAAACTTAATGTACACCCTTTACGTTCATCATTCGCTTAGGATTTAGGAGTTTAGGGCGGGGCGAGTCTTCAGGGCCTCATGCGTCCATGTAGTGCAAACTCGAAACCCTGAACCCCCACCCCAAAGCCCGAAATCCTTCCACCCCCTACCCAACTGCCAGGAACTTCAGCGCTTTTGACATGATCGTGCAGTCTGGGATGGCTGTACCCCGACCCGAGCTTAAGAAGGGCTCAGGGTTTAGGGTTCAGGGTTCAGGGTTTAGGGTGCTATATATATTGGGGGGGGGGGGGGGGGGGACTTTGTGACTTTGTTGGGAAACCCTGAACTCTAAACCCCAAACCCCAAACGCCAAACCCCAAACCTGCAGGCGCAGCCCATCTTCAGCGTCTTCCTCTCCGATGGCGAGTTTGGCGAGCAGAGCGAGGTACGTAGAGTTCATGGTTGGGATGTTCTTTCTTATACTAACAGTTCTTAATCGGGATGCCAGTGAGGTATTATGATCCCTATGGCCCTATTAAAGACTTTTAGTATAAGGGTGAACATCAGCTTTCCTGGCCTAAACCCTGAACCCTAAACCCTATGCCCTAAACCCTAAACCCTAAACCCTAAACCCGAAACCCGAAACCCTAAACCCTAAACCCTAAACCCTAAACCCTAAACCCGAAACCCGAAACCCTAAACCCTAAACCCTAAACCCTAAACCCTAAACCCGTCATCAAGCTTCGGATGGCCCCTTGCGAGCGTCGTCAGCTTAGAAGCACCTGAAGCAAAGCCTTCGAACCCTAAAGCTTGGGATGTTACCCCCTTTTTAGGGTTTAGGGTTTGGGGTTTAGGGTTAAGGTTTAGGGTTTAGGGTTTATGGTCCTTCATAGGGATTATGATAGGGGGTACTATGCTCCCCATTAAGGACTGTTAGTATAAGGGGGAACATCCCAACCCTACAGCCCTAAACCCTGAAACTCTGCGAAGCCCCAAGATTGAGCTTAATGCAGGGGTCGGAAGAATTACGAATAATATTCCCTTATGGTCCCTCTGTACTTATATCATTATAACCCCCCAGAAACCTATTCTAATCATTAGACATCCAGAGCAGCTTGCCTTGCCAAAGTCAACGCCTCCCCTGCCGCAGGTGGCCATGGGTGGTGTGGACCCACGCCGTGCGCTTCCTAAGAAGACACCGAAACCCTGAGCCCTAAACCCTCAACCCTAAACCCTAAACCCTAAACCCTAAACCCTAAACCCGAAACCTCGCATTCTGGGACCGCAAGTGGAGAGCACATCGTGACTCAGAGATCCCGAGGCCTCGTGGAACCCATCTCATGGAGCGACGTCGCCATGCGCGTGCCGCGGCAAGAGGGTTTAGGGTTTGGGGTTTGGGGTTTAGGGTTTAGGGTTCAGGGTTTAGGGTTTAGGGTTTAGGGTTTAGAGGGTTTAGAGGGTTTAGAGGGTTTAGAGGGTTTAGAGGGTTTAGAGGGTTTAGAGGGTTTAGAGGGTTTAGAGGGTTTAGAGGGTTTAGAGGGTTTAGGGTTTAGGGTTTAGGAGCTCTCTCCGAGGACCTGGGCTACTGGCAAGTACGCATCCGCTCCGTGCGCATCGGTGGAGAAGAGCCGCATGCCCAGTTGAGACACAGAAAGTTTAGGGTTTAGGGTTTAGGGTTTAGGGTTTAGGGTTTAGGGTTTAGGGTTTAGGGTTTAGGGTTTAGGGTTTTAGGGTTTAGGGTCTTGGCTTCCGCCGCCTGTGAACCCTGCTGTGCTGGGGCACAATTGTAGCTCTTGAAGCACAGCGTCCTACACCCGAATTAAGCCCTAAACCCTAGACCCAAGTTAAGCCCGAAAACCCGCTTTAAAACCCTTAAACCTTAAAATTCTGAAACCCAACAGCCCCGAATTTCAACAACCGCGGCAAAGGCTGGACATCTGCTCGGACGGTACGTGCCGCGGTGTGGTTGACACTGGCACGTCCCATCTGGGGATCCCTGCACCCTGGGACAAGGCCCAGCTTTTGTGCGCGAAACTCAGGGATTGCGAGATTGGGCACCCCAAACCCCAAACCCTACACCCTAAACCCCTGAACCCTAAACCCTAAACCCTAAACCCTAAACCCCTAAACCCTCAAACCCCTAAACCCTAAACCTTCAACCCTAGACCCTCAACCCCCTGAACCCTGAACCCTGAACCGAAAGGAGGTGGAGAAGCGGCTGAAGCGCCAAGCTGGCGACCTTCTTGATTGCCGATGCTCGGAAGAAGCGTGTGGTGGTTTCCAGTCTACTTGGACGTTCATGGTACTTAGGAACCCCATGGTTTCCGAAATTATGCCTTATTGGGGTCCGTATTATAAGGGGATCCGACTCTTTGGGGTCTAGATTGAGGGTCTCCTTGTTTCGTAAACCCCCACATCACTTCTCTTTTTCTTCTTCCTTGGGCCCAGGTTTTAAAAACTTCTTGGGTTCTTCAGCATGCTTCAAGCATATAAGAGTTCAAAGGCCCTTCAAAACGCAAGCCAGGTCCAGCACGTGCACACCCCACACCCGAACCTGAAACCTTCATTAAACCCCAAACCCCAAACCCTAAACCCTGAACCCTAAACCCTACATCCTAAGCCCTCAACCCTAAACCCTAGACCCCAAGCCATAAACCGAAACTTTACACGCTAAACCCGAAAGTGCAAACAGGAAATGCGGAGGCTCCCGAGATCGAAATTGAGCTGCAGGAGGGCAAGGCCATGGCTTAGGGTTTTAGGGTTTAGGGTTTAGGGTTTAGGGTTTTAGGGTTTTAGGGTTTTAGTTTTTTAGGGTTTTTTGGGCTTTAGGGGCTCTAGGGTTTTAGGGCTTTAGGGGCTTTAGGGTTGTAGGGTTTTAAGGTTTTAGGGTTTTAGGGTTCAGGGTTCAGGGTTTAGGGTTTAGGGTTTGTTGGGGAAATGCGGTTTCCAGATATTTAGGTCTTCGGGCCGCCCAGCAACGAACCAAGAACCGAGGTTGCCGAGCGAATGTAGAACTTGAACTTTAGGGTTTAGGGTTTAGGGTTTAGGGTTTAGGGTTTAGGGTTTAGGGTTTAGGGTTTAGGGTTTAGGGTTTAGGGTTTAGGGTTTAGGGTTTAGGGCTGATCTACATGCACTCGGCCTACAGGGGCTTGGGGGCTTAGGGTTTAGTGTTTGTAGGGTTTAGGGGAACCCGAAAAGCATTTGGGCCAACAGGGCCATCGACTTCTCATGAACCGACCGCACCCCCCCCCCCCCCTCCCTAAAGTGTTGATGGTCCTCACTTGAACTCTCATAGCTGTAGAAGTTGCATGGCGGTATGTGCCCAAGATATTCCGGTAACTCTAAACCCTCAACCCTAACCCTAACCCCAAAACCCTAAACCGTAAACCCTAAACCCTAACCCCTAAACCCTAGTACCGAGACCGCCCTGGCAGGTCATAACCTTGTACCCCTTCAACTACATGCGCCGGCTGCCGCTGCGAGAGGGCGTCTCTGTGGGATCTTCGAAAGGCCTCCCCAAGCCCTAAATATCCCCAAGGCCTAAACCCTAAGCCCTAAATCTTAAACTCAACCGTGCACCCTAAACCCTAAAACCCTAAACCCTAAACCCTAAACCCTAAACCCTAAACCCCAAACCCCCTAAACCCTAAACCCTAAACCCTAAACCCTAAACCCTAAACCCTAAACCCTAAACCCCCTAACACCCTAAACCCTAAAAACCCTAAACCCTAAACCCTAAACCCTAAACCCTAAACCCTAAACCCTAAACCCTAAACCCTAAACCCTAAACCCTAAACCCTAAACCCTAAACCCTAAACCCTAAACCCTAAACCCTAAACCCTAAACCCTAAACCCCCCAAAATCAGACAGGCGTTCAGCTGAAGCAGCCCGAGTCCCCAGCGACGGAGGCTGTGGTGCTTCTGCAAGGCGCTTGTGGGGTGTTCAGGGTTCAGTTTGGGGTTTAGGGTTTAGGGTTTAGGGTTTAGGGTTTAGGGTTTAGGGTTTAGGGTTTAGGGTTTAGGGTTCAGAGTTCAGGGTTTAGGGTTTAGGGTTTCGGGTTTCGGGTTTCGGGTTTCGAGTTTAGAGTTTAGGGTTTCGGGTTCAGGTTGTTTTTTGGAACAAACAATAAAACCCCATCCATATTCCCTAAGGATATTTCTAAGGTAGCATTACCATCCCAAAGTGGGCAACGAAATGGCTAAACCCTGAAGGCCCCTAAACCCTAACCCTAAACCCTAAACCCTAAACCCTAAACCCTAAACCCTAAACCCCAAACCCCAAACCCTAAACCCTAAGCCCTAAACCCTAAACCCTAAACCTTGCAGGAGATGGCATTGGGGCGCCGTCGCCCCCGTCGCCGCCATCTCCCGTCGGGCTGCGGGGCTTCGATGTGGGAGGGGTTTTGCTGAACCTTCAGCCCGTATTAGGGTTTAGGCTTTAGGGTTTAGGCTTTAGGGTTTAGGCTTTGGGGTTTAGGCTTTAGGGCTTAGGGTTTAGGGTTTAGGGTTTAGGGCCTAGATTTTTGGGTTGAGGGCGCAGGGATTTGGGGCGAGAGTTTAGGGGTCCGGGGTTGCGGGTTTTAGGGTGCAAGCTCTTTGAAGCCCATAAGCACCTCCTGCCCGATACCCCTAACCCTTCATCAGCCTCGATCCCCAGTACCCTTCGAACCGCTCAGGTATTGCTTTGAGGCCGTACTACACCCTCAACCCTAAATCACCCCAAGCCCCAAGCCCCAAACCCGAAACCCGAAACCCCAAACCCCAAGCCCCAAACCCTAATCTCTGAAGCCCAACCCTAAGCCCCAAACCCTGAACCCCCAAACCCCAAACCCCAAACCCCAAACCCCAAACCCCAAACCCCAAACCCCAAACCCCAAACCCCAAACCCTAAACCCTAAACCCTAAACCCTAAACCTTAAACCCTAAACCCTAAACCCTAAACCCTAAACCCTCAAGGAACAGCTCAGAGCAGCCCGTGGAGCGGCATTGCAGCCCAAGGCTCATGGCAGCCGCTAGGAAGCAAAGGGTTTAGGGTTTAGGGTTTAGGGTTTAGGGTTTAAGGTTTAGGGTTTAGGGTTTAGGGTTTAGGGTTTAGGGTTTAGGGTTTAGTTAGGGTTTAGGGTTTAGGGTTTAGGGTTTAGGGCTTAGTGCCGGGTTTGGGGTTTAGGGTTTAGCGTTTGGGGTTTAGGGGTTTAGGGTTGAGGGCTAGGGTTTAGGATTTAGGGTTTAGGGTTTAGGGTTTAGGGTTTAGGGTTTAGGGTTTAGTTGCAGGTTCATGGGTACTTTGAAGTAGGGTCATAAGTCCCCCAAGTAAGGTGAGAACCATAGTTTCCCTGCTTGTAGCTTTACTTTCCAAGTACCCTGAACCTCTGAGAAGGGTTTGGGGTTTAGGGCGGGTTATGGGGTTACAGGCTCATGGGGTTTTAGAGTTCTAGGGTTGGAGTCTAGGGTCATCGGGTTATATGGTTTTGGTTTATCGGGTTTAGGGTTTCGGGCTTAGGGTTTGGGGTTGTCGGGTTATTGGGTCTTGAGTTTTAGGGTATCTGAGTTTTAGGGCTATAGGCTGTAGGGATATAGGGTCATAGGGTTAGAGGGTGAGCGGGTTAGTTATAGCGATTCGGGGTTAGCATCGTGGGGTTGAGGGTGTTGGGTTGAGGTCTTGCGGTGTTTTAGCTTGGCAAGGAAGTCCACCGGTGCCTTGAGCGACTGGCTAGCACGCTCCCTGCCCAACTTTAATAGCTATCTGGCAAAGATCGCTGCAGAGGCGCGATCGTCTTGGCCTCTTGAGCGGCCCTACGTGGGCTTGGTGCACGTCATCTGCACCTCCAAATTCGTGAAGCTCGGGAGAACTTCACTGGAACTCCTAGCATCGACCAAGCCGAACTTGGTCGCGACATGCAGGGTTTAGGGTTTAGGGTTTAGGGTTTAGGGTTTAGGGTTTAGGGTTTAGGGTTTAGGGTTTAGGGCTTAGGGTTTAGGGTTTCTTCGTCAGGCGACTCGACTGGGGCGTGATATTCCATAGTCTTACATCAGCTGGAAGGATGAGGATTCTGTTCTGGTAAGGAGTTCGGCATGTCGGAGCACCCTAAGCTCTAAGCCCTAAGCATAAACCCTCACCCTAAACCCTAAACCCTAAACCCCTAAACCCTAAACCCTAAACCCTAAACCCTAAACCCTAAACCCTAAACCCTAAACCCTAAACCCTAAACCCTAAACCCTAAACCCTAAACCCTAAACCCTAAACCCTAAACCCTAAACCCTAAACCCTAAACCCTCTAAACCCTAAACCCTAAACCCTAAACCCTAAACCCTAAACCCTAAACCCTAAACCCTAAACCCTAAACCCTAAACCCTAAACCCTAAACCCTAAGCTCCAAACCCTAAACCCTAAACCCTAAGCCCTAAACCCTATAGGAAAGTTGAGGTAAAGCTGCCCGAGCCTCTGGGTCCGAAACTCTTCATTCTCGGGGAGCCGGTGCTCCATCGCTGCCTGCATTGACTGGGGCCTTGTAGTTCCGTGTAGGGTTTAGGGTTTAGGGTTTAGGGTTTAGGGTTTAGGGTTTAGGGTTTAGGGTTTAGGGTTTGGGGTTGATGGTTGCGGGTTGAGGGTTGAGGGTTGAGGGTTGGGGGTTTAGGGTCTCGGGTTGAGGGTTTAGGGTTTAGATGGGTTTGTGTGTGGCGTAGGGTTTGGGGTGTAGGTTTAGGGCTTAGGAACATTTTTGAGGTGCCTTCACGGGTTAAGGGCTTCTCGGGCTGAAGCTTAGGATTTCGCGGGGCTGCTTCAACAAATGCTCACTGGGGGTGGGGCCTTGAAATCCTAAACCCTCTCTTACTATATATATATATATGCCCTGAATCCTAAACCCTACACCCTAAACCCTTATGCGTTTGGGGGGCCAAGCGTCGTGTAGCAGTTCTGCCTGAGTACCCCTGCACCCCCTAGGGTTTAGGATTTAGGGTTTAGGGTTTGGGGTTTAGGCAATGGATCGGGCCCGGAGCAGCTTTAGGGTTTGGGTTTAGGGTTTGGGGTTAGAAACCTGGCGCAGCACTTTCAACGCATGCACTCTTTCAGTGTGTCGCGCCATGTGGCTTAGTTACAGAAACTTCAAGGATCCGCGTGCCGTACATTGTGTAAAGAGGCCAACAACGACGCTGTAAATACAAGTGTTTTGGCATGGTCTCCCCCCCATTCCAACCCCCATACCCCCTTCCCCACCACAAAACAGAGAAACACAAGGAAAGCACCAGTGAAAAAAGCGCCATAAAACCAGAGTCAGCCAAAAGCCCCATCCAACTACCCACGCAAGCCAAGACCCGAGTCCGCCAAAGGCAAGCCAGCCAAAAGCAAACTCACAATCAAAGAGGTGCAGGTTCAGATGGGTTTAGGGTGTAGGGTTCAGGGTTTAGGGTTGAGCGTTTCTGTTGAGCGTTATCCCCTCCCGAAGCCCTGCGAAAACCTAAACCCTAAACCCCAAACCCTACAGGCTTAAGGTTTAGAGAGCTGCCTCGCTTCAGGCTACTACACTGTCTATGACTGGGAGGAGAAGAAGGCTGGCACAACTCCCGACAAATTGTCCCGACTATTGTCCTAAACCCGTGCTCCAATCAACTTGGGAGTCGCACAACCCTAAACCCTAAACCCTAAACCCTAAGCCCTAAACCCTAAACCCTAAACCCTAAACCCTAAACCCTAAACCCTAAACCCTAAACCCTAAACCCTAAACCCTAAACCCTAAACCTAAGAACTTCAGGACTCAGAAGCAGAGTTTGTTTCTATTTTTGGGCCGATGTTTGTGGCACCCCTAATGCCCAAACACCCTACTACCCTCAACCCTATGACCTACAATGCCCACAAACGCCCACCCCTGAACCCTCAACCCAAAGTTAAGAAGCTCGTGCCCCAAAGGCTGTAGCCCAGAAGATTCCCCTTAGTGGACTCTTAATATGGCCCTTCTGCTTATTCTCTTAGAGGATCTTGAAAAAGGGTCCCCAAACCCATTGCGGGCCCCGGGTAGCGTCCCTCGAAGCAGGAGCCCTTCGGATTGTTTTGCGCTTGCGGTACCTGAGCTCAAAACAACCAAACATAACCCCCAAAGCCCGCAGTCTTTGAACACCTCTCTAAAGCACAGGTGTTTAGGGTTTAGGGTTTAGGGTTTAGGGTTAGGGTTTAGGGTTTAGGGTTTAGGGTTTAGGGCTTAGGGTTTAGGGTTTCGGGTTTAGGGTTTAGGGTTTAGGGGTTCCCATTCCCGGAGCTCTTGAAGCCAGCTACATTTTCGAGGTGGGTTTCGCTCTGGCCAACAGCCGACAGACTCTCGGCGGCGTCCCGAAGCCCGAAACCCGAAACCCCAAACCCTAAACCCTAAATTCTAAACCCTAAACCCTAAACCCTAAACCTTAAACCCTAAACCCTGAACCCTGAACCCTAAACCCTAAACCCTAAACCCTACACCCTACACCCTACACCCGACCCCGAAACCCCACGTCGGGGTTGCCGTGGTGCACGTTGTGTTTATATTCCTGTTACTGGAAGTGCATATAGGGTTCCTTATTCGTATTGGTCAGTGTAGGGTTTGGTGTTTAGTGTTTAGGGTTTAGGGTTTAGGGTTTAGGGTTTAGGGTTTAGGGTTTAGGGTTTAGGGTATAGTCCTGTTGGGGTACTGGTAAGAAAGCAATACTTCGTGTGAGCATGAAAGCACCAAGCGTTGAGGAGGTGGTGGGAAATTTTTGGTGTGGCCTGCTACGTACTTGTCATCGTAGGCTTCCCCACCGAACTGACACTCTAAATCCTAAACCCCCTAAACTCGAAGCCCTAAACCCTAAGCTTGACGCCCTAAGCCCTGAACGCCCTGAGCCCCCTAAATGCCCCAAACCCCCCTAAACTCGAAACACCACACATGGGGCCCCCCAATCCGCAACACCATTGGTACGTAGTAGGGAATGAGGGAATGAGGGCCCTAACAAATAAGGGATTACATAGGGCCCTCATTCCTCGTTCCCTACGAAGAACCAGCCAGAGCAACACCTGTGTGCCTCTAAACCCTAACCCCTAACCCCTAAACCCTAAACCCTAAACCCTAAACCCTAAATCCTAAACCCTAAACCCTAAACCCTAAACCCTAAACCCTAAACCCTAAACCCCAAACCCTAAACCCTTAACCCTAAACCCTAAACCCTAAACCCTTAACCCTAAACCCTAAACCCGCATCGGTGGCCTCATGAGGAACTCCCTGGATCCCACCACGTTACGCGGTCAGAAGGGAGAATTGCCCAAAGAGGCTCGCAGGGTTTAGGGTTTAGGGTTTAGGGTTTAGGGTTTAGGGTTTAGGGTTTAGGGTTTAGGGTTTAGGGTTTAGGGTTTAGGGTTTAGGGTTAGGGCTGCAGGGTTTCAAGGTTTCAGGGGGTTCGGGGGTGTAGGCTTAGGGTTTGGTAGGGTTTAGGGTTGAAGTTTCGGGCTCAAGTTTGGGGTTTTAGGGTAAGGATTTGTGGAGCCGCCTAGTCTAGCTTAGGGTAAGGATTTACGGGCTGTGGGCCGTTGTATTTGCAAGTGGACTCCCGCTACTTGCACCAGGACTCGTGCACCAACACCCTACTTGAAGGTTCATGGCTACTTATGAGGAGGGTTATAAGTAGGGCAACTCTGTTTACAACCTGGTTTAGGGGGCTTATAACCCTATTTATAAGTACCCATGAACCTTCAAGTAGAGCAGGGGTATAAGGCCCCTAAGTAAGGCTATAGCCATAGTTACCCTACTTGTAGCTCTACTTATAAGTACCCATGAACCTTCAAGTAATGCCTGGAACTGGAGTGCCGTTCAAGGGCTCGGGTTTTCGGGTTCAGGGGTTGGAGGGCGAAAGGTTCAGGACGCACTGTTTCTGAGAGTCCTAAACCCTAAACCCTATATAAGCCCTAAACCCTAGACCCTAAACCCTAAACCCTCAACTCCAAACCCTCAACCCTAAACCCCAAACCCTACACCCTAAAACCTAAACCCCACACGCTAAACCCCACACGCTAAACCCTAAACCCTCAACCCTAAACCCTCAACCCTAAACCCTGAACCCTAAACCCTAAACCCTAAACCCTAAACCCTAAACCCTAAACCCTAAACCCTAAACCCTAAACCCTAAACCCCACACCCTAAACCCTAAACCCTAAACCCTAAACCCTAAACCCTAAACCCTAAGCCCTAGACATCTGGGCAAGGTGGACATGCTCCTCATGCAGCAGCAGATCAAGGTGACACGCGCCAAAGCCGTGGAGGGCGATCTCGAGGAGGAGACCCTCTTCCTGCAGGCAGGGGGGGTTTAGGGTTTCGGGTTTAGGGTTTAGGGTTTAGGGTTTAGGATATATGTAGCAGCAGTGTCCTGAAAGATACTTTGTGTCCTGAAAGATACTTTGCCCCCATGGACCGGCCCTCGCGTTTGAAAGCCCACTGCCAGGTGCATGTGCAGGTGACCCTGAAGCAGATCTAAGATTTCTATTGGGCACATTCCGCTCCTCGGCAGTGCACTGACCATCTTAGCTACTGCACAAGATGTTCCTTTCGTTTATTTAATTGGTGTTGTTTAATCTTTTATGCGCTTTAAATAACGTGGACTTGATCCGAGGAGACTGTCCATGAGCTGGTTCGAACTGGCAGCCAGGAGGCTCTGCACAAATGAAAGGGCCAGCCCCTCTATCAGTGCAACGAATGCCTGCGCAGTGCAACGACTGTGCCGAACACGGGTACGTCGTGAGCGCAGCAGCGATTTCAGCTTTCGCTGTTGCGGCAAGAAAATGTGCGCGAGTGTGTGTGTGTGTGTGTGTCTCTGTGTGTGTGTGTGTCTCTCTCTCTCTCTCTCTCGCGCTCTCTCTGTCTCTGTCTCTCTCTCTCTCTCTGTGTCTGTGTCTGTGTGTGTGTGTGTACTCCGCCCCCCCCCCCTCTTTCCTGAGGCCCTTCATTTCGTGGCGATGACTCGCGTTTCCGCCTGAATGCCCATTGCACTTTTGCCGGTCATTGCATCCAGATGTGTTCCTGGCATGTTTTGGCAGACGTCTGCGCCCATGCCCCTCGTGCACAAGGTTCTGAAATTCTGAAACCTAAGCCCTCAGCCCGGTAGGTTTAGGGTTTAGGGTTTAGGGGTTAGGGGTTAGGGGTTAGGGCTTAGAGTTTAGGATTTAGGGTTTAAACCCTAAACCTAAACCCGGAACCCAAGTACCCTCAAGAAGCTTGTGGTGAGTCTCCATGGAACCCCCAAGGCACACCAAACCTGCCTCCAAACCCGAAACCCTAAACACGAAACCCTAATCCCTAATCCCCTAAACCCTAACCCTTAAACCCCTAAACCCTAAGCCCTAAGCCCTAAACCCTAAACCCTAAACCCTAAACCCTAAACCCTAAACCCAAAACCCTAAACCATCTGCCAGGAAGAACACCTTCGTCCACATCCCGTGCAGTAACTTCAGTGACTCCGAGAGTGAGACAGAGTGCATGGTGTGCTCCTTCAAGAGGCGTGGGTCCGCTGGGGGGGGGGGGGGGGTTTAGGGTTTAGGTTTAGGGTTTAGGGTTTGGGGTTTAGGGTTTAGGGTTTAGGGTTTAGGGTTCAGTGTGTAGGGTTTAGTGTGTAGGTTTAGGGCAGAGTACCCATGAACCTCCCTCCCAAATCCCAAACCCCAAACCCTAAACCCTAAACCTCAGAAACCCCAAACCTCAGAAACCCCAAACCCTAAGCCCTAAACCTTTAAGCGTGTTGAGACGTGCTGCGCCCAAACGAGCGTAAGGCTGATCGTCTCTTTTGGGCGCTTCCCTTTTCCTAGGAATGTGACAGCTCACCCCTTCGGGTTCGCTGGGGGGGGGGGGTTTAGGGTTTAGGGTTTAGGGTTTAGGGTTTAGGGTTTAGGGTTTAGGGTTTAGGGTTTACGGTTCAGGGTTGAGGGTTGAGGGTTTCGGGTTTAGGGTTTAGGGTTTAGGGTTGAGGGTTGAGGGTTAGGGTTTAGGGTTTAGGGTTTGGGGTTTAGGGTTGAGGGTTTGGGGTCGAGCGTTTAGGGTTTTGGGTGTAGGGTGAGTAAGGTCCATAGCTGCTTTGACATTGCTTGCTTAGAGTTTGCCTTGAAGAAGGGGCTGTGGCCTAAGCCCCAAAACCCTAGATGCCAAACCCTTCAACCCTAAACCCTTTTGGGTCGTGTTTCTTTCGGAAGCTTCGGAAGGATTTTGAGGGCGCATTGGGACCGTCCCCTACCACCCCACAAGCTTTAGGGTTGAAGGTCTTGGGATTGAGGTTTGGAGGATTTGCTGCCATTTGCTTAAGGGTAGTTGCATGGTCCCTTAGTATGGGCCCTTCACAGAGTACCCCTTATATCTTATATACCCCTATATGCCCTATACAATTTAAGGGCCCATATGAAGGGCCCATGAAACTACCCTTAGATTGTTGGGTTGGGGGTCGGGGGTGGTGTAGGATCCCGTGGAAGCCTTTCGGGGCCGAGGGACAGAGGGTGCAGCGAGTCCAGTGTTAGAAACGTGCACCCCGGACCCCTCAACCCTAAACCCTAAACTCTAAACCCCTAAACCCCTGAAGCCCTAAACCCTCAACCCTCAACCCTAAACAAACCGACCATGGGCAGATGTGTAGGGTTTAGGGTTTAGGGTTTAGGGTTTAGGGTTTAGGGTTTAGGGTTTAGGGTTTAGGGTTTAGGGTTTAGGGTTTAGGGTTTTAGGGCTAGGGTTTAGTTTTTGCTTGGCCTTTTCCTCCTGCTCCGCCCTTTGGCAGGTCCAGGTCGTGCGACGGCATCTCCCTGCCCTGATGGAGAAAATGATGAGCAGGGCTTAGTGTTTTGGGTTTGGGGTTTAGGGTTTTAGGGTTTAGGGTTTTGGGTTTGGGGTTTGGGGTTTAGGTTTTTAGGGTTTAGGGTTTAGGGTTTGGGGCTCAGGGTTTAGGGTTTCAGGGTTTTAGGGTGGGTTTCTGGGTTAGGGCTTTAGGGGGTGTAGAATTTTCAGGGCGTTTGGGAGGCGGGTTTTGGGGCTGCGGAGGGGCGCTTTGAGGGGTTTGAAGGGAGTTTAGGGCGATTGAAAGACTGATTATTATGTGGGATGCACAGCCTCCAAGAGCCAAAACCCTGTTGAGTTTTTAGGGCTTAAGGGTTGAGGCGGTTGAGGGTTGTAGAATATTCGGGGTTTAGGGTTTTAGAATCTCAGGCCCTAACCCTAAACCCTAAACCCTAAAATGCTAAAACCCTAAACCCTAAACCCTATTTTGCAGCCTCCTCGCAGACAGCTGGCCATCCTGAATCGCGGACTCGAGCTTCTTCGAGTGGGCGGGCGGTTGGCAAGACCCCCCAGAACCGGGCTTAGGGCTTTTGGGGTTAGGGGTTTAGGGTTTAGGGTTTAGGGTTCGGGTTTAGGGTTTAGGGCTTAGGGTTTAGGGTTTAGGGTTCAGGGTTTAGGGTTTAGGGTTTAGGGTTTAAGGTTTAGGGTTTAGCGTTTAGGTTGTAGGGTTTAGGTTTCAGGGTTTAGGGTTGAGGGTTGAGGGGGATCAAGCTGCTATTATAAGAAGATATGGTAAAGAGATGTAAGGAGTATCGTTTCTTGAGTATGGTAGCTTAACTTATGCATCAACCCGTGAAAGCTACACCCCCCTGCCCAGAACGCCTAAACCCTAAACCCCAAACCCCAAACCCCAAACCCCAAACCCCAAACCCCAAACCCCAAACCCCAAACCCCAAACCCCAACCCCCAAACCCCAAACCCCAAACCCTAAACCCTAAACCCTAAACCCTAAAGGCTTGAGATTCAGTGCCGAACGCCTACAACAGTCAGAGCTTGGGTCTTAGTGCATTGGGGCTTTAGAGTTTTAGAGTTTTGGGGGTCCCTAAATTCGAAACCCTAAGCCCTAAATCCTAAACCCTAACCCTAAGCCCTAAACCCTAAACCCTAAACCCTTAACCCTTCACCCTTAACCCTTAACCCTTAACCCTAAACCCTAAACCCTAAACCCTGAACCCTGAACCCTAGACCCTAGACCCTAGACCCTAAGCCCTAAGCCCTAAGCCCTAAGCCCTAAGCCCGAAGCCCGAAGCCCGAAGCCCGAAGCCCGAAGCCCGAAGCCCGAAGCCGAGGTCTACAGCACCTGCAGCCTGAATCCGATCGAGGACGAGGCACCCAGAACCCCAATAGGTTCAAGGTCGAGGGTTTAGGGTTTCGGGTTTAGGGTGGAGGGTAAAGGGAAGAGGGTTTAGGGAAGAGGGTTTAGGGTTTAGGGTTAGGGTTTAGGGTTTAGGAGGGTTTCGGATCTATCCTGTCATCCTTTTCTGTGGTGGCTTCTGTGGCGAGCCGCCCTCTTCGCCGCCATCATGCACCGGCATCCGCTTTCCTCCCCACTCCGCAAAAAAGCGCTTGAGAAGTCGGGGCATCCTGAAAGACACCCTGAACAACTGCCCTGGAAGAGCCCGCAAACGCCTTGAAGAAGCCCTGAGAAAGCCCTGAGAAATGAGAAAGCCCTGAAAGCACAGAAAAAGCCCCGAGAGAGAGCCCTGAAAAAGCCCGGAAAGCATCTGAAAAAGCACTGAAAGACCACATTTGTGAGGCCGTCGTGGCAGCGCTTCTGCACCGTCACGGGGATGCAGTCGAGCGGCCTGGCAAAAAGTGGGGGAAACCGGGTTTAGTTTAGGGTGTTGGGGGGTTCTAAGTCTCAGGACCCCTGTCCTTTTCTGAAAGGTTTCTGAATGCTCACAGAAATCTGTGTAAGTTTGATTAGGCTCTTTAACTCTAGTCCCAAAACTCTAAACCCTAAACCCTTTAGGGCTTAGTGTTTCAGACTGCCACGCACGAGGCTTGTGCCACCGCCGGGCAACCTCGGTCCGCGCCAAAGAGCAGGGTTTAGGGTTTCGGGTTTGGGGTTTCGGGTTTAGGTCGGGTTTAGGGTTTAATTTGGGTTCAGGGTTTGGGGTGTTGATGCCGTAGACCACCAGAGCCTCAACACTTGGGGGGGTGGCGGGGGGGAAGGGAGTTTCAAGGCCCCAGAAACCTTTAAACCCTAAACCCTAAATCTCACACCACGGATCCTAAACCCTAAACCCTAAACCCTAAACCCTACATCCCAAACCCGAAACCCTAAACGCCGTGTTGACGGGATTCAGGGCTCCCATGCGGCTCGCCATCTCCACGTGGCCTCCTCCTCGCTTGGAAGAATTCTCTCAACTAGGCCCCCTGCTTGGGCCCCCTTTTGAGTACACTTCCCTTAAACAAGGACCCAACAACAAGGGGTTTAGGGTTTAGGTGTTCAGAACCCTTCGAGGTCCGCCTGGGCAAGACTGTCGTTGCAGGGGGTTTCGTAGGGCCAAAAGAAGAGGATGGAGAGACGCGACCGGTAGTCATGTGTCAGGAGCGAAGTGGGATGTTTGCTGAATCCGGATCGGCAGGTCCGAATGCAATGCAATGCAGAAAGGGCGGGAGACAAGAACAACGCCGTGCGCGTGCGATAGATGGAAGCGAGAAAGGGGAAATCAGAAAAAGCCTAGTCCCAATCCCCGGAGGAGAGGGGAGAGGAGCGTTGCACTGACTTTGTCTTGAAGCAAATTCGCAACCTCACAGAAAACTGCTTGATTAAACCCCCAAGAACCCCTAAATGGGGTTTCCGAAAATAGGGGGTTCTTTGTTATAAGGGAATCCTACTATTTGGGGGTCTATCAACTGTAAACCCTAAACCCTAAACCCTAAACCCTAAACCCTAAACCCTAAACCCTGGGTCCCTTATCTGCGAAACCCCAAATCTCCTTCGAGGTGAGCAGGTGAAGTCCGCCGGAGGTCTGGCCTCCTGGGTGTGTCCGACATGTTCATGGCTTCGAGTTGAGGGCCCGTGTTGCACACCCCTATAGACCCCTAACCCTAAACCCTAACCCTAAACCCCAAGCCCCAAACCCTAAACCCTAACCCTAAACCCAAAACCCAAAACCCCAAACCCCAAACCCTAAACCCGAAACCTTTCAACGCCTACAGAGTTGCAAGATTCCTGCAAGATGGGAACGCAAGTTCTCGTTCCAGCGTTTGATTGGGCGAAGCCCGACCCCCCCCCCCCCCCCCTCCCCCCCGAAGCTGCACATTACCATCCAGCCAGGTTGTACCCAACCCAGAGGAGGAAGACAGCTTCTACCAGGCTCGAGTTTAGGGTTTATATAGGGTTTAGGGTTTAGGGTGTCGGGCTTAGGGTGGAGGGCAGTGCCCTGAGCCTCTTCGGTCAGATGGCCAAGCACAAAAACATGTAAACCCAAAACCCAAAACCCTATACAAACCCTCAACCTCAAACACCACACACTGAACCTCGTTCTCGGGGTGCGCACACAGAAGAAGGGAGCCCAGAGCAAGACTGCTGGGGTGGATGTAAATTTCAGAGGCCCTTGTTGGGGTAACTACCCCTAAAGTCGGAAACCTAAATAACCCTAAACCCCCCCCCCCCCCCCCCCCCCCCCCCCCCCCCTCAAAACAACCTCAACCCTAAACCCTAAACCCTAAACCCTAAACCTTAAACCCTAAACCCTAAACCCTAAACCCTAAACCCTAAACCCCTTAACCCTAAACCCTAAGCCCTAAACCCTAAACCCGCGCCCCCCCTCCCCCCCTGCCCTAACTTCTGGCAGGACTTCCTCTCGGTCCCTGCCGAAGCCAGATCAGGCAGCTGCAGTGAGTTTAGGGTTTAGGGTTTCGGGTTTAGGGTTTAGGGCTTAGGGCTTAGGGTTGAATTAGGGTTTAGGGTTTAGGGCTGCCTGCTTGTTTGTGTCGCTTGGTGTTTGTTTTTTTCGTATTGTCGTTGTCGGGGTTGTTGTCGTTGTTCTTCTTACTGAGAGTTGCTCCAGTTCTGATTCTTATTGCCTCCATTCTTGTTATTGTTGGTAGTGTTTTCATCATTTTGTCATTGCCAGGAAAGGGGAGGTGGGTGGGTGGATGTAAATACGCTGTCAGAGTTCATGCTTTGGCTAAGCATCTGGACATTCAAAACGAGTGGTGACCTCATGGCAGATCTGCATGCAACACCCTGAAACCCTAGACCCTAAACCCTAAACCCTAAACCCTAAACCCTAAACCCTAAACCCTAAACCCTAGACCCTAGACCCTTTACCCTAAACCAAGCAGCTGCAGGTAAGGTGAAGATCCACGCGTCCATGCGGCGGGCTGAAGCACAACATGACTCTGTCTCTCCCACTGTCTCTCCCTCTGCCTCCTCAGCTCAGCTTACCTGCGGCTGCTTGGTTTAGGGTTTTTGGTTTGGGAATAGGGTTTAATTAGGGTTTAGGGTTTCTGCCTCTGCTTCTGCCTCTCTCTTCCGCTTCCTGCCTCTCTCCCTCCCTCTCCCTGTGTCTCTGTCTCCGTCCCCGTCCCCGTCCCCGTCCCTGTCCCTGTCCCTGTCCCTGTCTCTGTCTCTGTCTTTGTCTTTCTCACAAGACACGCCATCGCAAGGTTCCCGCCCTTTGGTGACTTCGCCAAGCGGTGGGCTGGGTGCTCAGCGTTTGCTTCCACTTTTTTGCCTTGGAGTTGCTGCATCGGTCAAGATTACAGGCTTGAGTTCCAGTAGCAGTTAGACCCTAAACCCCCCCCTTTTCCCCCCGGAACCAAAATGAAGTAGTAACCTTATCAGAAGAGTCACCCCCAAACCACACTGTGCAATCTGGCGCGGTCCTCGGATCCTGGGCAGGATGCTGTTCGGGGAAACTGCCGACGACTGCTGCCGTGACTGGGCGCCGTACTTTAGAGGTGAAAGCTCAACTCGGTAGGTTGCTTAGATCCTGGTCATAGCAGAGCCTTGTATCCAGGCGGATACTTCGTTTATGTTTTCCACCCTTGTTAAGCTTAGCAGGCTTAGCAGAGTCACGTATCAGAGTGTCCTTCAGGGGGCTTACGGGGCCAGCCTAGTTCGAGAGAGTAGTAGGATAAGAAGCCGGAGGCTCGAGGACCTTCGGAGACTCATAAGGCCGTAAGCCCCAAAACGAAACCCCGCAACCCTAAACCCTCAACCCTAAACCCCAAACCCTGCACCCTTCACCCTAAATCCAAAAAAACCCTATACCCTCGCCTAAACCCTATAGACCCCACCTCAGCAGCCTTTGTCGGGCTCCAGGCATTTGATGGACACCGGTGGCTTCTTCGTGGCAGCCTTCGAGAAGCGCGCGGAACTTGCGTGAGGCCCCCAGGAGGGGAGTGGCACGAGCTGCGTCTGAGTTTGGGGTGGAGGGTTTAGGGTCCTAAGGCTTCAGAGGCTTCAAAGGCTTCAAGCGGATTTTAAGGGGCTTAAGGGTTCTGTCGTGAGATCATGCACATCGAAACCAACTAAGTAGCGAAGCCTCGCACCGGGCATCTAGAGGCAAGCGTAAGACGCTTAGGCAAGCGGCATGCGACATGACAAGCCTCGTAGGAATGTGCGCTACGGCATCACTGCAAGTATGTTGTTCGATGACGAAGCCGCCGCTGCCCGAAGCAAGTTGTCCAGAGAAGATCCCCGAGCATCGTCCCTGCTGTGCGCAGCGATGTCGCAAGCAGAGAGCGTGTCCAATCTGTCCAGCACGAGTAGTCGGTCCGAGCATATGGCCTACCTAATGGGCGATTTGAACTTGGATCGTGCAACAGCTGCTTTGATGTACCGCGCTGAGCGGCTGCAAGAGAAAGGCCAGCTGCAACAGGCGCTGAAGTACTTCGAGCGTGTTCTGGCCACCTGCCATTGCGAGGAAGCTGCAGTGAATGCCCGGATGATCCGAGAGCAGTTGGCTGAAGCACAGCCGCGCTTGGAACCGGTGCAGGAGGAGGCGGGCCATGCAGGGACTTCTGCTCCGGGGCGGCTGCAGACTGCGGACATGCCGGTGACGGTGACATGCCGTGACTCGGAACAGTACGAGGTATCCTACACCGAGGCCATGCTCCGGGATGCGGTATTGAACACGGCGAGGAGGGATCTGGAGAACGCTGGCATCGTGACGCCCTTTCTGGAGATCACGACCCTGAACATCGAAGAATACACCCCGCCATTCCATGAGGACCCATGGATGGATACGCTGTACACCTGCCGTGCAGTTGTGCGTGCGACTCTCCTGCCGGGGACGACGGCGCGAGCATCAAGCCATGCTGCAGACGAGCCGGGTGCGGAAGATGTGCGCGGCGCTGTGCGGGATGCATTTTACCAGGCTTTGCTGGGAGCTACCCCAGGCGTGGCCCAGCATGTGCCCCCAGCAGAGCCTGACCAAGAACCATCGGCTCACGGCAGTGAGGGGCATCAGGCACAGGAAAGTCGCGCAGCTCCATCCGTGCCACCACAAACATGTGCCGCAGCTGCGGCGGCAGCGGGTTCGGTGCGGAGCTCTGGCAGTAGCCGCAAGAGCTCTTCAGTGCACTCATGAGCCCTAAGAATCCAAGAATCCGAGTAGCCATGCAGAAGCCTTCACGCTTTCCAAGGCGGCAGCTCCACCCGCAGAGCCTCGGGAAGTGGCAAGGAAGGGCACTGCATGCTTGGAGTTTTGATGGAGACCCCTTATGAGGGTCCAGATGCAGGGCAAGAGCGGCGCAGTGAAAAAGGAATTCGGCCATCTTGCCCAAAGGAAGTGACATCATCCGACTATTGGGTAGAAGTCGGTAGGAGTGTACCTGTCTGTTGCCCTAAACACCCCAAGCCTATTTAAGTGTTGATCCCTAAGCCCGAAGCCCGTTGCAACGCGAAGTTCACCAGCAATCAGGTGGGTTTACGAAAATCAGGGACCCCAAATATACACCACAGAGTAGTATTCCCTTCGAACAGGGACCCCAAGAAGGTACATACCCCCAATTTCGGAAACCCTCATTTGAGGAAACCACCATGCATCCTCAACCCTAAAAGCCCGAAACCCCAACGAAATCCAAACCCTGTACTTGTAGCAAGCCCAATACCCAAACCCTGAAGCAGCAGCCCTGAACCCCATAACCTACAACCCCTATAACCCTACAACCCCATAACCCTACGGCCCCATAAACCTATAGCCGCGTAACCCTAAACCCTATAAACCCTCCAACCTTAAACCCTCTCGCCCTAAACCCTAAACCCTAAAACCTCTAGCCCTAAACCCTAAACACCCTAAACCCTAAACCCCTCCCCACGCACGAGTCTGCCCCCCGAGGCCCTCGGCCAAAGCTCGCAAGGAGGCGCGCTCCGCGCAGCTGAAGGCCGAGAAGGCGGAGAAGGCGCCTGCGTTTTTTTTGGGGGTTTAGGGTTTAGGGTTTAGGGTTTAGGGTTTAGGGTTTAGGGTTTAGGGTTTAGGGTTTAGGGTTTAGGGTTTAGGGGTTTAGGGGGTTTGGGGTTTTGGGGTTTTGGGGTTTAGGGGTTTAGGGGTTTAGGGGTTTAGGGGTTTAGGGGTTTAGGGTTCAGGGTTTAGGGCTTAGGGTTTTGGGCTTAGGTTGAGGGGTTGAGGGGTTTAAGGCTGAAGGCCGAGAAGGCAGAGAAGGCGCCTGTGGGCGGTTGGTTTTGTTGGGGTTTAGAGGTTTAGGGGTTTAGGGGTTAGGGTTTTCGGGTTGCAGGGGTTTAGCGTTTAGGGTTTAGGGGCTAGGGAGGTTTGAGGGGGTTCGGGGTTTAGGGCTTTAGCGTTTAGGGGGTTAAGGGGGTTGAGGGGTTGAGGGGTTTCGGGCTCAGAGCTTTGGGTTCATCAGGGGTGGGCCCCGCTATCGGACTTTGGACGTTTTGGGGGAGGAGGGGCGGCCGCCCTACTTGAATTTCAACGCGCGCGAAATGCGCCCACCCGGGCGGCTTATAAAGTTGAAAAGCCAAACCCCCAAACCCCCAAACCCCCAAACCCCCAAACCCCCAAACCCCCAAACCCCCAAACCCCCAAACCCCCAAACCCCCAAACCCCCAAACCCCCAAACCCTAAACCCTAAACCCTAAACCCTAAACCCTAAACCCTAAACCCTAAACCCTAAACCCTAAACCCTAAACCCAGACCGACCCTCCTAGTCTGCAGGCGGCTGCAGAGGCCGCAGAGGCCCCAGCCGGCGAGGCAGAGCCTGTGGAGGTGCCGAACAGCTGGGGGTTTGGGGTTTAGGGTTTGGGGTTTAGGGTTTGGGGATTGGGGTTTAGGGTTTAGGGTTTAGGGGGGTTTGGGGTTTGGGGTTTAGGGTTTGGGGTTTGGGGTTTAGGGTTTAGGGTTTAGGGTGTGGGGTTTGGGGTTTGGGGTTTACGGTTTAGGGTTAGGGTTTAGGCTTAGGGTTTCGGGGGTTTCGAGGGTTTCGGGGGTTTAGGGGGTTTAGGGTTTGGAGTTTAGGGTTTGTGGTTTGGGTGTATAGATGATGGGGCTTTTAACTTTCGAGGGGAGAAAGTCGTTTTCAGGGCTTGGAGGAGTGCGAGATGAGGTGTTTTTGGTATAGGTCGTCAAGGTCGGGGTCTGATAGATGTTCAGAGTTCACATCCTCAACTCACCCTGACCGAAACCCTGAACCTCTAAACCCTAAAGCCTATACCCTAAACCCTAAATCTTAAATCCTAAACCCTAAACCCTAAACCCTGTATATATATATATCTATATATATGTATATATATATATATATGTATATTTATTATTATTATCATCATTATTATCATTATTATTATTGTTATTATGATTATTGTTATTGTTATTGTTCTTCTTCTTCTTCTTATTATTATTATTATTACTATTATATATAAATAAACCCCAAACCCAACCGGCTTAGCATGGGGGGCGGGGGATCCGGGGATGCAACCGCGCATGTCAGGAGAACCTTGCCTAGATCCAAACCCCATGAGGGTTTCGGGCTTAGGGTTTAGGGTTCCCTTCTGTTAGGGTTTAGGGTTTAGGGTTTAGGGTTTAAGGGTTAAGGGTTTAGGGTTTAGGGTTTAGGGTTTGCCACCCCAAGCCCTAAAGTCCCAAAGTCTCCTCCAGGTGGCCGCGGAGTCCGCGCCTTCTGCTCCTGGGAAGAACCAGGTCGGGCACCCTGCACATGGGTTTAGGGTTTAGGGTTTAGGGTTTGGGGTTTAGGGTTTAGGGGTTAGGGGTTTAGGGGTTAGGGTTTATCCAAAGGTCCTGCTAATGGACCACATGTTTTGACCAGCAAACGCCTGAAATAGGAGTTCAGGGTGTAGGGCTGAGGAAGTGATGTGTCGAGTTTAGGGCTTTGGGGTTCAGGAAGTGTAGGGTTTAAGGGCTTCAGGATTGAGAGGATTGGGTAGTTGATATCGTATGTACCCTTATTAGACCCTGAGCTCCAAGCCTCAACCCTAAACCTGTAAACCCTAAACCCTATAAACCCATGTGAACCTCGTCACCTTCATTCAGCCACAGAGGCGCCAGAAATGCCACTGAAGACTGAGGCGTTGCGGCGCGTCACGAAAGAGTACATTCCTGTGGAGACCTCCCTGTCGGAGGGCGAGTGGCCGCGCCCTTGAGATCTGGTTCTCTCCATTTAAAGCGGCGGGCGGTTCCTGGAGCATACCGCCCCCCCGAAAGAGTTTAAGCCTTCTGAGGGCCCCCCCCCCCCCCCCCCCCCCGGCAAAAAAAACAACCCCTGTTGTGGGAAGTTTTGGGATTTTGGGTTTAGGCCGTTCAGGTTTAGGATTCTTGGTCCCTACTCAACAAGAAAACGCGCAAACATACCTGCCAACCCTTACCCCTGCCCCCCCCCCCCCCCGACAGACCCAAGACCCCAAAGCCCAACCCCCTCCGACTCAAACAGAAAGCAAAGAAACTACCCTAAACCCTAAACCCAAAGCCCTAAACCCTAGACCCTAAACCCTAAACCCTAAACCCTAAACCCCAAACCCTAAACCCTAAACCCTAAACCCTAAACCCTAAGAGAAGCGCCGAGGCAAAGCATCCTGGATTTCTATGGGTTGGTCGCGGCACCCAGAGCCTGCAAGCCAGCGTCGGCGCTGTTTTTTGTTTGGACTTTAGGAGTCTCAGTAGCCCTAAACCCTAAACCCTAAACCCTAAACCCTAAACCCTAAACCCTACACCCTAAACCCCAAACCCCAAACCCCAAAAACCCAAACCCCCAAACCGTATCCCTAGACCCTACACCCCACGTGGGCTTTTCAGTTCGGTAGTTCGGGGGGGTTGTTGTAGGGCTTAGGGTTGAGGGCTTAGGGCTTGCGGACCCGGGGGATGTGCAGATTGCCTCTTGGGGTTTGGTGGGGGGGGGACTTGGGTTCAGGGTTCAGGGTTTAGGGTTCAGGGTTCAGGGTGTAGGGTTTAGGGTTTAGGATTTAGGGTTTAGGGTTTAGGGTTTAGGATTTGGAGTCTAGGGTTTTGAGTGGGTTGAAGCAAGGCGTGCATGTCAGTAGCCACCATGCTTCAAGCGAGCAGGCACAGATTGGGACATGGACGCCCCGCAACTCCAGCAGAAAACTCCGCAATGAGCGCCGCGAAGCACGGCCCCGGCCAGCAAGCAATCCATCAGTTCAAGAAGAACAGGAGCTAAAGGACCCAGAGTAGGCCCCTATTCCCTTTTTCTAGGGGCTTGGGTTCCCTTTTGCGATAAACACCTTTAAAACCAAAAAGGGCAGCCTTCTCATTCCTAGGCTACTCTTAGGTTTAGGGAGCCACTGTAGACAGACCTGTCACCACTATTTGCTTCAGAGCCCCAAAAGAGTTAAGAAATAATCATCCCAATATGAGGCTCAAGGTTTCGGCTCGGGGGCATGAGCCCAGGGAGGTTTTTGTTGGGGTTTTGGGCTCCCTTGTGGAGCTTCTTGGTCTACAGGACCTGTCTACGGAGCGACCCAACATGCCGCAGGATTGGAGTTGGTCCGGGCATTACGGGCGGCGACCCTATGTGTGGTGCCTCAGGGGATGCGGCTGGTTGTACGAGGATCGTATCCAGGAACATGGCGGGTGCAAGAAATGCGCTACTCCTTGGCTGGCCTCGTGGCGTACTGCAACCGGCTGCTGGAGCGAGGAGGACAAGCCGCAGGGTTGGAAGGGCAAAGCTCCCAGTTTGCCACGTTCATCGCCTTCGCGCTCCCTGTCATCCTCGCGAAGACGAGGAGGAAAGGCAGGGGGAAGGGGTCGTGACCTTGCTGCAGGCAACTTTTCCACGCATGTGTCTGAGGGGTTCGGCGGAGACCGAAGGTGGCCTGAGAAGTCGGAAGGGGAACTGGTTGATACGGGAAACCAGCTACCTAATCCAATTTTGGCGGAGGCCATCAGAAGTGAATGGGATAGGTTGCCTGACTCCATCAAGGAGGCATTGCCCGAGGGTTGGGCGTTGCCACCAACTCCACCAGCCCCGCCTACGGCCCCATCCAGGCTGGATGCCTCGAAGGCGGCAGCGGAACAGTACAAGGACGCATCGGCAAAACTCAGAGACTTGGGCTATCGGAAGGTTCGACAGGAAGCGCGGGTGGCGGAGACCAAGATGGTGTATGAGAGCGCCCTGGAGAAGCTTCATGAACTGCAAGCCGAGTTTGAAACCGCTCAAGCCGAGGCGGCAGCTACGGGTCAAGATTTCGCAACAATGGTCCTCTCCATGCAGTTGGGCAGCGCAGGTACCGAAGAATCTCAGGATCGGGCTTTCATGGATGGTCTCCAGGGCGTCCTGTCTCAAGTGGGCGTGGCGCTCACTGAGGCACAGGCGGATGCCTTGGCAAGTCTGCGTAGGGGTCAGCGGGGACAAAAGCGGCCGGCGGAGCCCGTGCCAACTGCAGAAGGCGGAGACCATAAGAAGCGAACCGAGGGAATCCCGGACGCGCAGATGTCTGAGATACCTGAGCCTCAATCTGCGGCTGCGGAAAAGCATGATGGGTAGCACGGGAGCGGAAATGGGCGGAGACCCAATCGGGCGGGGACCTGCTGTGCAAATGGCTGGTGCAAACTCCATTCAGCAACGCAATGGAGGGCGCACTGGAGGCGATGTAGGCTTTCTTGGGGCGGAACATGGAGATGCTGAGGGCTGTGGTACGCGGACCCAATGTTTTGGGGCTGGCGATGACCACCGTGGCGAGACCGGGACGGGTCAGGCCGGACCGGCAGGGCCCGGTGCAGCCAATAACCCCGCCATTGTTTCAGCATCACACCTCGGCCTTTTGCGCAAACAGGCGGAGACCAAACAGACCCCGGGAGTAGTGTTTCACACAAGAGCGGAGACCTTTGAAAGCGATGCTGAAGAAACGAAGCCAGCTCGTGAGAGCACCAAACATAGTACTGTTACAACCTCAGCGAGAGGAGTCTCACATGGGGGTGATGGCAGTGCGATGGCTGGGAAAAGTGACGTTTCTGCGCTCTTGATGGTTTCAGCCAACGTAACCAGTTGGAATTCTGGTTGTAGAGATTGGCTGTTAAGTGAGGCTGGGACCTTAGGGCTTTTTCAGGAGTGTAAACTTGCTGGCAGCAAAAAACAAGAGGAAAGGCACACTCTTTGCCAGCTTGGCTACCAGGCCTACATTGCAGATTCGGGGCGGGGACCCAAGGGGGGTGATAGTGGAGGTACTATGGTTCTCGGGCCTTTGCACCGTAACCTTCGGGACTCTGGTACTTTCGTGCTGGGTGGCGCGGGGTGGCAGGCTGTGACTATGCGTTGCAAAGGTTTCGACCTTCTTTTAGTCTCGTTGTATCTTCGCGACACTGAGGGCCCCGCGGGGAGCACCAACAAGGAAGTGCTTCAGGAGCTGTGGGCGCTTCTTGCTGCTTCTTGCACGCCTTACATTGTCCTTGGTGATTGGAATATCGCGCCCAGCGAGCTGGCCGCCCTACCAGGGGTCACCAAAAGCAAAGGCGTTGTTTTGGCGCCAGATGAGGACACTATCACGACAGGCGGGGTCCTGGATATGGCTCTGGTATCCAATTGCCTAGCTGGGCTGGTGTCCATTAGAGTCGATTGGCTTGTGCCTTGGAAGCCTCACGGGGCTTTGCGTGTCAAAGTTGATCTTGCTGATGGATGCGTCCCCCTGCCTCAAATGCCGAAATTCCCGGCACTCACTGTCGCAGCTTTCACTGATGAGGATTGGGTTGCGTCGGCTACTAGGCCTCAGCCTGACGACAGAAGTTTTCAAATAGGCGGAGAGCGGCTTACGGTCGAGTATGCTGCTTGGGCGGCGCAGGCCGAGTTGGCGTACAACCGTGCCAATGGGGGCAAAGTTGTTGGCCGGGGCTGGAGGCTCCGTACCGTTGTGAGGCCTTTAGTGCCAACAAACTCACCTCACAGGGTATGGAAAGGGCGGGCGGGGTCCTTCTGGAGCCAAATGCTCACTGGCCTTCGTACTAAGGCCCACGCGCTTTGTGAGGGCCTCCGCATTGATTGGCAGCAGCACTGGCAAAAAGGCACTGATGCCGATGCCGATTGGGATGTCATCCACACTGCGCTCCAAACTCCTAGTCGCGCCTGGGATGATGCCGACCGTGAATTTCTTGTAGCTGTCGCCGAGGTTCAGGCGCGCGCCGCCTTCGGCGCTGCTCGAGACGCTGGCCGAGCGGCATACCAGGAATGGCTGGAGAGTGCAAAGGAGCGTGGCCTCAAAGGCTTGTACAAAGCCCTCCGCAAACATGAGGTGCCAGCCCAGAGGCCTTTCAGACATTTGGACCAAGCCAGCAGGGTTAAAGCCCGAACCACCCAGTGGACGTCCATTTGGACATCCACCAGTGGCAGCAGAAATTGGGCGGAGGCCAAGCAACTCCTGGAAGAGGCTGTGACTATGACCCCTGTGCCAGACCGTGCCAGCAGCCTTGCCCTTATTAAAGCGGTCAGGGCGGCGACCCCAAAGGCTGCAGGAAGGGATGGGATCTCTTATGAGCTCCTCGCTTCCCTCTCCCCAAAGGCGGTGTCCTGTCTTGTTTGGATACTTCAGCAAGTGGACTTGCAGCGCCAATGGCCAGCGCAACTACTTATCCACAGAGTGGTTTTGCTGGATAAAAACACGGACATTGAGCGTCCGATCGCGCTTACAGGGGTCGTTTACCGAATATGGTGTGCTTTAAAACAACCCGAAGTTGAGGCTTGGTTGGCGGGGGCCTTGGAGTGCGCCCCGTGGGACCGTGCCCGGAAGGGCGGCCAATGTATCGACATTGCTGCGTGCAGAGCCGCTCGGGGAGAAGTCGCGAGACGCACGGGCCGGCACATGGTGAGCGTCATGGTGGACCTCGCAAACTTCTTCGACCGAATCGAGTACGCTGACCTAATCCTGGCTGGTCTCAAGCGTGGTTTTCCTGCGCGTGTACTGGAATTGGTTGTGCAGGTGCACAAAGGTCCCCGGATATTGGAAGGGGAGGGGGTGGCCACTGAGCCAATCCTTCCACAGCGCGGCATCCTGCCAGGATGCAAGTACGCGCCAATATTGGGGAAGCTTGCCCTTTGGCAGGTTCTTGAAGAAATGACGGGCCAGCGGGGACTGGATAGGATAGACACTTGGTACGACGATATCACCCTGGACTTTCAAGACACCTCGGCTTCACTGGTCGCGTACAGAGCCGTGATGGGATACCGGGCCATTGTTGCCAAACTTGAGTCCCAGGGACACCAAGTCTCTACCAAAAAGTCCGGATTCCTGTGCTCTTCGGCGGAGGCCAAAAGGGAGGTTGAGCGACTGAGATTGCAACAGGAACCCAAGGCTGCTGACGTGCTTAAGGACCTGGGTGTCGACACGTCCCTGGGGCGGCAGCGGAGACTGCACACTCAGGACCAGCGGACTGCCAAGGCAAACAAACGGAACGCTCGTTTGAAACAACTTCGGGGAGTTCCTCTTGCCTTAAGGCGGCGATTGGTGAAAGGCGGAGTCCTTACTGTCGCCGCTTTCGGCCACACTGGGATGGGAGCGGCGCCCCGCTACAGAGCTCTACTCCGCACCTACCTCGCTAGGGCCACTGGGCTGCGGAAAACGGGTTCCATCGAGGCGCATCTCGCCATGGAGGCCCCGGGTTTGCGGGACCCTGGTGCCTGGGTTCCCACGCAGGCTGTTCGCGTGTGGTGGCGGATTGTCAGGAACTGGCCCTCCGAGCGGAGGAAACAGCTGGAAGCTGCATGGGCGCATGCTTGGCGCGAGCATGACCGCAAACGCAAGCCATGGCGCACCGTGTGTGGGCCTTTGACGGCCACCGTTGCCTACTTGAAAGAGGTTGACATCCACTCTGAGGGCCTATACCATTGGCAAACAGCTGTTTGCACCCACCACTGGACGTTTCAGAACTCGGTGGAAGAGGCCACCATGGCGGAGACCTTCTTTGAAGCTTGGCAGAGGAAAAGGCACCAGCTCATTGCGAGTTCACCAGGCGCTGCTGGCGCGGAGGCCGGAATTGACTGGACGCAGGCCAGACGAACTCTCAAAGGGGTTGACGATGCCTTGCAGCGCAATGCCCTCCGTGCCTTATGGCAGGGAACTATGGGAATTGCCGCCAACGCGGGATGCGCCAGATGTGGAGCCAGGGGTGGCCTCCAGCACGTTCTGCGTGACTGTCCGAAGCTTGGGACTTGGCGATGGAGGGACGAAAACCAGTTTACTTACCCCTCCCCCTGTTTTTGGTACAGGGGCATGGTGCCAACTGCATGGACCCAGGCGGAGCCCTACGCGCCAATCTACGAGGAAACCGGTCTCTGGAGAGAAGCCGGTGTGCTTGCCGGTGAGCACTACGTCTTCGCCACGGACGCTGGCGCCATAGGCAAAGACCCGCGAGCACGCCGGGTGTTCTGGGCGGCGGTCGCCTGTCGATGGGATGGAGAGCAGCTTGTGCAGGTCGCCACTTTGCGGGGAAGTCTTGTTGGTGAGCAAACTGTCCCACGTGGTGAGGCTTGGGCCATAAAAGAGCTCCTTGCCCGGGTCACTGGTATAGTTGACCTCACCATGGATGCTCAGGCTGTTCATAAGAAACTCAAGCGGCGGAGGCCGGGCCAGGATTCCCTGTGGAACGCCATTTGGGACTCCAAGGAGGCGGTGACCTTGGCAGCTACCTGGATTCGGTCGCACCAGTCAGTTGAAGCTTTCCGCGCACGGTTTGGGCAGTGCCTTTGGCGACGTGAGGTGAACGCAATGGCTGATGCTTGCTGCACGGAGCTCCGGCTGCGGTGCCGGGAGAAAGTCCGGGCACACGAGGCCAGACTCAAGCTGCTGGACTCGGACACCCACAGGGCGCTGATTGGACAAGCCGCTATATTGGCGGAGCTCATCAGTAACCTGCCGAGTGGGAAAGACCCGCCTGTCGCTGGGATGTCTGACAGGAAGAAACACCTCAAGGGTGCTGAAGCAAGGAAAAGGGGGCCCGTTGAAGCGCGAGATGCCACTAGTAAACGCGACTACTTGGCAAAACTTGCAAGCGGAGACTTGAAGGGCGGAGACCACGTCTGGGTTGCCATGAAAAGCGGAGTGAGGTGTAAGGAGTGTGGAATCACCATGAGCTCTGGACGCCCCTATAAGCTGCTCGCACGGATAGCTGCGCTCCCATGCCAGGAGGGCGAGGATGCCGCGACTCCGTACGGAGTCCACCCAAGCCATAAGCTGCGGAGACAGGGTGCAAAGCTCAAGTGTGCCGGGTGCGGAGGCACGTACTTCCTAACCAAAGCTCGGGCGGGGACCCTCCTCGGGAAACGGTGTCACTAGTTAGAGCTCTCCGAGCGTTGCCGCATGCCAAAAAAAAAATCATCCCAATATGACCCTTCATAAGGAGGAATATTTTTTTTTGGGGGGGTTTAGGGTTTAGGGTTTAGGGTTTAGGGTTTAGGGTTTAGGGTTTAGGGTTTAGGGTTTAGGGTTTAGGGTTTAGGGTCTTTTGGGGTTCTTAAGCAACTAGTAGTGTCGCCATCTACCAAACTCCTGTTGCGCGGGCCGTGCCGCTGACTTTGCCATGCAGGACTTGGGTGAGGGGGGGAGGGGGGGGTTTCCTAAACCCTAAACCCTAAACCCTAAACCCTAAACCCTAAACCCTAAACCCTAAACCTTAAACCCTAAACCCTAAACCCTAAACCCGAAACCCCAAACCCTAAACCTTAAACCCTAAACCCTAAACCCGAAACCCTAAACCCTAAACCCTAAACCCTAAGCCATCTTGAAGCAGAATCCTGGCTTCTGAGCTTCCTTCAGGGGTTTCGCTTATGGGCGCCTTGGGCACCCTAGCCCGAAAACCGACAAACACTGCAAGAATCGCATCAAAACCCTACACAACCTTACATAAACACGTCAAAAAGCCCTACAAAAAACCTCTAGTAGCCCTACATGAGCCCGCTGAAAACCCTAAACCCGAAACCCCCACCCCTGAACAGTACTATATAGTAGCCCTAAATGAGCCTTTTTAAAATTCTAAACCCTAAACCCTAAACCCTAAACCCTAAAGACCCTAAAACCCGAAACCCCACGCCTGAACACTACGACTTTGCCTGGTGAGACCTTTCTTGACTTTTGAAGGAGGAAGTTCCGGAGGCCACCAGCATCCGTGGGGGGTTTAGGGTTTAGGGGTAGGGTTTAGGGTTTAGGGTTCAGGGTTTAGGGTTTAGGGTTGAGGGTTGAGGGTTTAGGGTTTAGGGTTTAGGGTTTAGTGTTTAGGGTTTAGGGTTTAGGGTTCAGGGTTTAGGGTTCATATAGGCTTCGCCAGTTTAGGATCGATGGGTTTCGGAGTCTAGAGTTCAAGGATTTCGGATCCAGAGGTCCAGGGTTTAGGGCTTAGGGTTGAGGGTTTTGTGTTTAGGGTTTAGGGTTTTGGGTTTAGGGTCAGGGTTTAGGGTTTAGGGTTGAGGGTTTAGTATTTGGGAAAGTCTGGGTTCAAGCGTTCAGATGGACTTTACACGATTTTGGGGTTCATGGATTCAGGGCGGTCTCCGGCTTTAAGTAATATAAGTACCAAGCGTATTTTCTCATGGCCCCTATATATGGGTGGCTGTGTAACAATTATGGTCCCTTTTTTGGATCCCTATTACGGCACCTAATATTTAGGGTGCCCCAAAAGGGGTTATGATTTTGACAGCCACCCATATGCATACAGTTATACCCCCCCAAGACCCTTTGCACACGTCATGACCAACAGCTATCTTATGGGTCACGAGCTCCGTCACTGAGTGTGCAAATCACTCTGGTTTCACTTTCGACGCACCAGACGTATGTCCGCTTACCGCCCAACAGCCCAAAACGCTAAACCCAAAACGCTAAACCCTAAACCCTGAAGCCCTAAACTCCATTATTATGGCCCCCATATTGTGCTTGAGGTTTAGGACCTTCGAGGCTGCTGCCAGATTTGTCGCCTTTTGGGCCCGTTGAAGGTTTCAGCCCCAACCTCATGAGACCTCAAACTAGCCGAAGCCCTAAGGCCCTAAGCCTCAAGCCTAAGCCAAAATATCCCAAAACTTCAAGTGCTGCACTTCAAGATGAAGTTAGTAGGTTATTCTCTCTCTCTCTGTTTTGTTTCGGTTCTGTGATATGCTGTGTGTTTCCCGTGGGCTTCTGTGGGCATTCGATTCTTTTCAATCCTTTGCTTGCCAGTTGTGTTTTGCACCAGTATACCTGTTTTCCTGCGCCCCTTCCTGCGGGGGTGAAGGGGGGAGATGGGTTTTAGCTCGTTGAGAGAACTCCATCTTCACAGACATTTTTGACATGACTCGATTCACATCAAGATTTTCAGCGCCCCAAAGCCTATGCCCTAAAGCCCTAAGCCTTATAAGCCCCAAACCCCATAAGCCCTAAACCCTAAACCCTGAACCATATAAACCCTAAACCCTACTGTAAGCCCAAACCCCAAAGCCCAAAGCCCAAAGCCCAAAGCCCAAAGCCCAAAGCCCAAAGCCCAAACCCCAAACCCCAAACCCCAAACCCCAAACCCCAAACCCCAAACCCTAAACCCTAAACCCTAAACCCGAAACCCGAAACCCCAAACCCTCAACCCTAAACCCTAAACCCTAAACCCTAGCGCAGGCCTCACCCGCCTCGGTCGGCTCCTCCGCAGCGCTGCGCCTGGCCGTGCCGCTGAGCTCCTTGGCCCAGGCTCCGCATTTTGGGGGGTTTAGGGTTGGTTTAGGGTTTAGGGTTTAGGGTTTAGGGTTTAGGGTTTAGGGTTTAGGGTTTAGGGTTTAGGGTTTAGGGTTTAGGGTTTTCGGTTTTCGGGTTTAGGGCTGAGGGGTTTAGGGTTTAGGGGTTCAGGGTTAAGGGTTTTCGGGTTTAGGGGGTTTCGGGTTTAGGGCTTAGGGTTTAGGGCTCAGGGTTTCAAGGTTTAGGGTTTAGGGGTTTAGGGCTTAGGGTTTATCGGGTTTTAGGGTTTAGGGTTTCGGGTTTTAGGGTTTGGGGTTCTAGGGTTTGGGGTTGGGGGTTTGGGGTTTTAGGGTGCTTCAGTGTTTAGAGGCTATTCGATTATGGGTTTAGGGTTTTGGGTTTTGGGCCTATGGGTTTAGGGCCTATGGGTTCAGGGTTTGGGGTCTACTGGGCTTAGGGTTTGAAAGCTTTGGGTGCTTACTTGGGGTTTTGAGGCTTGGGGCGGCGCTTGTGGGCTTCTGGGTGTGTTCGCCGACATGGGTATCTCTCTACATCAGGGTCCCCTTTGGGGGTCCGTTCTACAAGGTGCCGTGCGAACCTTGGGGACCCAAAACGAGACCCATTTGTAGAGAGCCCACATGATTTCGCCCCTCCCCCTCCGATATCCCTATTAAGGACTGTTAGAATTAGGGGGAAAATTCCAAATTTCGCACCCAAACTAACCCAGCGCCATGGTTTTTAGCTTTTCTTCTTGCCAGGGTCTCGAGGGTCCAGCCCGGCGAAGCCCTAAATCCTAAACCCTCAACCCTAAATCTTAAAACCGTAAACACTTGTCCAGACCCAAAACCCCTCAAACCCTAAAACCCTCAAACCCTCAAACCCTAAACCCTAAACCATATAAACCCTAAAACCTAAGTCCTAAATCCTAACCCTAAACCCTAAAACAGAAAACCCCAAACCCTGAACCCTAAACCCTAAACCCTGAAACCCTAAACCCTAAACCCTAAACCCTAAACCCGAAACCCTTAATCCTAGCCCTAAACCCTAAACCCTAAACCCTGAAACCCTGAAACCCTGAAACCCTGAAACCCTGAAACCCTGAAACCCTGAAACCCTGAAACCCTGAAACCCTGAAACCCTGAAACCCTGAAACCCTGAAACCCTGAAACCTGAAACCCTGAAACCCTGAAACCCTGAAACCCTGAAACCCTGAAACCCTGAAACCCTGAAACCCTGAAACCCTGAAACCCTGAAACCCTGAAACCCTGAAACCCTGAAACCCGAAACCCTAAACCCTAAACCCTAAACCCTAAACCCTAAACCCTTGAGCCCATGTCGGAGGCCACCTCCGCACGGAGCAGCCGGCTTCGTGCGACGACGCCGACGAACGGAGCGAAGGATGGTTCGGAAACCCAGGGTGTGTTTTTTTTTCGGGTTTGGGGTTTAGGGTTTGGGGTTTAGGGTTTAGGGTTTAGGGTTTGGGGTTTAGGGTTTAGGGTTTAGGGTTCAGGGTTTAGGGTTTAGGGCTGAGCCCGAACTACCCCCCGCCCGAATATCGCCCCTCTACCGTCTAGTTCATATCAAAGTTCCCCCCCCCCATATACCAGAATACAAATATAGTGGGAGTCTTGAACCTTGGCGGATAGGGAATGGGGGTTAATATTCCGAGGCTGCCAGTTTGGGCCGGAGTCCGCGGCTCCCTGTTGTTGGGTAAAGCAAACCCCTCATTGTGTTGAGGTTCTTTGGGTTCAGTGTTTAGAGTTTAGGGTTTAGGGTTTAGGGTTTAGGGAGGTTGTTTGAGTAACTTGGCATTCGAGGTAGCATTTCGGGTCTTCGCGGCGGTTGCGACGGGTGGAATTGCTAGGGGTTGGGCGTTGACCGAGCTGCTGAGGAGCAGGCAGCGACTCTCAAACAACATCCTTCCCACTTGGAGGTTCATGGGGTACTTCTAAGTCGGGGTATAAGTCGGGTAGCTATGGTCATAACCTTATTTAGGGGACTTAAAACCCTACTTACAAGTACCCATGAACCTTCAAGTAGAGCCCCGAAGGTCAAGACGTGGTCACCGGCAGTTCATTTTTCTTCCCGAAGCGAGGGTGCCAAACTGCACCCCTAAAAGCCCTAAACCCCAAACCCCAAACCCTAACCCCCAAACCCCAAACCCCAAACCCTAAACCCCAAACCCTAAACCCTATAAGCCCTAAATTTACACAAGCAGCGGACCAGGCCAAATCGGCTTCGTAAGCGTCGCCTCCAACACTGTGAGAATCAGAATCTGCACCCCATCTATGGCCCTTAGGATTTCTCTGCTGTTTGTATAAGCCCTTTAAGGGAATGTTGCAAAAAGCTGCCTTTTCTTTATTAAGGTTCTTAAGGGGAGTATCAATTATCGGATCCGACACGGGGAATGTACTTTGCACATGCCGCGCCTTAATCTCGACAGACACCAAAAATGCTCTTTTAAGACCCAAAGGGTTTAGGGTTTAGGGTTTAGGGTTTAGGGTTTAGGGTTTAGGGTTTAGGGTTCAGGGTTTGCTTCGCTGGCCTCCAGAGAGTTATTTCGTATATATGAAAGGGTTTAGGGTTTTGGGTGTAGGGCTTAGGGAAGTTTAAAAAGTCAGGGGGTTTAGGGTTTAGGGTTCTTAGGGAGGTTGAGGAATTTGTGCGAGGTTTTTGGTTCAACCTCCACGCAACTGAGGCGCCCTCCAGAACCAGCTTGTGAGCGTTGAGGACATACGGCTTTTGTCGGTCTTCAGGGCATGGGTGGGCCCTTGAGATGTTCAAAATATGTTTATCCCCTTTCTCTGGTGCTTAGGAAGATAGCCTAAAACCTAGACCCTAAACCCTAAACCCCAAACCCCATACCCGAAACCCCGAAACCCCGAACTTGGCGTGGCCTGCCAGTTCGCTGCTGTATGCTGTCACACACATAGTGACCCTCTCAAGGCCCCCTCCCAAACCCCGAGAGGCCAGACACGCTTACTTGTAGCATCCGCTCTATGGTAGCTGTTTAGGGTTTAGGGTTTTAGAGTTCACGGTTTAGTCTTCAGGGTTTTAGGGTTTAGGTTCCAAAAAAAGCTAACCACCAGGTAGGTTCCAGTGTTTCATGGGATGTGCCTGTTGAGGGCTCCTGTTTTCCAATGGTCCATCCCCTTTTTGGTTACAGGACATTGAGGACCCTTAGGGTTTAGGGTCTCGGGCTTAGGGTTTCGGACCCTAAACCCTAAACCCTAAAACCTAAACCCTAAACCCTAAACCCTAAACCCTAAACCCTAAACCCTAAACCCTAAACCCTAAACCCTAAACCCTAAACCCTAAACCCTAAACCCTAAATCCCTAAACCCTAAACCCTAAACCCTAAACCCTAAACCCTAAACCCTAAACCCTAAACCCTAAACCCTAAACCCTGAGACCCTAAACTTGACCCTTAGATGCCCCTCTACATGGGCGGGCCCTTTGGGTAGTGCTCAGGAGCGGCTGAACGCCCAGATCCTCCGCGTGCAGCAGCAGGATGCCACGCGGGTGTTACAGTTCCGGGTTTTGGGGTTTAGGGTTTGGGGTTTGGGGTTTAGGGTGTTCCAAAGTGCCGCGGTCCCGACCCGCGCCAGGGAGTGGTGGCGGGTCGGGCCGCCTCGGTGCAGCGGATCCCACCCCAACCACCCAAACTACCGCCTTTTTCGGGTTTAGAGCGGTCTACCCCCCGCCCCCCTATCAAGGGGGCTTTCACCTCCTCTCTCCTCGATGGCCGGGATGGGACGTACTGCTGCTGTTGCTTGAGCCTACACTGTCCTGGATCCAAACTACTGTGTTTAAGACACCCTCAAGGCCATAGCTAAGCCCCGTGTCGGTTTTTCCAACCCGAGCCATGTTGGTCGCAGGACTCCGGAATAACCCGGATGAGATGGAGGGAATGCGGCGGGGGCAGCCCTGGCAGGCGCAACCCTGGCGTGCAACCCCGGCGAGGGCAACATTGCCGGCACCCTGGCAGAATAATAGAGTACTTTGGCAGGGAGCTTGTGGTTCCTTCATAGAGAAGGACGACGAAGCCTTGCAAGCGCGCAAGGAGGACCAGGTTGTCTTGGGAGGGCCGTCACTGAGAAGGTGCACAAGTAGGCGACATGGTGCCGGGGTTGGTGGTGGGGGCAACCCTGAAGGGGGAGGGGGCGGGGGAAACCCTGGCAGGGACAACCCTCACAAGGGCAACCCTGGCGGGGCAGACCTGGTGGGCAACCCTGGCGGGGGCAAACCTGTCACCCTAGCGAGGGCAACCCTGCCAAAAGCGAAGCTGGAAAGTTGGAAAGGAATTTTGGGCGCAACTGGTATAGGGCAACCACCCTGGCGGGGGGCAACCCTGGCGGGGGCAACCCTGGCAGGGGCAACCCTGGCGGGGGCAACCCTGACGGCGGCAACCCTGGTGGGGGCAAATCTGGCGGGGGCAACCTTGGTGGGGTTTCGGGTTTAGCGGTCTACCCCCCACCCCCTATCAAGGGGGCTTTCACCTCCACTCTCCCCGATGGCCGGGATGGGACGTACTGCTGCTGTTGCTTGAGCCTACACTGTCCTGGATCCAAACTACTGTGTTTAAGACACCCTCAAGGCCATAGCTAAGCCCCGTGTCGGTTTTTCCAACCCGAGCCATGTTGGTCGCAGGACTCCGGAATAACCCGGATGAGATGGAGGGAATGCGGCGGGGCTCCTCTAGGTGTGCATTGAGAGTGGCCAACCCTGGCGGGGCAACTTTGGTGGGGGCAACTCGAAGGAGCAACCCTGGCAGGCAACCATGGCGGGGGCCTGGCGGGGGGCAACCCTGGCTTGCGGGGGCAAACCTGGCGGGGGCACTGGCACAACCCTGACGGGCCCTGCGAATGGCAGGGCCAATCGGGGCAAGCTGGCGGAAGCAAGCTTGGCGTTGGGGGGGGGGGGCAGCCTGCATCAGTGCCCAGGAAGGAGGAATTTGTTCTCCCTATATGAGGGGGTTCCAGGGCTCAGGCCTGCGCAGGAGGAATTTGTTCAAGGTTCCAGAGCTCAGAGGAGGAATTCGTTCTACCTGTATGAAGGGGTCCGGAGCTCAAACCTGCCCAGAATTTGCTACCAAAAAGAAGGGGTCCGGAGCACAGACCTGCCTAGGAGGAATTTGTTCTACTTGTATGAAGGGCTTCCAGAGCTCACCTGTTCAGGAGGAGTTTGTTCTACCTATATGAAGGGGTTTGGAGCTCAGACCTGCCCAGGAGGAATTGGCTCTACCTATGTGAAGGGGTTCCAGACCTCCGACCTGCCCAGGAGGAATTTGTTCTATACCTATATGAAGGGGGTCCAGAGCTCAGCGCTTGGCCCGAATGGGGGGGCGGCCCTCGGACAAAAGGATCAGCCCGAAAGTGCTCGATTCCCAGCGCAAGGCCCCAAAGCGCTCGCCCCCCCGTGATTTTAGCGGGAAATCATATGGCAGCACGGACCCCCCCATTGTTGCAGATTTCAGGCTCGGCCGCCCCTGCCGGCAAGCGCTTCGGTCCGTCCTTAGCCAGGGATCTACGAGCGTACATCGCTGAGGATCTTCGAAGAGGCTTTTGTTATATTGGAAGAGCACCTGTTGATACATAAGTAAGCTCTACCTCCAGGTTCCCAGCGCAGAAGAGCCAGAAGCCGACGCTTGCAGGAACCCCTGGGTCGAAGAGCGCCCTGCACGCACATCTCGGCGTCTGGTGACGCGCGTGGATGGGCGAGGGAGTGGACTTCGAGACTCTGGCTCGGCAAGGCCGGGGGGCGGCACAGCCGCACTCGTCGAGGCCGCGGCCTTTTCGATTGTGTCGTTTCATAGATCACTTTTCTCAAGCATCTCGCCTGTCAAGGCCGGAGGGCGGCGCGGCCGCACTCGTCGAGGCCGGGGCCTGTCTTTTTCTCCAGTTCACCGTATTTCTCGCTTCTGAAGCATCTCGCCTGTCAAGGCCGGAGGGCGGCGCGGCCGCACTCGTCGAGGCCGGGGCCTGTCTTTTTCTCCAGTTCACCGTATTTTCTCGCTTGGAAGGGCCGGGGAGCGGCAAGCATCTTGCCTGACCAGGCCGGGGGGCGGCGTGGTCGCACCCGTCCAGGCCGGGGCTTGTTGCGCAGGGGTATCCCCGGGCAAGGATTTCGGCAATTGCAGCAGGAGCTGGGAGATCAGCGTTTCCTGGGGGGGCCAACCTCCTTGCATCTGCAAGAGTCTGGTGTTCTCGTCAAGTCTTGTTGAAGAAGACCTTGGACTTCCAAGCTTTGTGTTTTTTGAAGCATGCGGGCAGTTCCGTTTGTCATGATTCTGTCATGCTGCTTAAAGCGACACTGCGTTCTTTTTCTCTTTGGTGTAGTCGGGGCCAGCCAGAGAGATGTTGCCGCGGAAAGTAGGCCCGGAGCATGAGCTGGTTGTGCTGGACTCCTTCTGGGTGGGGCTGCAGGACGAAGCGGCCAGTGAGTCCTCCTTCCTGCGAGGCACCGGCAGCACGTTCGAGAAGGCTGCGTGGCGCAAGGCCTTGGCACAGCTGGCGCCCTCGACGCTGACGCAGTTCCTGAACGGGCGTCCAGCCAAAATGCCGTGGAAGCTGGCCGGACCGCTGAAGCCCTTCGCAAGGCAGGCGCGTGCAACCATGGAAACGGTGCACCCCTCCTTGTTTGGACTGTAAAGATGTGTAAAAGGTTCAAAATAAGTACACTGCACACATCTGCGCGTGAGACGCCTTGCGAGGCTGCCCGCGCTGGAGCGTGCCAAGCTTGTGCAGGAAGTCGGCTTGTACGTCTACCAGGTACTGCCCGCTCCAGAGCGCCAGGCCAGCGACCCCGGCAGTGATGTTGACTGGGATGCCGAGGAGGACACTGTTGATGCCGGGGGCGAGGATGTGAGCGCCACTGTCGCTCCGGACCTGAAGCGGCGGCGGCTAGGCTCCAAGTCGGCGCCTGTGCGCTTCGTGCCCGCGGACATGCAAGCTGTTCTCCCAACAGAGCTGGACAGTAGTAGGCTCTCCCGTGAGATAGGAGACATAGCTAGTGTGGACTGGAAATGCGGGAAGCGCAAACCGGAGCAGCTGGTGCCACTGATCATCCAGGGAGTCCGCGCGGACACAGTGCGGCCGACGCTGCAAGCCGTAGTGGGCAAAGAGGATGGCCTGACCTACTACGCCAGCCAGCCTCTGCGGCAGAGCGTCTCCGCCATGCGCCTGCTGACGGCCGCCCAGAATGTGCAAGAGGCCTACAGCAGATTCACAATAGCTGCGCTGGCGCGTAGGAGCCTCACCTATACTCAGATTCAAAAGGAAGCGCCGGGTAGTTCCTGCCATCTCTACAGGCGTCGGTGCATGGCCAGCGCACAGCGCTGTCGAGACCGGTGCGAGATGCACATGGCAGTCGTCTACCGCCTGTCGTCGGCGCCAGTCGCCAGAGCGGCTATGTCACGGCGTGTCCGAGAAGTCTGCGTCACAGTGCGCCTTGAACACCAGCCAGGCCAGGGTGTATGCAACGGAGCAGTAGGTGGTCCACGTTGGAGCTTTGCGCTTCTCGAATTTCTGAAGGGATGGCAGGGCGAAGAGTTGCAAGGTTTCCTCCTTGAACAGGGCCAGGAAGGCACGGACCGCGTCCTTCTTTGGTTCCCGAGTCTGGTACTTCTCGGCAAACTCCAAAGTCCGCTCATAGTTGCGAAGGACAGCTTCCTTGGACCAAACCGCTTTCAGCAGTTCTGCGCGGGCTTCGTCGACCTCGTCTTCGGTAGTCCATTTGGCTCGATCCGGCTCAGGCAGAGTGCCTACCTGCATGCGGTCCCAGACATCTTTCTCAGGTAGGAGCAGCACATTGCTCTTGCCCTTGCTGGAGTCTTCGTGGATAGCAGCTTGGATCCAGGCCAGGCGGGCCTCGCGCACCATCTCAGTAATGTGCTTGGAGACGCGCTCAGCGTTGGCTTGCAGGACGTCATCTTCCGCCGTGGATCGCAAGCCAGCACGTTCGAGAACCAGGGTCTGAACCTCGACAGGCAAACACTTGAGCAGCCCGATTTTGTCTTTGACAGCCAACTCAGCACTATCGGCTGCCGTGGCCAGCTCTTGAGCTTTGGTTTCAAAGGCTTGAATCTCTGCCAGCGGCCAAATGTCCCGAAAGGGCGGCAGCACAGCGACTGCAGCAGGGACGGCTTCCGCCGATGTGCTGTCACTGCCATGCTCGACCTTCCGCTGCTTCTGGCGAACGCTGCGACTTGGCGAGTCGCTGGAAGAGGAGGTCTTCTTTGTGTGGCGGCGGGCCCGTTTTGCCTTGGGGTCCGAAGCATCGCGTTCCTTTGCCTTCTTCTCCGTCTTGCGATGCTTCTTGTGCTTGACCTCGTTGCTTTTCTTGTGCGCCCGGGCGTTCTTCTTCTTCTTCTTCTTGCCACTGAGCGCCGAGCTCGAGTCCGTGGAAATGGAGTCAGAGTCATTAATGACAGAAAGTGGCGTCGAGGAGGAACTCCCTGCAGCTTCGGCGTCCAACTGGCCGAAAGTGCGCTCGCGGCGCATATTCTTTTTCTCGTCCGCCTTGATGCCGTGAGCAAGGGCCTTGAACAGCCGATCTTCCTCTTTGGGATGCGCAAGCCAAGCTTGTACATGCTTGGTCTGCTTCTTGACTTCCGGAACCTTGCTTGCCCACCAGCGAATGTCTTCAGAGACTGCCGCCAATTCCAGCAGCGCCACAAGACCGGTGTACACGGCCGCAGCAGCTTCGGCAGCCTCAGCGATCACTGTGCCCTGGTCTCGCGCAGCTTTCTGGATCTGCTTGAAATAGACCTTGCACATTTCCTGCGAGGCGCTGCTGTCTCGCTCGACGTCTCTGTTCAGGTTGAAATATCGGACCGCTTCATTGAGGGATTCTTTCTCGAGCATTGCTTGGATTTGCGGCAGGGATGAGGCCAGTTTCGGGGCAAAGAGCGCCGCGGAATCCAGCGATGCAGAGGACAAGTTCAGTCCCATCAAGGGTCGGCGCAACAGTTCACTGCAATCGCCGTCCAGGATCTTCCTCAGGTGCTCCGCGGTCAGGCGAGATGCAGGGTCGAACAGGGGCCTGCCTTGATTGTCTGGGTACGACCGAAGTTCCCACTTGCACAGGAACTTATAGAGGTCGACGCGCGTGATGTACTGAGATTTCTCCCCAGCTTCGCCCTTGCCCTTTCCACGGACGCTTCCACGACCGCTGCGCCCGCGACCCATGGCACGAGCAGAGCTGAGCTCACGCCGAACTTTTCGTGTGTGTGCGAAATCTCGAACCGCACGGGCGGCACAATAAGCGTGTTACTGCAGAAGCACAAGTCATCAGGACAATCCAAACATGCGGGAACTTTCCTACACCGGCCTACGTCATGCAGATGACAGGGGGCAGGTTATAGTCAGCAGAGAAAAGTATATATATATATATATACAGACACGTCAATCTCTCTCTCTCTCTCTCTCTCTATGTATATATTGTATGTTATATGCTAATATATTTGTATATATATATATATATTTATTTATTTATTTATATCTGTATATATGTACACAAAGACCTGGGCCACAAAACACCGACCGCTCGAAAAACAGGCAAACATGCAAACATGTTCTAAAGTGGCGGCCGCTGGAAATCTAGGCGCATGCAGATTTACACCACGCCGGGCATTTATAAGCACACGTATATTTATATACTGGGCGGACCTGGCAGGGGCTATCCTGGCGGGGCAACCTTGGTGGGTGGCAAATCTGGGTCAGCATATAGCACTTGAACAATAGCCTTATAACGGCTGTCAGGCCATCTTAACAGAACCGCCCGGCAACCCTGAAAGGCAACGGGGCGATGGGCAACCCTGGCGGGGGCGCTTTGGCAGGGCCTTTCATAGAGAAGGACAACGAAGCTGGTGCCCTGGTGGGGGCCTGGCGGGGCTGGAAGGGGCCCGCTGGTAGGGGCCACCAAAGGCCACGCTGGCGGGGTGGCAAATGTGGTTCAACCCTGACGAGGAACAACCGGGCGGCGGCAACCCTTTCTTTGGGCAACTCTGGCCTTCCTTCATAGAGAAGGACGACGAAGCATCTGGGAGAACCCGCCCGAACCCTGGGCGCAACGGGGCGATGGCCAAGGCCCTTCATAGAGAAGGACGACAAAGCTTGCGAGGCCTGGCGGGGGCCACCCTGATGAGCACCCTGACGGCCTGCTTACCTGGCCAAACCACCTCAAGGCTGTCGGCCACCCTTGGGCCACCCTTGGGCCACCTTGGGCAACCCTGGCGGGGGCAACCCTCGTGAGACGGGAGGCAACCCTGTGGAACAACCGGCAGCCCTGCTAAAGGGCAACCCTTGTGGGGCAACCCTGGTGCCCTGGCGGGGGCAACCCTGGCGGGGGGGCAAACCTGGCGGGGACCGTGGCGGGGGCAACCCTAATAGGGGCAACCCGGCCTGGCAGGGCAACCTGGTGGGGCAACCCCGGCCGTTGGGGGCAACCCTGGCGAGGGCAACCCTAAGAGCAACCCTGGGCGGGGCAAACGCGGGAAGGAGGCGGGGCAACCCTGGCGGGGGCCGGCAGCCCTGGTGGGGGCAACCTGGCGGGGATGCTGCGAGGGCAATGGGGCAACTGTAGAAAAAACAACCAGGGCAACTTTGGTGGGGGCAACTGGGGGCAACTCTGGCCCTGGCGGGGGGCAACCCTGGCGGGGCACCCTGGCGGGGGCTACCCTGGAAGGGGCCCGCTGGTAGGGGCCACCAAAGGCCACAGCCCTGACGAGGAACAACCGCGCACGGCCTTCCTTCATAGAGAAGGACGACGAAGCATCTGGGCGAAATAGCAGGGCAACCCTCGCGGGGCAACCCTGGTGCCTTGGCGGGGGCAACCCCGGCGCAACCCTGGCGGGGCATCTTGGCGTTGGAAATTGGGGGCAACCCTGATCAGGGCAACCCTTGCGAGACCAACCCTGGCGGGGGCAACCCTGGCGGGGGCAACCCTGGCGGGGGCAACCCTGTGGGGGCAACCTGGTGGGGGCAACCCTGCTGGGGGCAACCCTGGCGGGGGCAACCCCTGGCGGGGGCAACCCTGGCGGGAGCAACGCTGGCGGGGGCAACCCTGGCGGGTGGGGCAACCCTGGCGGGGAACCCTGGCGGGGGCAACGCTGGTGGGGGCAACATTGTGGGGGCAACCCTGGCGGGGGGCAACCCTGCAACCCTGGCGGGGGCAACCCACCCTGGCGGGGGCAACCCTGGCAGGGGCAACCCTGGCGGGGGCAACCCTGGCGGGGCAACCCTGACGAAACCCTGGAAGGGGCAAATCTGGGTCAACCCTGGCGGCCCTGGCGGGGGCAACCCTGGCCCTGCCCTGGCTGGGGCAACCCTGGCGGGGGCAACCCTGGCGGGGGCAACCAGAACAACTTTGGTGGGGGCAACTCTGGCAACCCTGGCGGGGCACCCTGGCGGGGGCTACCTGGCGGGGCTGGAAGGGGCCCGCTGAAAAAAACCACCAAAGGCCACAGCCCTGACAGGAACAACTGGGCAACTCTGGCCTTCCTTCATAGAGAAGCATGTGGGCAAATAGCAGGGCAACCCTCGCGGGGGGCAACCCTGGTGCCCTGGCGGGTGCCCTGGCGGGGGCGGGGGCAACCCTGCCAGGGCAACCCTGGCGGGGCAACCCTGGTGGGGGCAACCTGGCGGGGGCAACCTGCGGGGGGCAACCTTGGCGGGGGCAACCCGTGGGGCAACCCTGGCGGGGGCAACCCTGGCGGGGGCAACCCTGGCGGGCAACCCAGCGGGGGCAACCCTGGCGGGGGCAACCCTGGCGGGGGCAACCCTGGTGGGAGCAAACCTGGCCAAGGCAACCGGCGGGGGCAGGTGGGGGCAACCCTGGCGGGGGCAACCCTGGCGGGGGCAACTCTGAGGCGGGGGCAAACCTGGCGGGGGCAAGCCTGGCGGGGGCAACCCTGGCGGGGGCGGGGGCAACCCTGGCGGGGGCAACCCTGCGGGGGCAACCCTGGCGGGGGCAACCCTGGCGGGGGCAACCCTGGTGGGTCGCGCGGGGGCAGCCCTGCCCTGGCGGGGGCAACCCTGGCGGGGGCAACCCTGGCGGGGGCGCAACAGCTTCTCAGGCCCGACCTCCCCCGCCGGGGTCGCGCGTCGGGGGTTTAGGGTTAATCCATTATTACATTGTGCCCTATGGCTAGCAGGGATGCATCAGGTATGGCAAGCTCGATCTGCTTGGCAAAGCAAGCAGATCTCGAAGCGGTAGCGTTCAGTTGTACCGGCCGCCGCCTGGCGCGGGCGGCCTATGGTTTGGGTTTTAGGGTTTGGGGGTTGGGGTTTGGGGTTTGGGGTTTCAGGGTTTGGGGTACCCCGAACCCTAAAACCCTACGAAGGGCACTTACGATGGGCTCCGGTTTTGCCAAACCTTTCCCAGGTCCAAAATACCGCCCTATTTGTGGTTGTGGGTTCCCACCTTAAGGGTTGTGAGGGGGTTTCCGAAGAATCGGGGTACCCCCATTTTCTACCCCAAATAGAATAGAATTCTCTTAAAGGGACCCCCCCCCCCCCCCCCAAAAAAAAAAAAAAAAAAGGTACCCCTATCTTCCCAAAATCCCTGGTCCCTATTCAAGCCTTCAAGAGGGCGACCGACTCCGCGACGTTGCGCTGTCCCGCATGGAGGCCTCTCCTTGTTTTAGGGTTTAGGGTTTAGGGTTTAGGAGGGGAGGGGTTCGCTGGCTAGAAAGATAAGGGAGCAGAAGAACTACGACAATCACATGTGTTGAGAAAGGGGGTCAAAGAACAGCTGAGTTTGGGGTTTTTCAGGCTTACTGGTGGGCTTTTGTTTTCGGATTCTCGGAAAAATCCCGACACAATAAAATCGTGAGCCGCTTGGGCTTTATGGGTTTCTTTCTTGTGTCGAGATTTAAGGTTTAGGGTTCAGGGTTTAGGGTTTAGGGTTTGTTGGTCCAACCTGAACAGCCCCCCGCCCCCCCCAAACGAAGCTTTCCCTAAACCCTAAACCCTAAACCTCTAAACCCTATCCCTAAACCCTAAACCCTAAACCCTATACCCTAAACCCTAAACCGTTGAGGCAAAGGTCTCCACCTTCGAAACGGTCCAGCCCAAGTTTGACCGGCGAATCGCGGAGCTCTCTGGCAGCGCAAGGGCCCCGGCTGGCAGGGAAGGAGGGCACAGGGGCGGGGGGGCAGAGCTTGGGGGTTTAGGGTTTGGGGTTTGGGGTTTGGGGTTTTGGGGTTTAGGGTTTAGGGGGAAGGAGGGGCGTGTTCCGGGGGGGGGGGGGGGGGTTAGGGTTTAGGAGGGGCGTGTTCGGGGCGAGGGGGGGGCCTAAGTTGAGGCGGGGAAGGCAAGACGTTGTCTTGAACTTCAATATGTTCAGCAATGCCATGCTAGTGCCTCTTTTTGAGGGTTTGTTGACACGTTGAGCGCGGCGTTTTTCGGGTCCGGGTTTCACCCCTTTGCTGGGATTCAGCCAAGAGGGGTCGGGAAAGTGGATGTTTTGTTGTCGAAACTTCGTCTGTAGGCTTTGGGCGCAGGCTGAGAGGGTTGAAGGTTTGGGGTGGAAGTTGGGATGTTCACCCTTATACTAAGTTAACAGTCCTTAAAAGGGATGTTGCTCAGTTGAGGCCTTTCCAAAAGCTGTGCGATGACTGATTGCCCTCATCGCGTTGGTACCCCCAATCTTTGTAAAATCCATATTCGGGACTGATAGTCTAGGTAGGCCCTTGGTACATTTTCTATTTCCTGTTGAACTTACTGTCAGAAAAATAAGTTAGGTGTGTTCAATGACTTTTCGTAAAATCCCCTCATGGGGTTTAACAGGATCACATTCATGAATATTTTTCAGAGGCTTTTGAGGGCCATCCCAGTAGTTCCCTAAACCCTAAACCCTAAACCCTAAACCCTAAACCCTAAACCCTAAACCCTAAACCCTAAACCCTAAACCCTAAACCCTAAACCCTAAACCCTAACCCCCAAACCCTAAACCCTAAACCCTAAACCCTAAATCCTGCAAAGAAGGAGCGTAGTATAAAGGGGGAACATCCCAACCTGAACCCATTTCGCAGGTCAAGGGGCTGAGCGACGAGATGCAGTCGCAGCCTGACACTCGGGACCTGCCAAAGGGTTTGGGGTTTAGGGTTTAGGGTTTAGGGTTTAGGGTTTAGGGTAGTCAGGCCCTTCTTCCCCGTTTCGTAGGTTTTAGGTTCCGGTATGAGCCCCTTCTTAACTAGAGAGGGTATCCTGGGTCTAGTTGACAAGCTGCTGCACCGGTTGCGTGCTTGAGCATGAGATGCTGAACCCCTGTTCAAGCCCGTGAACTCGTAGCCTTATAAACCCTTGGGCCCGAAACCCCCAACGCTGCCCCCTAAAAAACCCAAACTACCCTCAAACCCTAAGCCCTATCAACCCTAAAACCCTAAATCCTGAACCCCAAACCCCTGAAACTCCCCCAACACATCCCCTAAGAATCCCAAACCCTAAACGCTAGACCCTAGACCCTAGACCCTAGACCCTAGACTCTAAACCCTAAACCCTAAACCCTAAACCCTAAACCCTAAGAACCCCCTGAGGCTCCGGCGCGTGGACCAGATCGACTCCCGGCTCTGGGAGTGGCGGCACCAGCTGGAGGAGGAGCTCAGGGGCCGCCTCTCTGAGGTGGGGGGGGGGGGTTAGGGGGGTTTAGGGATTAGGGTTAGGGGGTTGGAGGGTTAGAGGGTTTCAGGGTTTCAGGGTTTCAGGATTTCAGGGTTTCAGGGTTCACACAGTGCATTGTGGCCTTCATATCCCTGAACCCTAAACTCTGATCCTTACAGCGCTCACACCCAGAGTCCCTGAACCCTTATGGTTAGGGTTTATGGTTTTGGGTTTAGGGTTCAGGGTTTTAGGTTTAGGGTTGAGGGTTTAGGGTTTAGGGTTGAGGGTTGAGGGTTTAGGGTTTAGGGTTTAGGGTTTAGGGCTTGCAGCAAAGCCCCAAAACCCATCAGGTGGAACAGACGCTTCAGCAGACTGCCTCGCAGCAGCGCATAACCAAAGCCTCAGCTGAAGATTCGGCGTGGGCCCCGAGCAGGGTTTGGGGTATGGGGTTTAGGGTTTAGGGTTTAGGGTTTAGGGTTTAGGGTTTAGGACTGTGCAATCCGATACCAAGAAACCTGTCAGGGTATAGGGGTTCGGGTTCAGGGTTTCAGGTTTGGGGCTTAAGGTCGTTCAGGGTTTTAGGGTTCAGCGTTTAAACTTTAGGGTTTTAGGGGGGGCGGGGGGGTTCAGCGTTTAAAGTTTAGGGTTGGGGGGTGTGGGGGTAGGCGCAGGTTCTCCGATTGCATTCCGAAGGCCAGGTGACAGCTATAAAGTGCTTAGGGTTGTTCAGAGAGTGTTATGGATGTCGAGCTTTCGGGAATTTGCGCGGGGTTTCAGGATCTTGGGGTAGGGTTTCCATATTTCTAGAGAAAGCAGGGGTGTCCAACAGGGGCTGGCTTGGAAGCTTCCTTGGTAGGTTCTGCCCTCCCAAGCGATGCTAGCGCCCAGCTCCCAAACGATTCCCAAGACTCATCGGCCGCGGAGCACTGGGTAGCTCCCCCTTTCCGCCTGCATGCGCTGATCCTAAAGCGGCGCTGGCGGCCAGACATGCCCTAAACCCAAAGCCCCTAAACCCTAAACCCTGACCCTAAACCCTAAACCCTAAACCCTAAACCCTAAACCCTGAATACACCCCTCAATGAAAGGAATATGCTCTGCTAAGTCTTCCTACCTGGTTCTGGCTACCCTCCAGAAATGCCCTGCTTCGCGGCTCAGAAGCCTAGCAAGCTCAACATCCATAAATCCTAAACCCTAAACCCTAACACCCTAAGACCAAAAAAGCCTAAAGCCTAAAACCTAAAACCCTTGGATGGGTTCTGAGTGCTTCGCCAGGCCAAGAAGTTGGCCTCGCGCGTTCTCAGGCTCGCCGCGCCGCAGCACTTTTAGGGGTTTTGAGGGTTTTTTGGGGGTTTGGGGTTTAGGGTTTAGGGTTGAGGGTTTAGGGTTTAGGGTTTAGGGTTTAGGGGTGCATTCAAAGCGCTGGAGCTTGCCTGACGCTTGCAGAGCCACCTTTTGCTTGGAGGCTGGAGGGTGCCTTGGAGGAGCAGCACTCCAATGTGGAGGCCCCTGGGGGACTTTGGGTTTAGGGTTTAGGGTTTAGGGTTTAGGGTTTAGGGTTTAGGGTTTAGGGTTTAGGGGCTCAACGAATCTTCGAAGCCTTGTGGTCCACAATGCATAGAATTTTGGGGAGTTTGCGAACGTGGGCGTGGCTATTTGGGTTTCGGGTTTGGGGTTTAGGTTTCAACCCAAATGGTTCAATACAGTCAATGCGAGCAATATTTCTCGACACAACCGCCGCTTTGAATTGACCGCCAAATGAGGGTTTACGATATTCGGGGTCTATATTAGGGGTCCCGTATTTTCGTTACCCCCAAATAGGAGTAGGAATAGAACAAGTAGGAGGAATAGTAGCAATAATCTGAGGAATAGCAACAGTAAGCATGATTCAGAAGCAACTGATGAAATAGCCGTAGTTGTCGTCATCGTGATAACCGCATACCGTATAAACGTGGAAGAGGATTGGGGCAATCCATGGGCAGGACGCCAGCACCGGCATCGTCCAGCTCCACGCGCGGCTGGAAGAGTTGGAGGAGCTAGGGATCAAGCTCCTTCAGCCCTAAACCCTAACCCCCAAACCTAAACACATCAAGTTGACATTCGGCCCTTACTCCGGGTGTAGAAGTTCATGTTTTCGCTCTCCGGCATGTGTTAAGGGTTTAGGGCTTAGGGTTTAGGGTAGCCATGGAGCCCGAGACTCTCTAGCAGAGAATCTCAGACAGTATCCCACCCCAAGCAATCCGCAACAGAGCCTCCCTTGATTGGCCCAGAGAATCCCTCGCCATGGAGTACTCACCCCTCCCAGAAAATCCCAAACAGAGTAGTGCCCACCCCCAGTAGGAATCCCGCATGCTAAGCCCAAACCCTAAACCCGAAACCCGAAACCCTAAGGCCCAAACCCTAAACCCTAAACCCTCAGCCCTCACCCCTCAACCCCAAACCCTAAACCCTAAACCCTAAACCCTAAACCCTAAACCCTAAACCCTAAACCCAAAACCCTAAACCCTAAACCCTAAGCCCTAAACCCTAAACCCTAAACCCTAAACCCTAAACCCTAAAAACCCTAAACCCTAACCCTAAAACCCTAAACCCTAAACCCTAAACCCTAAACCCTAAACCCTAACCCTAAACCCTAAACCCTAAACCCTAAACCCTAAACCCTAAACCCTAAACCCTAAACCCCAACCCTAAGTTTTTGGGCAGGAGAGCCATCAGCTCCGGCATGCTCAGCATGATGAAGCATTCGGTGCCCACGCAGAGAGGCTGCGCGTTCGGGAGGCCCCCGTGTGGGCTTCGGTAGGGTTCGGGGATTTGAGAGAGACGGTAAAGCCCTACCGACCTACACCGTCTCACGCCTTTAACGGCCGTAGACACCCCTTCAGCACTCAGCAACCCAATAAAGCCGACTAAAGACGCCCTAGACCCCCAAACCCCAAACCTCAAACCTTAAACCCTGAAGCCCCAATCCTGAACCCTAAACCCCAAACCCTACACCCCAAATCCCTAAACCCCAAACCCCAAACTCTAAACCCTAAACCCCAAACCCCAAACCCTAAACCCCAAACCCTAAACCCCAGGCCGAGGCGGGCGCCGCCCAGTCAGCCCTTGAGCTGCGCCTCCACGACGCGGAGGCGCAGGTGCAGGCCTGGCCACAAGGGTTTTGGGGTTCTTAGGGGGGGTTTGGGGTTTAGGGTGTAGGGCCGTAGGGTTTGGGGTTTGGGGTTTGGGGTTTGGGGGTTTTGGGGGTTGGGGCGTAGGGCTTCGGGTTAGGGTTTGGGGTTTGGGGTTTAGGGTTTCGGGTTTCGGGTTTAGTGTTTAGGGTTTCGGGTTTAGGGTTGGAGGTTCATGGGTACTTGTAAGTAGGGTCATAAGTCCAACTAATTGAGGTCATAACCACAATGAGTTGCCCTACTTAGAAAGGGGTTTTGGGGGTTAGGGTTTCGGGTTTAGGGTTTAAGGTTTGGGATTTAGGGTTTAAGGTTTGGGGGTGTGGGGTTCAGCGGTTTGGGTTTTAAGGTTTGGGGTTTGGGGATGCGGTTTGAGGTTTAGGGTTTGGGGTTTAGGGTTAGTTTTTTTGGGGTTTAGGGTTTCGGGTTGTGGGGTTTGTGCGTTGGCATAAACACAACGTGCGCCCTTTCACTCCTTACCAACCATTGTATTAACGCAAAAGGAAAAGACGAGCGTTATCCAGACCAGGCGTGAATAGGGTCTAGGGTCTCAAGGGCCAGTAATAAAAAGATCGTGCGAGCGAAGCATGCTTTTAATGCCTTTATTCACATATTATTGTTACTGAGGTTCTCTTGACCAGCTAGCCGGTACATGTGAGTCAGTACGTATTAGACATGAACTAGTTCAGTTCAAAGAACGACTAACAGAGCCAATAAAATGCCAGAGCCAAGGGCCTTGCAGCCGTTGGGCCGGTTCATGGTTTAGGGTTTAGGGTTTTGGGCTTAGGGTTTAGGGTTTAGGGCTTGGGGTGGAAGGTGTTTGGGCCCAAACGTATTGTTTTCGGGCATCTTTGCAGGTGTTTCAGCGTCGAGGTTTGGTCGGGTGGAGGTCTGTTGCAAAAAAAACCTACAGACAACCTATAAACAACCCAATAAAACCTTATACAGCCCTCCAAACCTAAAGCCCTCCAAACCTTAAACAACCCAATAAAACCCTATAAAGCCCTCCAAACCTAAAGTCCTCCAAACCTTAAACAACCCAATAAAACCCTATACAGCCCTCTCTAACCTTGGAGAGAGTCTCTCTGAGGCCGCCGTGCAGAAGCTGGACCTTCTAACGCAGGCCAGTGCCGGGGCCTAGACCTGCGTTAAGCCCGCAGCCCTCGACCATGGGTTAAGACCCTAAACCTAAACCCTAAACCCTAAACCCTAAACCCTAAACCCTAAACCCTAAACCCTAAACCCTAAACCCTAAACCCTAAACCCTAAACCCTAAACCTTAAACCCTGAACCCTGAACCCTGAACCCTGAACCCTGAACCCTAAACCCTAAACCCTAAACCCTACACTGGCCCTGAACCGTTAACCCCCAAAACCCTTAACCCCAGCCCTAAACATCAACCATGAAAACTCTGAGTCCTCAACCTAAATGCTGAATCCTAAACCGAAACCCCAAACCAGAATCCATCAACAGCCTCCAACCACTCAGCTAGCCGCTAGGAGCAAAAGGCTCTGATGGAGGGTTCCGGGGTGTTGGGGTTTTGGGGCTGAGGTCAATACTATTTGTTTAAGAACCACCCAAACGTTACAAACTATTCTTCCGTATAAGGGTACTATAGGGATTGTTCATTTGTTGGTGGGTCTGAAGCAAATAGTAGGCGGTCAGAGATTCAGTGGCTTAGGGGCGTAGAGTTGCAGGCTTTCGTGTTTCAGGGCTATGCTGTTACCTTGTACACCCTGAACTCCGAACCCGCAACTTGGGATGTTTCCCCTAAGAATGCCAGACCTTAATGGGGATTATGATCGGGGGTTACTGGAATCCAAATTAAGGACTGTTAGAAAACCATCAACCCTAAACCCTAAACCCTAAACCCTAAACCCTAAACCCTAAACTCGAAGAGGCGCATGAGGTAAAACATTGATGAGGTGCCCCTTTGGCCTTCGGAACACGAGCAGGGGAGCTAGATATTTCCTTCGCTGAAACCCTGGTATTCTTCGATATTTTGCTGAAATCCATTTCTCAAACCTTTTATTATTTGAAAGCTGTAGGGTTGTCGGGCGTAGACTGTAGGGATGAGGGATTTGGAAATTTATTGTCGCCAAAGCTCTTGGAAACATTGGCGAGAGTTGTTTGCGATTAGCTTGGGGCCCCGGGGGCTTGCCCGAAACCAGGAAAAAACATAGCTTTTTCTAGTTTTTTCTAGCTTTTTCTAGCTTTGGGGCCCCGGGGGCTTGCCCGAAAACCGGGAAAAACATAGCTTTTTCTAGCTTTCTCTGGTTTTTTCTAGCTTTTGCTAGCTTTTTCTAGCTTTTGCTAGCCTTGCCTAGCCTTCTCTAGCCTTTCGTAGCAGATCGGGGCCCGATTCCAGGAAGGATTTAGCGAGCCGTCTGAAGACAGGAATGTCGTAGCAAGGTGGATGGCCAGCAAAAAAAAGTCAAAGCCCACTTCTGATTGCCAGGAATCAGTATTGTATGAATGCGTAGATTTTGAGGCCGATGCCAGTAAGTAACACCCAAACCTGAGTCGCCGACAGGTACAATTTCTGATTAGATTTGATGGAAAAAGCAAGCTGTAGTTTCCTGCCGGCATCTTCTGTACAGGCCCTTCAAAGGCATGCTTCACCCCAGGAAATTCGTAGCTTATCTTAGCTCATCTTAGCTTATATTAGCTTCTCCTAGCTTTGCCTAGCTTTCTCAGGTTTCCTTCAGTTTTCAGTGGAACGCTTTGGAATTCTAGATTTTTCCGGTAATCCAAAGACGAGCCTGATCATTGTTTTACCTCATGTGTTCTTATGATAAACCCTAAACCCTAAACCCTAAACCCTAAACCCTAAACCCTAAACCTCCCTTGCAAACCAGGAGACCAACGACTTCCGCTCCCGGCTGGAGGTGCAGGAGGAGAAGGGGCGATCCCTGCGTACTTTGCAGGTGCGATCCCTGAGGAATGTGGGGTTGTTGGGAGCTGGGCTTTAGGCCATGGTAGGTCGTTCAGGGTTAGGAAGTTTGGGCCTATCTTGAGAGGCTTCCGTGCTTAAAGGTTGTGGAGTTGATAGCTGGGCTTAGAGAGAGCTCTGTACAGGGATTCTTTGCCTTTTTGAAGGTGCAACTCCTGCTCAAACACCAGCACCGCTGCCTAATTTCCAGGGTGCAAGCGGGGTTTGAGTAGGGCAACCCTAAACCCTAAACTAGGCTGTGGAGTTGTGGGCAAGGATACGAAGGACGAGCAGTTCCGCGCCCTTGTGGACAGAGTGGAAAGAGCCGCCAGTCTGCATCTTCGCCCCACGACACGGCAGGTTTGGGGTTTGGGGTGGTTTGGGGTTTAGGGTTTAGGGTTTAGGGTTTAGGGTTTAGGGTTTAGGGCTTAGGGTTTAGGGTTTAGGGTTTAGGGTCTAGGATTTGGGGACTTTGGGGGCTTTGGGGTTCATCCTACGCCTCAAGCCCTTGCACTTGTTACACAAGGATCACTGAGCCCGTTGTAACCCCCAAATCCCTTACTCAAATCAAAGTCCTCGGACCCGAAACCCTAAAGCCACCAACCCTACAGTCGAAGCAAAGAAGAAAGGCAAAATTCTTCACCCTATGCTTCCAACCGCCTTGACAAACCAGGTCGCCGCCCGAGAACGATGTTTTACCCCTTGGTTCGTGAACCGTGGTTGACCCACCTCACTTTGCCCCTTCCAAAAGCACGCCTGGAGCAGAAACCTGCTGACCCGAACCACCAAGCTTCTTCACTTCTACGCTTTCAAGCCCGGCTGGCCGCAACTACCCAAATGTACCCCAGGGTCGGTTGAGCCCAGAACCCGAACCACGCGAAATCACCCTCCCGGCTCACGCTTGCTCATGCTCGGCTCGCCTTTTGCGCACTGAACATTAAAAGGGCAGTGCTAAAGAAAGATCCACACAGAGCGACGGGTGAACGGGACCATTCTCATGTCAAGCAACAGTGTCGGATCGCTGCAAACATGTGATGCACGTGATGCCAGGTGGTTCCGATGGGGCTGAAACGGGTCGGTCGGAATTAAGACTGAGTAGTTCGCAACCACCCAGAACAACCAGGTCGAAGAAGCTTAGGGTTTAGTGTTTAGGGTTTAGGGTTTAGGGTTTAGGGTTTAGGGTTTAGGGGTCACTGAGTCCGTCCAAGGACAACCTGGAAGGCAGGGTGCGAGCCTTGCAGACCCGGATCCAGGCAGTCCCTCCTAACCCGAGGGCTTCCTTTCTCCGGTTTCGGGGCTTCCTGGGCTGTGGGGTTTAGGGTTTAGGGTTTAGGGTTTAGGGTTTAGGGTTTAGGGTTTAGGGTTTAGGGTTTAGGGTTTAGGGTTTAGGGTTTAGGGTTCAGGGTTCAGGGTTTAGGGAGGGCGCAAGTATCGCCAAGCTCGGCTGTACCCTACACCCCAGTTGCACGAAACCGACAACCCGAAACCCACCCTAAACCCGAAACCCTAAACCCCAAACCCTAAACCCTAAACCCCAAACCCTAAACCCTAAACACTAAACCCTAAACCCTAAACCCTAAACCCTGAAAAGCCACCCGAAACCCGATCGTGGCCGAAGCCGGCTGAGATGGCAGGAGATGGACAGCTCCGGTGTCCAGGTGGCGGAGCAACTCCAGATACTCCGACAAGGTGTAGAGAGGCCCTGGGGTTTAGGGTTTAGGGTTTAGGGTTTAGGGTTTAGGGTTTAGGGTTTAGGGTTTAAGGTTTAGGGGTTGGGGCTGCACTACTAGCTAGGATTCATGGTTCAAGGGTTTAGGGGCTTGCTTCGGGCTTCGGGGTCAGGGTTCAGGGTTTAGGGTTCAGACTGCAGGGTTGGTTGCGGGTGAAGAGGAGCTCCAAAGCCCTGAGCCCTAAACCACGCGCATTCTAGGGCCTGGGGTTTAGGGTTTAGGGTTGAGGGTATGCCCCACAGACCCCACAGCCCTCACAGATCCCGGACCAAAGTCTACTTCTGGCACTTTGCAGGCAGGAGCAGAATCAGCAGTACCAGCTGAGCCGGTTGCCGAGTCCCAGGCGCCTGAAGGGGGGGCGGGGCAGTCGGGTGGGTGGAGGGGGTGTGGGAAACCTCAAACCCTATACCTTCACCCCCAATTAAGAACCCCCCCCCCCCCCCATGTTTTCAAAGGTCGAGCCCTTTAAGGCTTGGAATGCGTACTCCTGGAAGCTTAGAAAGCCCTAAACCATGACGAACTCCATATACATTCCTAATTAAACTGTAGACCCGAAGCCCAAAAAGCCGAAAAACCCCAAAACCCTAAACCCTAAAATCCTAAACCCTAAACCCTCAAACCCTCAAACCCTAAACCCTAAAAACCCTGAAACTCCTAAGAAACCCAAACAAAGCCATCAAGAGGATGCTTACCACTTCGGAGCCCTCTGAGGCAGGGAGCTGCTGCTTGAGTTTGGCCGTCTCTCCTTGAAATTCCAGGGTTTAGGGTTTAGGGTTTAGGGTTTAGGGCTGAGGGCTTAGGGTTTAGGATTTAGGGGCTCGGGAGAAGTCAGCTTACAGGGTCGCACGGGAACAGCAGGGCCCCCAAAACCAAGGGACGGAGAACTGACCAGGGTCGGTTTAGGGGTTTAGGCTTTAGGCTTTAGGTTTAGGGTTTAGGGTTTAGGGGGTAGGGTTTAGGGTTTTTTGGACAGGGGCCTCAGGCCAGAGAGCCCAACATGCCCCTGAAACCGCCTAAACCCTACAACCCCAAAACCCTCTAAACCCTAACGCCCTCATTTTCTAAGGCCCCTGTAACCCGAACCCTAAAACCACCTTAAACCCCAAAACCCCTAACCACACAAAACCCGAAGAAACCCCGAGAGCCCCCCAAACGCCGAAAGCCCTAAAACACACTGAAAACCCTAAAGGCCCCCCAAAAACCCTAAAAAGCCCTAAGCCTTCAGACCCTAAAGCCCCTGAAACCACCTAAAAAACCGTAAAATATAACCCACCCTAAACCCTAAAACGCAAAAAACCCAAACCCGAAACCCGAAACACTAAACCCCAAACCCCTAAACCCTAAACCGTAAACCCCAACACACAGGTCGGCGCTAGCTCCAGGGCGCTGCAAAGTCGCGTGGAGAAGCTCGAGGAGCCCCTGGAAACCCTGCGAGCAGGCTTAGGGTTTAGGATTTAGGGTTTAGGATTTAGGGGTTTCAGGGTTTTAGGGTTTTAGGGTTTAGGGTGGGTTTTAGGGTTTAGAGTTTAGGGCGTCTCACAGTGCCATGGCGCGACCCCCCCCATGAAGTGGTCGTGCATGGGTCGCACCACCGTGGACCCCGCCCGCAACCACCCAGAACCAAACCTTTTCGTGGTTTAGACTTGTTTACCCCCCAACCCCCCTAGCAAGGGGGCTTCCTCGAAGAACCGCCGCTGCGTCCCTCTGGCCGAGGGCATGCAATTTTGCGGACCTGGAACTGCAACCCTGGTGGCAGGGGCAACCCTGGCGGGGCAACTGCAGGGGCACACGGGCAGGCGGGTCTGGCAAGGGCAACCCTGGCTGGCGAAGAACCCTGCCTTGCTGGGGCAAAGTTGGTGGGGGCGGGGTCATGGTGGGGCCAACCCCACCTGGCGAGAAGCACCAGCGGCAACCCTCACCCTAGAGGGGTAGAGACAATCCGGCTGGGGGGCAACCATCTGGTGGGGGGCAACCCTGGCTGGGGCAACCCTGGCAGGGGCTAGCAACCCTGGCGCAATGAAACTGCGTTTTTTTGAGTGCTGAAATGGATGGTTTTGGCAGGCATTGCGTTTCTGGGTTTGACCTTGAGGGAGGTGGGAGGCCTGGCGGGTCGGAGGACGCGACCCCCGCCCCTGCCGGGGCCACGCGATGGGGGATTAGGGGACCCAAAAAACTTTTGTGCTCCATCGAGATGAGATAGAAGAGTAGGCTTGGATAGGCTCGATCTGCAGGATGCAGGATGCAGCTCTCGAAGCGGTAGCGTGAGGTAGTACTGGCCTCCCCTGGCCTACAGTTATGGGTCATACCTTCTAAGTAAGGGGTAGTTGCTACTAAACTGTAGGTCGAATCCTGGCAGATCCTTGCGGTTTAGGGTTTAGGGTTTTATGCAGGGGGTTAGGGTTCTAGGATGGGGTGTTGGGATTTTAAGGTTTTTGGGGTGTAGGGGTTTAGGGTTCAGGGTATAGGGTTTCAGGTGTATACGGTTCGGAGGGTCAAAGTTTGCAAGTGTAAAGGGTTTAAGGTTGAGGAGCGAAGTTCATAGGCAGGGGCTTAGGGATGTAGGTGGTCCGGGTCGACGAGGTGGGTCAGACAGTCCCATCAGCAATCTCTTGGAATGACATGGCCCCGTAATCCATGAGCCATGAACCAAATACCGGGGAACCTGGGACCCCTCACGCCCTAAACCCTACCTTGGACTCTCTTTGCCTACAGGTTTTGTGGGATATACTTGCGGATTAAGGGGTAGTTAATTACTACCAAGCTGAAGGCGGCAAGTAGAGTCCCAGGTAAGCCCTGAACTTACAAACGCCCCAAGCCCTTGAGCTTTAAGCCCTGGATTGCCAAACCTTGAACCCTAAACCCTGAACAGCTCTAAAGTACGAGTTCTAAGCCCTAATACCTAAAACCGCCCTGAGCGACTGCCTTGCTACACCCGAACCCGAGCCCTTAGCCCTAAACCCTAAACCCTAAACCCTAAACCCTAAACCCTAAACCCTAAACCCTAAACCCTAAACCCTAAACCCTAAGCCCTAAACAAAAGTCTCCAGGAGCAGCTGGCGTCTGTGCAAGAGAAGCTCGAGGCCCCGCACTCAAGGATTTGGTTGCTTGAGAGTCGGGTACGGGGTCTTCGGGGTTTAGAGGATCAGGGTGGAAGGGACATATTTAGGGTTTAGGGTTTAGGGTTTAGGGTTTAGGGTTTAGGGTTTAGGGTTTAGGGTTTAGGGTTAGGGTTTAGGGTTTAGGGTTTAGGGTGTGGGGTATTGGGGTCCTCACGAGAAGGGGATCCTACTATTTGGGACCTGGACCCGGGCCCCTGCGTCGATTTGGACCCGGAATGGGACCGGCGACCGGACGCGGCCCCTTCCCCGGACCGTCCTAGAGAAACTTTATAATATCAACCCGAAATCATCAGGCCCAAGACCCTAAGCCACTAAGCCCGAAACCCTAGACCCAAAGCCCTAACCCCTAACCTCTAAACTTTGCTGGAGTAGCCCTAAACCCTAAACCCTATAAGCCCTAACCCCTCAACTTTGCTGGAGTCTCCAGGAGCAGTTGGCGTCTGTGCAAGAGAAGCTCGAGGCGCCAGTAGACTCAACGAACTGTTCGCCAGCGATTAGGGTGGGGTTTAGGGTTTAGGCTTTGGGGTTTGGGGTTTAGGGTTGAGGGTTGAGGGTTTAGGGTTTAGGGTTTAGGCTTTAGGGCTCAAAACCCAAAACCCAAAACCCAAAACCCAAAACCCTAAACCCTAAACCCTAAACCCTAAACCCTAAACCCTAAACCCTAAACCCTAAACCCTAAACCCTAAACCCTACGTAAAACCTAAACCCTAATTCCTAAACCACTCTGGGGAAATTTTGGAACGCCACTTGGGGAAAAAATGGAACTCGTGGGCCTTTTGGGGTCAAGGGGCTGCCTTCAAAGGGGAGGATGGGGACCCCCGTCCCGCGAAGCAAGACTTTAGGGTTTAGGGTTTGGGGTTTAGGGTTTAGGGTTAAGAGTTTAGGGTTTAGGGTTTAGGGTTTAGCTACTTCAACGGACTTTTAGGGTTTAGGGAAGAGCTACTTTAGGTTTTCGGCGAGTAGTACATTAGATTTCGGGCAATACTGCTATGGTCACTATGCCTGGCGCGACCCCTCAGGCGTGTGCTCGGCTAGAGGTTTCTTGGGCTTAGGTTTGTTCCGAGTTTGGGAGGGGGGCCTGCCTGAGGGAAACTCTCCCGCACGAAGCCCGATGGGCTCAAAGAAGTGTAGTTGTGCTTTAGCGAAGCAGGGGAACAGGTCGCTTTTTCAGTCCCCTCAAAGTGTGTTAATGCGGCCTCGGGCTCTTCAGGACGTAGAAGTGTGGGAGTTTGGGTATTTCGGGCGTTCGGGGGATTAGTATGAGAGATGTAAAGTGCAGCATCTACCCCAAGCTGTCCCGACGTCCCACAAGGTTTGGGGTCAGGGTTTAAGGCTTACCTTAAGAACCCAGAACCTAGTTTTTTGTAGGTTACCTAAGAATCCTATAAGGGGCTTTGCAGGAACAACCTACAAAAAAGTAGGGTTTAGGGCTTAGGGTTTAGGGTTTAGGGTTTAGGGTCTAGGGTTTAGGGTTTAGGGAAGTAGGTTTTGGGTTCTAGAGGTAAGGGAAGATGCCAGGCCATCCAGTCGGAACAGGCTCCGGCCTCAGATTCTTCTTCACCAGTGCTGGTGGCCAAGAGGACCTTGCCCTTCAAGGTGTATACATGTACATATTTCTAGTAGATACCCTAAACCCTAAACCCTAAACCCTAAACCCTAAACCCTAAGCCCCTGAAGCCCCTGATGCCCCTCATGCCCCTGAAGCCCCTGAAGCCCCTGAACCCCCCGAAGCCCGAAACCGAAACGCCCGAAACCCGCAGCCCTCTCCAGTTGCTAAGTCCTTGGCTCCCCACATCAGCGCTCTGGTCACGCAGCTGAAAGACATCACACCCAAGGCGACAGCAACTTTGGGGCCTGTGGGGTTTGGGGTTTGGGGTTTAGGGTTTAGGATTTAGGGTGTAGGGTTAAGACGTGTAAGATCTAGGGTTTAGGGTTTAGCTTTTGGGGTTTATGACAGTGCGGGTGGTGTCGGGGTCTTGTGTCTTGTGTCGCTAGTCGTGTGTCCAGTGGCTGAGGTATCGGGTTGAAGGGATGCCCTTTTTTGCGCACGCGCTGGCTGCCATGGCTGCAACAGACTGCTAAATGTGGTAAGAAGGGGGCTGAGATTGAGTTACCAGAATGGGGCAACCGGGCATATCTTTAAATCTCCATATATATATATGGTCCAAGGTCAGTTCTCAAATTCATGGTCCTTTTTTGGGTGCCCAAAATAAGAGGGGCCGCCTTATGACAATAACCCTGAAAGGGACTTTTACGTAGAGAATCCCCTATAAATATGCGTCCATATTATGGTAACTGGTTTCATTTCAGAATATTCCAACATACCCCAAACCCATACCCCTTAACCTCTAAAGGGAGAATTAAGGAAGGATTTGTCAATACCCCTTCTTTTCTTTTAGGGTATGCGCAAGCGACATGTTGAATGTCTCTTGGATTGAAAAGGTCCTGAACACAAACCCTAAACCCGAAAAAGCCCTAAAACCCTGAACCCTAAAAAGCCCTAAAACCCTAAAACCCTAAACCCTAAAACCCTAAAACCCTAAAACCCTAAAACCCTGAGCCCTAGAAAGCCCTAAACCCTGATGGCAGGTGATCAGTCACGAGAGTGACTTGCAGACCCTTCACGGCAAGGCCCCTTCCGGCACCCTCAACGCTTTCCTCCCTAAACCCTAAACCCTAAACCCTAAACCCTAAACCCTAAACCCTAATCCCTAATCCCTAATCCCTAATCCCTATAAGAGTTTAGGGTTTAGGGTTTAGGTTTTAGGGTTTAGGGTGCCCGAAGCCCTATAGGGTGGAGCTCTTGAGGAGCATCCCAGAGCCCTCAAGCCGCCAGTCTATTCTCGCGCTTCGGGCACTCTGGGTGTTATAGGGTTTAGGGTTTAGGGTTTAGGGTTTAGGGTTTGGGGTTTGGGGTTTAGGGGTTAGGGTTGAGGGTTTAGTAGTAGAGTGAAGAGGGTGTTTCGGGCTCAGAGCTCAGGGTGTAGGGTTTTAGGGTTTTAGGGTCTTAGGGTTTTAGGGTTTTAGGGTTTTAGGATTTTAGGGTTTTAGGGTTTTAGGGTTTTAGGGTTTTAGGGTTTTAGGGTTTTAGGGCTTTAGGGTTTTAGGGCTTCAGGGTTTTCGGGTTTTCGGGTTTTAGGGTTTCAGGGCTAAGTTCATGGCGCTTCGGGCTCCCAACCCCAAATCTGGGTCCTTGTTAGATTGGCTTCCATCGGCGGCATACTGCGGCATTTGCTGGCTGTTCCTTCGATGGCGGCTAGTAATGTTTAGGGTTTAGGGTTTAGGGTTTAGGGTTTAGGGTTTAGGGTTTAGGGTTTAGGGTTTAGGGTGTAGGGTGTAGGGTGTAGGGTGTAGGGTTTAGGGAAAAATATCACAGCCGGAGCCCTCAACAGTAAACTCCCCTAAGTTCCAAGCCCTACTCCATATCAACCTACCGCCGCGCTTAAGACTTAAGCCTTAACCAATGATCCAGAGGCCCAGAACCCTAAACCCTAAACCCTAAACCCCAAAGCCTAAAATCCCGAAACCCGAAACCCTAAAGCCTGAAACCCTAAACCCTAAACCACAGAAACCACATTGCGACAGTTTGCCCTAAGGCCTGAAACCCCTAAGCCCGAAAAACACGCCCCCGCAAGGCCCCCCCCTCCTCCTCCGCCGCTCCCTCCAACCCTTCGCCTCCTGAATTCACCTGAAACTCTTGGTGCCTCAATTCCAGCCCCTAAACCCTAAACCCTAAACCCTAAACCCTAAACCCTAAACCCTAAACCCTAAACCCTAAACCCTAAACCCTAAACCCTAAACTCTAAACCCTAAACCCTAAACCCTAAACCCTAAACCCTAAACCCTAAACCCTAAACCCTAAACTCCCCGAAGCCCCAAACCCCCAAACCTAAAGCTCCCTTTGCCAGGTGAAGGCCCTTGAGTCCACGGAGTCCCATTTCGGGGCCGGGGAGGCCGCCTTTGGGGGGTTCTTGGGTTTGAGGGTTTTAGGGCTTTAGGGTTTTAGGGCTATAGGGTTTAGGGCTTTAGGGTTTTTAGGGCTTTAGGGTTTTAGGGCTTTAGGGTTTTTAGGGCTTTAGGGTTTTTAGGGCTTTTGGGATTTTGGGGCTTTAGGGTTTTGGGGGCTTTAGGGGGGTTCTTGAGGGTTGGAGGGTGGTGGGGTTTTCGGGCTCTAGGTTTTTTGGCGGTTTTATAGGGCTTTAGGATTTAGACCAAGGTTGGGGATTCTGGCGTTTTAGGGTTTTTAGGGTTCTTAGGGTTCAGGGTTTTTCGCGTTCTAGTGGTCTTAGGGGTTTACAAGGGTTCTTGTTGTTGAGGCCTTCTGGGTTTCTGCAAATAAGGTGCCTTTTCATCGAGGGCTTTTGTGAGGGTGTCGGGGCCGGCTTTCGGGGCGTTTTAAGTAGGGGCGTTCCAGAAGGATGGGCTTGTTCCGCGGGCGTTTTGGGGTTTATTGTTTTGAGGGCGTGTGTTGGGTCTGCCCTGGGTTTTTGGCAGGTTTTGAGGAGGTCAAAAAAAGGGAGGGTTCAACGGCGCGCGCGGGGTGATGAACCCCGAAAGCCCTCAACCCCTTTGGCACCGACTTACAGCCCTACACCACATGTAATACGATTGTTATATCTTTCGGATTATAGTGGTATAGTAGAATACAACTACAAGGTCGTAGTCGCACCAATACGACATTCAATACGAGCATAAGAACCACAGAAATAGTATAATGATATAGCACAGCAAAGGCGAAGCAGGTCGCTTGCGAAAAAACGCCTCAGGCTGTGGCTTTAGGGTGAAGATTCCACCTAAAACCCTCAACCCCAAACCCTGAGCCCTAAACCCTAAACCCTAAGCCTGTCGAGTTTGGGGCGTCTTGGTGCGGGGTTCTGAATTGAGAGAACATTTTCTGGGCTCACTCACCTCGACCTTTGCGGGTTTAGGATTTCCTCGCTTTCTGATCGTACCCTGAACCCTAAACCATAAACCCTAAACCCTAGCAAGGCTGCGGAGAAGCCGGGGGTGTCCCACAAGACTTCAAGAATGTAGGGTCGGGCAAAAAGTTCGGCTTTGGGCCTGGAGTCCCGTAGGGTTTGGGGTTTAGGGTTTAGGGTTGAGGGTTTAGGGGAAAAAAACCCGAAGCCACGCTGAAGGACGGAAGCCCCCTGCTAACGAAGCCTTTCCGCACCTCGGCTCGACAGGCCCCCAGATTCCAGGAGGAGTCGCAGGCGCAGGCGCGCGCGCGGCTTTACTTGGGGGACCGGAAGGGCTCAGATGTGCATGTACAGGGTGCGCCCCAAACCCTATAAACCCGAAACCCGAAACCCGAAACCCGAAACCCTAAACCCTAAACCCTAAACCCTAAACCCTAAACCCTAAACCCTAAACCCTAAACCCTAAACCCTAAACCCTAAACCCGAACATCCCCACGTCAGGTTGATGAGCCGCAGGGCCCAAAGAAGCAGCTCCGGCAGACACTCCCTGAAGCTCAGGAGCGAAGGTTTCGGGTTTGGGGTTTGGGGTTTGGGGTTTTGGGGTTTAGGGTTTAGGGTTTGGGGTTTGGGGTTTGGGGTTTAGGGTTTGGGGTTTAGGGTTTGGGGTTTAGGGTTTAGGGTTTAGGGTTTGGGGTGAGGGGTTTGGACTTCGAAGTTCAGGGTCTCAGGCTTAAGGCTTCGGGTGTGTGTGTGTGGGTGAAGCTGGAAGATGTCCCGTTTGAGGAGGGTTTAGGGTTTAGGGCATGTACGTTTAGGGCTTAGGGTTTAGGGTTTAAGGTTTAGGCTTAGGGTTTAGGATTTCGTGTTTAGGGTTTAGGGTTTAGGGTTTAGGGCTTTGTCATCTTTGCCTGCCCTGCAGGAAGCAGCGATGGCAGCAACTGCGGCGGAGACCGACGAAATCGACATCATCAACGCGAGCAACGTGCCCCGCTCGGATCGCTGCCCATATGCTCAGCTTTGTGCGAGAATAAACCAGCGGTTTAGGGTTTGGGGTTTAGGGTTTGGGGTTTGGGGTTTAGGGTTTAGGGCTTTGTTCGAGAAGCAACCCTAAACCCTCCACACCCTCCACACCCTCCACACCCTCCACGCCCTCAATCGCCCTCCATGCCCCCATGCCCTCCACGACCCCTAGGAACATCCCCAAAAAACTCTAAACCTTAAACCCTAATTAAAGCCGAAACCCTAAACCCTAAAGCCGAAACCTAAACCCTAAACCCGAAACCCTAAAACCCTAAAACCCTAAACCCTAAACCCTAAACCCTAAACCCTAAACCCTAAACCCTAAACCCTAAACCCTAAACCCTAAACCCTAAACCCTAAACCCTGAACCCTATACAGCCCCCCACCAGCCCACCAGGAGATGGAGCTGACACCCGCGCAAGCGCGAGCAGTGTGGCAGGTGCGCCAAAACTCCCCCCGCCGGCAGCTCATCCCTTGAAGGGCTTTTAGGGTTTAGGGTTTAGGGTTTAGGGTTTGGAGGTATCCAGTTCAGACATCCTTGCAGTTAAGTGATTTAAGTTTCTGTCGCCATGCATCGGGTATGGGGTTTTTGGTGTAAGGTTTGGGGTTTAGGGAGAAGGTGATGGCCCGTGGTGGCATGTTTTAGGAGGTCTTCAGCTGAGGCGTTCTGGCTCGGCGAGTGTTCCCTTGGATAGTCCTGGGCTGAACCCTAATTCAACAGGATGCAAGAACGGTAGTTCTCCGCTCAGACAAAGCTTCAAGGTTCTGTGCACTTTTTTGTTCAGGGTGAACCCTAAACCCTAAACCCTAAACCCTAAACCCTAAACCCTAAACCCTAAACCCTAAACCCTAAACCCTAAACCCTAAACCCTAAAAGGCCTACGAGCCCTGTGCGCCCTGAACTTCCATAGAGCCATGAACCTCCGGAAGCCCGACCCCAGAACCCCAAATTACTTAACCGCCCCACTCTTGGTAGGTGGACCCCCTCCAAGAGCAAAGCAAGTCAGCGATCTAGGCGCGTGTGTGCTTTTCTGGAGAATATTTTTTCGAGCAGCGCCCAGAGAGTATTTTTCTTCAACCCTGAATCCCAAACCACCCAATAAACCCTAAACCCTAAACCCTAAACCCTAAACCCTAAACCCTCAACCCTAAACCCTAAACCCTGAACCAAGCCCTAAGCCTCGTGCATTTCACAGATCTCGTATGGCGAGATGCCGTTCTGAGGTCATGCCGAGGCGTAGCGCAAGGGAGGCCGCGGGTGGGGTGGGTGGGGGGGGGGGGGGGGGGGGGGTAGGGTTTAGGATTTAGGATTTAGGGTTTAGGGTTAGGGTTTAGGGTTTAGGGTTTAGGGTTAGGGTTTAGGGTTTAGGGTTTAGGGTTTAGCGTTTAGGGTTTAGGGTTTAGGGTTTAGGGTTTAGGGTTTACGGTTTCTGAAGAACCCAAGCCCGCACACGGCAGGCTGGTGATCGCTTCTGAGATTTGCCGAGTCTTTGCGTGCATCGTGGATTGACTGACGGGCGCGCGGTGTCCTATCTTCACTCGGCTCGTTTGCCAAAGTCCGCGAGAATCTGTCAGCCAATCGTCCGATAGCCTTCAAAGACTGTACATTAGCCTTCCATGCGACGGATGGCAGGCTCTTCCGACCGTGATGGAAGCCCGCTGTCCCCAAATAACTGTTGTGTCGCAAAGAGAGGTTTACCTAAACAGAGGGTTTAGGGTTTAGGGTTTAGGGTTTAGGGTTTAGGGTTTAGGGGCACCGCCTCATGTATGTTCACTTGTTGACCTGAACCCGCTGCATGGTAGCCTGACCCCTTTGTTTATGAATACCCTGCGTAGACCCTTCATTCCAATCCTTTGTTGGGTTACGTCGGTTTCTGCCCTGAACCCTAAACCCTGCACCCCCAACCCCAAGCCCGAAACCCTAAACCCTAAACCCTAAACCCTAAACCCTAAACCCTAAACCCTAAACCCTAAACCCTAAACCCTAAACCCTAAACCCTAAACCCAGAGCTCCGAATCAGCAGCATCACGCTTCTCGGGAGCCTCCACATCCCCGGCTTTTTCTGGGATTTGCCCCCGCCGGCTTCGTTCGAGAACCCATTTTAGGGTTAGGGTTTGGGGTTAGGGTTATAAGGGTTTAGGGTTTAGGGTTCAGGGTTCAGGGTTTCGGGTTTGGGGTTTAGGGTTTGGGGCGCTAGTAGTTCTTAAATTTTAGTCTGCGATCCTCGGTTTGGTTTTTGTTTTGGTCCTCTCAAGGGACTACCCTTGGGTTCAAGGACAAAGCATTACTGGAAATCTTCCTGACGCCCCAAGGGTTTAGGGTTTAGGGTTTAGGGTTTAGGGTTTAGGGTTTAGGGTTTAGGGTTTAGGGTTTAGGGAGGGTTTTGGGGTAACCCTTCCCCCTCCCGGCGCTATGGCCTGATGGGGCAACACCCAGGGGACAATTCGACACAGGTTTTCGGAGGCTAATGCGGGGTTCCCGGGTCTGGACGCTTTACGGTTTCGTTGTGGGGGTGAAGTCTGTTTAGGAGGGGACCATTCCTTTTACTTGCTGGTCCTTGCGAGGGAATGAGGGAACTAGGGACCTTTACATCCTCTATCTTGCCCTTTAAGGGGTTTTCCTTTTCCCTCGCGCCCTTCCAAGAGCCAGTAATTAAGCTTAGCTGAGAGTCCTGCACGTGCAAGCCGGCGCAAAATCGTGGTCATGCCCTCTTCCATACCCTAAACCCTAAACCCTAAACCCTAAACCCTAAACCCTGAACCCTAAAGCCTAAACCCTAAACCCCAAACCCTAAACCCTAACCCCTAAACCCCTAAACCCCTAAACCCCTAAACCCCTAAACCCCTAAACCCCGAAACCCCGAAACCCCTAAACCCCTGAACCCCTGAACGCCTGAACCCCGAAACCCCTAAACCCCTGAACCCCTAAACCCCTAACCCCCTAACCCCCTAAACCCCTAAACCGCCCTAAACCCCTAAGTAGTTAAACCCTAAAGTAGTTCACTATAGAATCCTGAATATGTCGCAGCTACGATGCCAACTGTGGGCTTAGGGCTTGTGGGTCCTTGCAGGGTCTGGGGTTTAGGGTTTAGGGCTAGGGTTTAGGGTTTAGGGTTTAGGGTTTAGGGTTTAGGGTTTAGGGTTTAGGGTTTAGGGTTTAGGGTTTAGGGTTTAGGGTTTGGGGTTTGGGGTTTGGGGTTTGGGGTTTGGGGTTTGGGGTTTGGGGTTTAGGTTTTAGCGCCCTTCTGGTCCAGGAAACAGCCGGGATTTCCCACACGCCTTGCCCCGCACTGAGGACGCCTCGCTCAGCGACCGGTTCGTCGTACGCACAGAAGGCGGATGTTTAGGGTTTAGGGTTTAGGGTTTAGGGTTTAGAGGTTTAGGGTTTGGGGTTTAGGGTTTAGGGTTTATTGTTTAGGGTTTAGGGTTTAGGGTTTAGGGTTCAGGGGGGTAGGGGTTCGGGGTTAGGGTATAATAGACCCTAGAAACCCCTCTTACTCATGTAAGCACTGGTAAATGGTAACTGAGATCTTACAACACAAAGCAGCGGCGACTCTTAAGTTATCATTCAGCGCTCGTATGCAATATGGCTCTATGTGCAGCTTGACATTAAAAAGCTTCAGATGCAAGATATAAAGAATGAGGAAGGGGGGCATGGGGTTGTAACGAATGTACAGAAATTCAAGGGTTTCGGGATTTCAGGGTTTCAGAATGTAGGGTTTTTCGGGCTGTGCGAGATGCCCTTGCACCCTCAACCCTAAACCCTAAACCTAACCCGCAGAAGGTCAGCCAGCTGTCATGGCCACAAGTAGGCAGAAGTGTTTATCGGGTTTGCTCTTGAGAGGAAGCAGCCCTAAACCCTAACACCCTGACACAGGCGACAAAAGCATCTTCCTCATATCCGAGGCGCGCTTGAGTAAGAACCCAAGGAGGTTTAGGGTTGAGGGTTTAGAGTTTAGGGTTTAGGGGTCTCTAAGCACTGGCCTCTTGGTCACACGACCCGACCCGCTCATGTTTAGGCTCCCCCCGAATTTTGAGAAGTGATCATGTCGTCACGTCTTGCCTGAACCCCTAAGCCCTATGCCCTGAACCTGAAACACCTAAGCCCCCGAACTTCTAAACCCTCAGACCTAAACCCCCAAACTTCTAACCCCTAAGCCCTAAACCCTAAACCCCAAACCCCAAACCCTAAACCCAAACCCTAAACCCTAAACCCCAAAACCCCAAACCCTAAACCGCCTTTCTATGGCACGAATGTTGCATCAGAGCCTGCCGGTTCCCAGGGTGCCAGGCGCCTTCTGCAGCAGGAGGTCGGCATCTCAGCCATGCGAGGGGTTTAGGGTTTAGGGTTTTGGGTTTAGGGTTTGGGGTTTAGGGTTTAGGGTTTAGGATGATAGGGTTTAGGCTTTAGGGGTTTAGGGTTTAGGGTTTCGAGTTTAGTGCTGCTGCAGCGTAAGTTGTTATTAGGTGTTTGCAGCTTGTGTGGAGAGGCTTCAACGCCGACCGCAGGCATAGGAGGTCGGAAGGGAATCTACACTGCGACCCACTAAACCCTCAACCCCAAGCCCTACGCCCTGCTTGCTTGAAACATTGGGATGTTCCCCGTTTTTCTAACAGTCCTTTATCGCGATTACACTCGGGGGTACTGTAATCCCTATGAAGGACTGTTAGTACGGGGGGGAGCATCCCAACCCTAAACCTCAAGCCCAAAGCCAGAGGCCTTAAGCCCTAATAACCCTACGTGAAGCTATCCTCGGAACAGACGCTGCTCACCTTTAACCTTTGTGGGGTATGACAATCCCTATGTAACCTGACATGTTATCCCTTAGTTCCCCTAGGATGCGGGACAACTATAGGGCTAGAGTGAACTACAGAGAGACAGAGAGGCAGAAACAGACAGAGGGAGAGAGTGCGTGCGTATATAAGTGGTTCAAGGGAATCAGAGCAATCCTACCCCAGAGCCAAGCCACAGCGCCTGGCAACAACCCCCCCCCCCCACCCCGGCCCATTCCCCAAAAAGACGCCAAAGCAAGTCCCGGCATAAGAATCCCTTAGAATGCGGCACCCAATATTTAGGGTACCCCAAAAGGGATCATAATTTTGACAGCCACCCAAATCCTTAATTCCATTTCACCAGCCAGTAGGATATGTTGGGAAGGTCAAGCTTCCAACTCGAATGGCGACGCGCTGAGACTCGCGGGGCCATGTGCAAGTGGGTCCAGCATCTGCACTTTCTTGGTGGTCCGACTTGTGTGCTGACGACCGCATTCCTAAACCCTCAACCCCTAAACCCTAAACCCTTCACCCTAAACCCTTCACCCTAAACCCTAAACCCTGAACCCCTAAACCCTAAACCCGAATCACGCCCCGAAAAGCCTGCACCAACGTCGTTGGCTTCCTAGGTCATGTGCGGAGTTCTTGCTTTCCAAAGGACCCTGCCACACGAAACTCTGTTTCAAGGGGGCAAAGAAAGCCTGGATAGGAGCCACGGGCCCCCGAACTAGGGGTTTAGGGTTTAGGGTTTAGGGTTTAGGGTATAGGGTTTAGGGTTTAGGGTTTAGTGTTTAGGGTTTAGGGTCATATACTCTGCACTGTGAGCCATAAACATTTTCGGGTTCATCTTGGCCGCAAAGGGAGGGACAACAGCGTGACCGGCCAGACCTTGGTAAGTTCGATTTAGGGTTTAGGGTTTGGGTGTCGGTGAGTTCCGTTGAATTGTTCGTTCTTCTTCCTGCCTGCTTGCTGTGTTGAGCTGCTGCCCCCAAAAAGCATGCTGTGTCCAAGAAATGTTGCCATAATGTTCCCAAACATCCCGAAGCACTAAACCCGAAACCCTATAAGCGCCCTAAAACAAACATGCCCTAAATCAAACCCCAGCCCTATAAACCCTATAAACCTCAAAATCTAAACCCGAAACCCTAAACCCTAAACCCTAAACCCTATACCCTATAAGCCCTAAACCCTAAACCCGAAAACCTATAAGCCCTAAACCCTAAACCCGAAACCGCCCCCGAAGTGCAGGACGGGAGCACATCACGAACGCGCCTTACCCTGGCGTTTGGCCAGGGGGCCAGGTTGACTGGGTTTAGGGTTTAGGGTTTAGGGTTTAGGGTTTAGGGTTTAGAGTTTAGGGTTTAGGGTTTAGGGTTTAGGGTTTAGGGTTTAGGGTTTAGGGTTTAGGGTTTAGGGTTTAGGGTTTAGGGTTTAGGGCTACTTGGAGGTTCATGGTACTTATTAACCAATTACAACTGTACTTAGAACTGTACTTATAGCCATATTAGGGCACTTAAGGGGCTTATAAGTGGGTTAAATAACTGTACTTATGACTGTACTTAGAGCCATATTAGGGCACTTTAGGGGCTCATAAGTGGGTTATAAGTACACTTGTAATTGGTTCATAAGTACCATGAACCTCCAAGTAGGGCCTTGTGGGAGCTGAGGCTTGGAAGGTTTGTGGGGCTTATAGGGTTTGTAGAGGCTTTACAGGGTTTGTAGGGTTTATTGGGTTTATAGGGCTTATAGGGTTTATAGGGTTTGTAGGGTTTATAGGGTTTGTAGGGTTTGTAGGTTTTATAGGGTTTGAAGGGTTTGTAGGGTTCGTAGGGTTTATTTAGGTGGTTCGTAGGTTTATGTAGTGGGCGGTGTTGGAGTTGGGGTGGGTAGATCTGCAGAGAAACGCGCGCTCGCAAAGCGCACTTCCGTTTGGCACGCCGTAAACCCTAGACCCTCTCAACCCTACACCCGAAAGTGTATGGTTGAAGGGCCCCTAAACGGCTGTAAACCCCATAAACCCCAACAAGAACCCTGTAAGCCAAGCAAAATACACCCAAGCTCTATCAATCCTACAAACCCGCAATAAGTCAAACCCTAAACCCTAAACCCTAAACCCTAAACCCTAAACCCCAAACCCTAAACCCTAAACCCTAAACCCAGCAAACAGGCCCAAGAAGGCTTGGCACAGCTGTCGACCCTGGGGCTAAAGCGGCGCCTGGCCTGCCGGAGGCCTGGGTTTAGGGTTTAGGGTTTAGGGTTTATTTGGGGTTTAGGGTTTAGGGTTTAGGGTTTAGGGTTCAGGGTTTAGGGTTTAGGGTTTAGGGTTTAGGTTTAGGGTTTAGGGTTTAGGGTTTAGGGTTTCGGGTTTTAGGGTTTCGGGTTTTAGGGTTTAGGGTTTAGGGTTTTGCTGTAAACGGGCGTAGATGCTGTGAAGCTTAGGGCGTAGATGCTGTGAAGGTTAGGATGCAGCAGAGGCTCGAAAGCCTTGTCAGGTGCGAAGATCAGCTCTGGCCCGATTGTGGAAGGCCACATAAAATTTAAAACCTTTTTCCCGCCCCACGCCATCCAAGGCGGCAAAGCCACCCTAACCTATTCCTGTTTCGGGTCTAGGCCTTCAGGACAATAGCGTACTTTTAATAAAGCGTCTTCCGTCACTAATACTTGCTTACAGCCAAGGGCAAGGTTCCAGGCCAAGCAGTTTCACACAGGTTAGGGTCGTCCCAGAAAGGAGGCGGTTTCAGACACTCAAGAAGGCCCAAGAGGAGGGTGTCAGAGGGCTCAGGAAAGTCTCCGGGGGCCTTCCGAAGCCCCCAACCTCCAGGGTTCAGGGCTTAGGGTTTAGGGTTTAGGGTTCCCCCCCCCCACCAAAACACGGACCTTCATTTGGGAACCTACTGCCCACGCTTCATTTCGGATGCTTGGCTTTGAAAAGCAGCTGTCCCAGGTGTTTAGACGGCTCCAACCCGGTATCTTCCTCGGGTTGAGGGGTTCAGGGGTTCAGGGGTTCAGGGTTAAGGGGTTTAGGGTTTAGGGTTTGTGGATCTTATCTCTGGCAGTTGCAAATCGAAAGCCAAGTGGGCTTCATGAAGGTCTTCACTTGCAGAGTCCAAAAACGCAAAAGCCTGCAGCCCTCCCAGTCCCCCGAAAACAAAAACCCCGAACCTATTCAACCCTAGACCCTAAACCCTAAACCCTAAACCCTAAACCCTAAACCCTAAACCCTAAACTTTCTAAACCTATTCCACCCTAAACCCTGAACCCGAAACCATGAATCCAAAACAGGTCCCTGCTACTGCGCCTTCTGGCGGAGAAAGAGCTGACTGCTGCCGAGGCGACGTTAGCGAGGGGGGGGGGGGGTAGAGTCCCTGGCTGCTGGGTTTAGGAGTTACAGTTTAGGTCAGGGCTTAGTTGCGGTTTAGGTTTCGGGTTTTTTGTCCCTGGGCGTACCTTCATTTACAAGGGGTTGAGCGTTTAGGTTTTAGGGTTTAGGGTTTGGAGCAAGAGATGACCCAGCCGCAACTTCCTTGTTCTCAGTGGGGACTTGCGGGGACGAGAGCAGTGAGTTCGGGATGTTCCCCCTTATACTAAGAGTCCTTCATAGGGATTATAGTAAGCCGCTCCACCCCGACACGTTCCAAACAAACCTCCAGACCCCCAGAAACATAAACTCTAGACCCTAGGACCCTAAGCCCTAAACCTTGAAAAACAACGAACCCTGAGATGATTAGGGCTTAGAGTTTAGGGTTTCGGGTTTAGGGTTTAGGGTTTAGGGTTTAGGGCTAAACCCTTAGGGTTTAGCCCTAAACCCTAAACCCAAAACCCCAAACTCCCTGAATGGTCATTCGAGTGGCATGTTCCGAGGCTCGGGAGGCTGAGGGCCGCGGCGAGCTACAGGGCTTGCAGGCGCTTCGCCCCCCGCCCCCCGCCCCCCCCCCCCCACCCCACCGGGTTTAGGGTTTAGGGTTTAGGGTTTAGGGTTTAGGGTTTAGGGTTGAGGGTTTAGGGTTTAGGGTTCCCAAAACCTGATTTAGGCTTGGGGCCCAGAAAGGGTACCCTTCTGGGGTCGAAAGGGAGGGTTTTTGGTAGCCAAGAGAGAATTAGAGAGATACACGCTCTCTTTTTGATTGATTCGCTCATTGACTCGCTGAGCTCATTGTCAGTTGAGATACGTGTAACTGAAAATCAGCATCTGTAAAGGTTTCCCTGCTTCGCATTACCTAGTGGTTTAGGGTTTAGGGTTTAGGGTTTAGGGTTTAGGGTTTAGGGTTTAGAGAGGCTCTATCCGATGAGCACGGCCTCAAACCGGGCTCTGTGTCATTGACGCTGCTCCCGGACGTGGAAGAGGCCAAATGGGAGGTGCTGTGAGCTTTTGCTGATATGGGAGGTTACGAAAATAAGGGACCCCCTAAATAGTAGCATGCCCTGATAATCAGGCCCCCAATAAGGTACCCCCCCTCCCCCCCGCCCCGCAATAGCGTAAACCCCCGTACTTATGATTGATCCTAAACCTTAAGCCCTAGACCCTAAACCCTAAACCATCCTAAACCCTAAACTCTAAACGATGGCGAAGCCCTGCACTGAACGCAGCTCTGGTGGCGTAGCCGCAGTGAAGAGGCGAGGTCACATTGCAGCATTTTGGCAACCGAGTCCTTCACATTCCAACTGTCCTGCAACTGGGTTTAGGGTTTAGGGTTTAGGGTTTAGGGTTTAGGGTTTAGGGTTTAGGGTTTACCGAGCCATGGCGTGCTGCGCTCAACCGGAAGAGGGTGAGCTTGTCACGCTTGATGCCACCAAGCTCGATGTGCAGATGCGGCCGGAAGGAGGGGAATCACTTGCCCGAGCTTCCCCCCGGGGTTTAGGGTGTAGGGTTTAGGGCTTAGGGCTTAGGGCTTAGGGCTTAGGGTTTAGGGAAGCTTCGCATGCGTCCCAAAGCTACGACATCCACGCCTTGATGCGCGCGCTGGGCCAGCAGTGTTCTGTTCGTCTTTGCCTGAAAGCCGTGCCGCGTGACCATGAACGTGCTCGTTTCCAGAGGGAAGCGATTGCAGGTCCAGCATGGGGTTTAGGGTTTAGGGTTTAGGGTTTAGGGTTTAGGGTTTAGGGTTTAGGGTTTAGGGTTTAGGGTTTAGGGTTTAGGGTTCAATTTGAAGTTGGGCACCCTTTCTGGACCTGCCTGACTTCATGTGCAAGCTGTTGGCTAGTGAAGCATGGCGGACTACGAGTTCTGGAAGAGCTCAGCGAATGTTAAGCGCTTCTTTTGGCACAGGTTGTTTTTTGAACCCTAAACCCTAAACCCTAAACCCTAAACCCTAAACCCTAAACCCTAAACCCTAAACCCTAAACCCTAAACCCTAAAACATCACCCGATCTGTCTTCCAGTTGTAAGAGTTGGGCATGCTACCTCCTTTGAAATGAAGGGCCACGCAGCTTGTGGCACGTCTTGCCCGTCCCTGCGTGTGGTTCTGAAGATTCTGCAGGTGCGGACTGTGCTGGCTTAGGGTTTAGGGTTTAGGGTTTAGGGTTTAGGGTTTAGGGTTTAGGGTTTAGGGTTTAGGGTTTAGGGTTTAGGGTTTAGGGTTTAGGGTTTAGGGTTTAGGGTTAAGCCGGCACACCTTTCTGAGTATGTGAGCTCCCAGACAACGACGAATGCTGAGATCGCAGAGCGAAATGCCTGCTTGCTCTGACTTGTTCCATGCATCCTTGCGTGGCGGATGCTTCTGCCCCAACAGCCACCCTAAACCCTAAACCCTAAACCCTAAACCCCAAACCCTAAACCCTAAACCATGAACCCTGAACCCTAAACCGCACAAATCAGAAAGAAGAACCGCTAACTTCGGATGCCAACGAGGAGTCTGCGGAGTTACCTCCTTACGCCGTGGCGGCCGGGGACTCGTGTCAGGTTTAGAGGGTTTAGGGGTTAATTAGAGTTTAGGGTTGGGGGTTTAGGGTTTGAGGGTGTTTGGGGTTTAGGATGCAATATTCAACGTAAACTCTGTACAAATGTTTGGGTTTAGTGGGGCAGGGTGACACGCACGTGTCGTTTCCGCCATCAAAATTTGCACTTAATTATTTCTGGAATCTGTGACTGTTTCCCGAATCTGGGGTGTCGAAATCACGGCTTCATGAAGGAAGCCCCTCACCCCCTGACGGAGGAACTTTTTGGAAGGGGTAGACAGTACCGAGTCAAGTAGGAACAATGGATAATGGATATACAATTCAAAAGAAAAAGAGATCCTGGAAGGGTAGCCCTAAACCCTAAACCCTAAACCCTAAACCCTAAACCCTAAACCCTAAACCCTAAACCCTAAACCCTAAACCCTAAACCCTAAACCCTAAACCCTAAACCCTACATGCCCCCGAAAGCATCCCAGGCCTCCTTGTCCGAGAGTGCTCTCGAGTTGGCGCTCTCCCAGGCTGACCTGGCATCCTTGGCTGAGGCTGGTGGGGGGGGGGGGGGGGGGGAGTTGGGGTTTAGGGTTGAGGGTTGAGGGTTTAGGGTTTAGGGTTTAGGAATCAGGGTTTAGGGTTTGGCGTTTAGGGCACAGACCACAGGGTTGAGGGTTGAGGGTTTAGTTTGGGGATTTGTGGGCTCAGGGGGGCGACATCTTTCTGAAGGGCATACGCGTGGTCAGTGGGCTCAGCAGCCTAAGCCCCGACAGCCATACCTTGAGCCGCAAATTTCCAAAGCCCTAAACCCTGAACCCTAAACCCTAAACCCTAAACCCTAAACCCTAAACCCTAAACCCTAAACCCTAAACCCTAAACCCTAAACCCTAAACCCTAAACCCTAAACCCTATCCTCAATGCTCCTGCCCAGGATTTGAACGGCCAGCCTGCAGTACATGCGATTCTCAGCACGGCAGCATCCAAGGAAGAAGCTTCCTGAAGTCTGAAGTCTTGAGCTCTTCTTCGGTTGCTTGCTTTCTGACTCAAGCTGCTCTTGTGCTTTGTGCTTCTAAACCCCAAGCCCTGAACCCTAAACCCTAAACCCTAAACCCTAAACCCTAAACCCTAAACCCTAAACCCTAAACCCTAAAACCCAAAACCTTCCCTAAATCCTAAACCCTAAACCCCCCAAGTCCTTGAACCGCAGTAGGCCTCAGAGCCTTATCAAACCTTTCGCGAAGGAGCTGGGAGCAGACGAGGCCAGCAGCGTAGGGTTTAGGGTATCGAACCCGAACCCTAAAGCCTAAACCCGAAGCGCTAAACCCTAAACCCTAAACTTATAAACCCGAAACCCTAGACCCTAAACCCTAAACCCTAAACCCTAAACCCTAAACCCTAAACCCTAAGCGTCGGAATGCAGGAGGATGGCGATGCCGAGGATTGAGTCTCGACAGCCCAGCCGTTCGTGCAAAATGGGAAGACACCCCAAGTCCCCAAGTGACCCATGAGCCCCACCCCTTGGGATGTTCTAGGGAGTCTAGTAGGGGGAAGGGGGAACATCCCAACCTAAACCCTAAACCCTAAACCCTAAACCCTAAGCCGTAAGCCGTATGCCGTAAGCCCTAAGCCGTAAGATCTGAGCTCCTTGACCCTAACCCTGCAGGGCTCTTTCTAAGGAACAACTAAGTTGGCAAAATGCTGATGCTCTAGTGCCCGCATCGCTGCTCGCGGTTTAGGGTTTAGGGTTTAGGGGCCTAGGGTTTGGAGCTCAGGGCTTAGGGTTTTCGCAAAAAGGTTTAGCAAGGGGCTCAGTGCTCGAGGGTTTTCATCAAGGGTTGGTGGTGCAGCAGGACTTGGGCGGGTTGTGCGGGTTTCAAGGGTGTAAGAGGAGGGGAGAAGGCACGAGAAGATTGGGACAGTTGCCGAGGAGAGAGTCCCTTGCTTTTTCGCGACATCGTCCGCGACTACCACTACGTTAGGGTTTTAGGGTCCCGCTACTCCCTACATATGTCTCACAGAACTGCGCAAAATACCCATTGGCATTCAGCGTCTCACTCAATAGGCCTCTACAGCAGCTACACCTGCTTCATGAAGGTGGTCAGTTGGAGTCTCATAGGATACACGCTGCACGACCTCTACACGTGTCTTATAAGCCCGAGGTGGTAAGGATTGCACTCATCACGTTGCCGTGGGCTCAGCAGAGTCTCTACCCCCAGTGCCCTCTCGTAGCAGCTTGGGGCACGGGGTGCAGCCATGGGTAGATGGGACACAGGCCATGGGGCCCTCCCCTCCTCTGCCCATTTGCCTGCGCGTTTCCGGAGCCCCCAAAGACCACGCAATGACCGCACGCTCCTGCACGCCTTCCGCAAAGGGTCGGGATGGTGATGCTCTTGGGCACTTCTTCCGCTCATGATGCCAACAATGGACTGCAGTTTTGAAGACCGAACTAGATGACTGACCACTCACCTCCAAGCCACCATGGAAAGCCGAACTGCACATGATGACTACACATGGGCAAATGAGCACTTCCCCAAAATAGGGGTACCGCAAACATACCCCCCCCAAAACAAAAAAATAAGTACTACAATCTGTAATATAGTAAACCCTAAACCCTAAACCCGAAACCCTAACCCTAAACCCTTTTTCGGAAACCCCCAAAGGGGCAGAGTGCCGAGCTCCAACAACAGGGCCAGGAAATTGAACGTGTGGTACCATGCCTCTGCAAGGAGCTAGGATTCTCCGTGGATTAGAGTGTAGGGTGCAGGGTTTGGGGTTTAGGGTTTGGGGTTTGGGGTTTAGGGTCGTTTATACTCGTATGTACTGTGCCTCCCAGTCAGGTCATCGCACGAAGCAATTTTTACAAAACCCTGTTCAAACAGTCCTATAGGGCACTTAGCCACCCTAAACCCGAAACCCGAAACCCGAAACCCTAAACCCTAAACCCTAAACCCTAAACCCTAAACCCTAAACCCTAAACCCTAAACCCTAAACCCTAAACCCTACGAGCGAGAACCCTGCCGGAGTCCTTGCTGAGAAGGCGACCGCGATGCAGGTCGAGAGCCATGCCCTGACCGCATTATTGAGGCCACTCCTTTGCAGGGTTTAGGGTTTGGGGTTTAAGGGTTTAGGGTTGAGGGTGTAGGGTTTAGGGTTCAGGGTTTAGGGTTTAGGGTTTAGGGTTTAGGGTTATGTTAGGGTTTAGGGTTTAGGGTTTAGGGGCTTGAATGTTGGGATCCCAAAACTCCCCAGACACTAAAACCCAACCCCCAAACCGGAGTTATAGGGTTCGGGTTTCGGTCCCCAAGGCCTGAGCCCCAAACCCTAAACCCTAAACCCTAAACCCTAAACCCTAAACCCTAAACCCTAAACCCTAAACCCTAAACCCTAAACCCTATACCCTAAACCCTGAGCCCCAAACCCTAAACCCGAAGCCCTAAACTCCGAAACCCCAACCCTCGAGAGGTTCATTGGCCTCTGTTGAATCCTTACATGTGGTTTAGGGTTTAGGGTTTAGGGTTTAGGGTTTAGGGTTTAGGGTTTAGGGTTTAGGGTTTAGGGGTGGCCCCTGCAAAACAGGCAGCACATTACTTACGGTACAGTTGAGGGTTTAGGGTTTAGGTTGAGGGTTGAGGGTTTAGAGTTTCGGCTTAGGGGTACAGTCCGACACCAGCATTCTTGAGAACTTGGGTACTCAAGTGTTGCAGGCCTTCGTTCCAGTAGCCGCCGCCATGAAGCGGGGATAGCCAGGCTGAGAAGCAGCTAAGCCCTAGTGGAGGTGGGTGTGCTGCGCGAATCCGTAAGCTGTATTAAGGCCTAGAAGGGGGCATGGGTTGAGCATAGGCACCGACCGGAGGTACCGGGAGTCAGATGCCTTAAGCAAACCCTAAACCCTAAACCCTAAACCCTAAACCCTAAACCCTAGACCCTAACCATGTTCTGGGGAGTTGGAAGCCCGGAGCCTTAAACAGGGTACTGGGCGTCCGACGCCCTGAGCCCCAAAATGAAGACAGGTTGAGAGTTCGATAGGTTAAGTTAGGGCTAGTTGAAAGCCTGGCCCCGCAAGCTTGCCTTTCTTGAGCCTCGTCGTCTCAACAGATGATTCTTGACCCTAAAACCCTAAAACCTTAAAATCTTAAACTCTTAAACCCTAGAAGTAAGCCCTATAACCTAAACCCTGAAGCCCGCAATTTCACCCTCATACCTAAACCCCGAAAGTAAACAATTCGACCCCAGCAAGCCCGAAAACGTCAGCATGATTGCACGCTAAGCCCTAAACAATTGCACCCCCCAAACTCCTACAACCTAAACCCAAAAGCCCGCACGATTACACGCAAAAGCACTTAGGCACCCTAAACCCCCAAACCCCTAAACCCCCAAACCCCCAAACCCCCAAACCCCCAAACCCCCAAAACCCCAAACCCCCAAACCCCCAAACCCAAACCCCCAAACCCCCAAACCCCAAACCCCCCCAAACCCCCAAAAACCCCCCCAAACCCCCAAACGCCCCAAACGCCCAAACGCCCAAACGCCCAAACCCCAACCCCCAACCCCCAAACCCCCAAACCCCCAAACCCCCAAGCCCCCAAACCCCCAAACCCCCAAACCCCCAAACCCCCAAACCCCCAAACCCCCAGCCCAGCCAGCTTTGCCAGGACCTTGGCGGCGCGTTTGGCATGGGTGCGATAGGAGGCCGGCTGCCCGCCGACCTCTTGCGGGGTTTAGGGTTCAGGGTTTAGGGTTTAGGGTTTAGGGGTTTAGGGTTTCGGGTTTAGGGTTTCTTATGGCAGTTGCATGGTCCCTTAGTATGGGCCCTTAAAGTGGGGACCCTTATATGCCCCTTGTATACCCTGTAAACGCAAGGGGGCCCATACCCCAGAACCCTTGAAAGGAGGTAAGGGGCCATACTAAGGGACCACGTCACTGCCTTGAGACGACTGCTGTTTCGGTCTTAGGGCTCGTGAAACTCTGAAGCCTGGGTTTAGGGTTTAGGGTTTAGGGTTTAGGGTTTAGGCTTTTAGGGGTTGAGGGTTATTAGGGGTTTAGGGTCTTAGGGGCTTAGGGTTTAGGGGGTTGAGGGGTTTAGGGTTTTCGGGGCTTAGGGTTTATGGGGTTTCGGGGTTTAGGGTTTAGGTTTTAGGGGTTTTGGGTTTAAGGGTCTAGCGTTTATGTCGTTTCGGGGTTTGGACTTTAGCCGCGGGTTTAGTGCTTACAGGGGTCTAGGGATGATCCTTGGGTTCACTCACCCTCAGGCATGTAGCGGAGACAACAGTCTCAGACCACCAGCAAAAGCGTCCCTGGACAGCCATGCACCCCCTCAACTTCCAAACGCTGCCTTAAACTAAGCCTGAACCCGAAGCCCTAATCTAGACCCTTGAGCCTTCAGACGCACAAACCCTTAAGCCCTTAAAACCTTGAAACCCTTAACACCCTTAGAATCCTTACAGCCCTCAATCCCTTGAAACACTTGAAACCTTTAAAGCCTTAAGCCCTTAAAGCCCTCAACCCGCAGCCCTGAAACCCTTTAAAACCCTTGAACCCTAAAGCCTTTAAACCCTTAAGCCCTTAAAGCCTGAAAGCCCTTAGAACCCTTAAACCCGCAAAGCCCTATAGCAACCCTTAAGCCCCGAAGGCCTGAAATTCAGAGTGGCCCTGAAGGCTAAACCCTAAACCCTAAACCCTAAACCCTAAACCCCAAACCCCAAACCCCAAACCCTAAACCCCAAACCCTAAACCCTAAACCCTGAACCCCGGAGGCTTCATCTGGCATTTTGTGAAAGGGGCCAGAAATTCTCCTCAGGGCGATAGGCCGCCAGCTCAGAGATCTGCTTGAAGGTTTAGGGTTTAGGGTTTAGGGTTCAGGGTTCAGGGTTCAGGGTTCAGGGTTCAGGGTTCAGGGTTCAGGGTTCAGGGTTCAGGGTTTAGGGTTTAGGGTTTAGGGTTTAGGGTTCAGGATTCAGGGTTTAGGGTTTAGGGTTTAGGGTTTAGGGTTCAGGGTTTGGGGTTTAGGGTTTAGGGTTTAGGGTTTAGGGTTTCGGGTCTAGGGTTTGGGGGATAGCTGCTTCAAGGTTGAAGCGTTTAGGGGTTCAAGGGGATTTGGGGCTTAAGCCTTAGGGGCGCTGGGGCTGAGGCTTAGGGTTTAAAGGTTTAGGGCTCAGGGGCTTAGGGTTCAAGGGTCTAGGGCTTTGGCTTTAAGGGCACGGAAGGGAACCGCCTGTCTGGCGGGTCACCTGAGACTTGTTTTGTCCCGGGGCTTGGGTGCACAGAAGTTGTATAGTGTTTGCACCCAAGAACATTTGGACCGAAAGTTCTGACTGAGTTTGATTTCACCGAAATGTTTTGACCGAGCTTTTGGTTCTGAACCTACATTTATCTGGGCCGGTGAGGGCTCTTTGGGTTGGGCCTTTTGGGGCCTCCAGATAGGGCCTCCGAAACCTTTTGGTGCGGGCCCGAAACCTGACACCCTATAAACCCTTCGGTGCCTGTTGGAGCCTCCCGAAATCTTCGTGTCCTCTTTGGCCTCCCATGGGCACTTTGAATTTACTTCAACTCGTCGGTTTTTTAAAACGAACAGATGCTTTGGATCAACTTGCTGAAGTGCCTGTTTAGGGTTTAGGGTTTCGTCAGCTGTTGAGACAAACAACTTGGGAAATTCATAACACAACGTCCAATGGCTGTTTATCTGTCTTGACGGTTTACGGTTTAGGGTTCAGCGTTTCGCGTTTGATGGTAGCGCCCCAAGCCCTATACCCGAACCCACCCCCCCCCCCCTCCCCTCCCCGCCCCCAACACTAAAAGACCCCAAATCCCCAAAACCCTCCTCGAAACCCAAATCCCCCAATCTCCAAACCACAAACCCTCCAAACCCTAACCCCCCAACCCCCCCCCTGCGCCCCCTCCCCCATTCCGCCCCTAAACCCTAAACCCTAAACCCTAAACCCTAAACCCTAAACCCTAAACCCTAAAACCCTAAACCCTAAACCCTAAACCCTAAACCCTAAACCCTAAACCCCTCAAACCCCTCAAACCCCCCAAAGCCCCAAAGCCCCCAAAGCCCCAAAGCCCCAAAGCCCCACCACCTCAAGGTTTCAAGGTGGCCTCTACAGCGCCCGAAGCAGGCAGACCCGGGGGCTGATCAAGGGAAGCCTTGCGTGGTTCTGAGTAGGGTTTGGGGTTTAGGGTTTAGGGTTTAGGGTTTAGGGTTTAGGGTTTAGGGTTCAGGGTTCAGGGTTCAGGGTTTGGGGTTCAGGGTTTAGGGTTTAGGGTTTAGGGTTTAGTTATATATATATATATACATATATTATGTTTGTTTCTACATACATAAACAAAGAAGCAAATACATAGATGAACAAAAATAAACAAATATAAATATACATAAATATATATATATAGATATATACATATACATATACATATACATATACATATACATATACATATATATATATATATCATAAGGGAGGAATAAGGCACCTGATCACCGCTAAACCATGAACCCGAAACCCTAAACCTATTCTCGACCCTATTTCCCCCCCCCCCCCCCCCCCGAATCTCCCTCCGAAACCTCAGAGGGCTCTCTACAAGCAGCACAGGGGCATTGAGAGTCTTTTTTTCGGATCTCAAACCCACAGAGGCTCCCCTAAACCCTAAACCCCACACCCTAAACCCTAAACTCTAAAACCTAAACCCTAAACCCTAAACCGCCAGGGCACCCATTCTTGGCGGGAACTTTGCCGTCTGGGCATCGGCCTGAGCCGTGCGAACCGAATCGGTTTAGGGTTTAGGGTTTAGGGTTTAGGGTTTAGGGTTTAGGGTTTAGGGTTTAGGGTTTAGGGTTTAGGGTTTAGGGTTTAGGGTTTAGGGTTTAGGGTTTAGGGTTTAGGGGTTGAGGGTTCAGGGTTTAGGAGCTTGGGGTTTAATTCGGGGTTTTGGGTTCAGGGTTTGCGGGTTTTGGGTTCAGGGCTTAGGGCTTATAGGGTTAAGGGCCTAGGGTTTAGGGTTTAGGATGTGGTTACCTGCTACAAGTGGCAGGTTTAAGTCGACCCTGCCGGGGTGAAGTCGTGCCAAGCCCATGTACCGCAGGGCTTGGGCCTACTTTCCCATATCCCCAACACGGCCCGGCCCAACACATCTTATATTTCATCAGACCCAGAGTGCTGCGGTCTTATAGTACTGTGCACATGGTTTTGGAACATTTCCAGATCGTTGTTTGTGCTGTAACCCCGAAGCTTCCGATGCATGAAACCATTGGCATTCCCCGCAAGTGCCCCTCGGGGAACGCTGTAAACACCGCGATACCATGTCAACATGGGCTATGTTCTCAGATGGCTTGTGTGGGGCGTGCCACTAGGGAAAGACGACAAACCATGAAGCAGAAGTTCAAAACAATCACAGGGAGCCACCGTGATTATAGCCTTGCCTTGCTTGGCGTCGCTGACGTGCTGCAGTGGGGAGGACCCCCTGTAGGGGAGGCTGCCCAGAACCCTAACACAGAGGCCTCGCCTCTCATAACCTCCCAAGAGTGTCCCGAGGCCTCCAGGCCCAGGTATTGTTCTTTATATCAAAAGGCCAGTCAGTGCCTTGCCTTACCTCGCGCGGGCCTCGCGCAAGGTCGCGCGACCCTCGCGCAGGGCCACAAATATGCCCCTCCCCAAAACAATGGATTTTCCTTCACACTGCATGCGAAGTTGCTCAGCAGGGGCGAATGGGGGGAAGTCCCTCGGATCAAAGTTGCTCAGCAGGGGCGAATGGGGAGAAATCCATCGGAACAAAGTTGCTCAGCAGGGGGGAAATCCATCGGATCAAAGTTGCTCAGCAGGGGTTAAATCCATCGGATCAAAGTTGCTCCGCAGGGGCGAGAATCATGCAGAAGCATGCTTTCCAACCATGCTTGCCAACCCTGCAATGGCCGTAAAACCACCCGAAAAACCATGTGCCCCTGCAGTTTCGCAATTCAAAACCGCTTACCAATGATGTTTTAAGGCTTCTCAACCCACTGTGCACAGCTCCGGTGCCATTTTTGTAACGGCGCGAAAGCTCTCAAGAGCCATGTGCCCCTGGGGTTTCGCTGTTGCTGGGCCGACTTTACACCGCCTGGGGTGACTTCCTTCCTCTGCCTTGTTTTGCTGTGGGCCGCAGGGGTTGGGCCGACTTTACACCGGGTGGGTCGAGATAAACCCGGCGCTTGTAAGGCGCGGAAGCCTTAAACCCCACAACTCGCAATCCCCTGCCCTGAGCATGTGAACCCATGAAAGTCGTGATTAAAGGAGATTAAGGGGTCTGGAAAAATCCTTCCCCTAAACCCTAAACCCTAAACCCTAAACCCTAAACCCTAAACCCTAAACCCCAAACCCTAAACCCTAAACCCTAAACCCTGATATTCTTAATTATATAATAGGTTAGGGGTATGGGCTTTGGCAGGCTGAAGTATTCTCAGATATATTTACGTGCCCCAGCTGGGCTGTCTCCTGGAGCCATAGGGTTTAGGGTTTAGGGTTTAGGGTTTAGAGTGCTGCTCGCAGTCGTGTGAAGTGAACTGCTGGTGTTCGCCAATTGCCCTGCTGCAGGCAGACATTTCATGTTTTAGCTTGAACAACCCTGAATCTCGGGCTTAGGGCTTAGGTCAGGGGCTTTACTTACTTTTGGGGATGGGAGAGTAAGTATAAGGTATTGTTCATATATCCTTCGCTTTTTTCTGCGCCTCCTTCACAACTTTCAGACTGTTTTTGGGAATGTCGAGCCTTAACTTTTTTCGGCCGCGACCCCATCTCTGGACCTTCATCTGTTCATGGTTTAGGATTTAGGGTTTAGGGCTTCCGGTTTAGGGTTTAGGGTTTAGGGTTTTAGGGTTTTAGGGTTTTAGGGTTTTAGGGTTTTAGGTTTTAGGGTTTGAGGGTTTGAGGGTTTGAGGGTTTGAGGGTTTGAGGGTTTGAGGGTTTGAGGGTTTAGGGTTTAGGGTTTAGGGTTTAGAGTTTAGGGTTTAGGGTTTAGGGTTTAGTGTTTAGGGCTCAGCGCCTGCCAGGGTGGGACCTTCTCATCCTTTGACTGCTCCCTCCAGTACATTCGCAGGCGGGTCTGCTCTGTGCTCTTCGAGCGGGGCTGTCGCTGTGCATCGCGGTCTAATTAGGGTTCAGGGTTTCGGGCTTAGCCCAAAACCCTAAATCCCAGACCCTAGACCCTAAACCCTAAACCCTAAACCCGAAACCCTAAACCCGAACCCTAAACCCTAAACCCTCAACCCTGAACCATGAACGCCAAAGTGCCGAAAGAGTTCGCAGGCCGCTTCGGATGAGGGCTCATGGGCTCATGGGCTTGTGAGGTTCATGTTGTCTGCCACTTCTCCCCTTAAACCCCCAACGCAAAATCCTAAACCCAAATCATATGGGAGGGTTTAAGGTTTAGGGTTTAGGGTTTAGGGTCCTACCCTTACTAGCAAGCCTCAGCCTACACAGGAACCCCCCGCCAAGGCAGGATGACCACTGGAACGCCATCGCATCCGGATTCTTGACTGGCGGAGTGCGCTGCCCAGGGTCCAGGGTCTAGGGTTTAGGGTTTAGGGTTGAGGGTTTAGGGTTTAGGGTGTAGGGTTTAGGGTTTAGGGTTCCAGTTGAGGGTGAGCAGGGCTTTACCTGAAGGTTCCAATGTAGTTCCTTTATGGGTTACTGAAAGGGGATTCTAGTATACTACCCACTGCATAGGAGCCTTTGGGTAGAGTCGGGTAGAGTTCAGGGTCTTGGGTGTAGGGTCTTTGACTTCATAATTATCCTTCATCAAGAACCCGCCAGTGCTTGTAAGAATCGACCAGTCGGACCTTTTTCTGGCAGATTCCATCTCCCCGCCCCCCCTCCCCGAAAATGAATCTAGCCCTGCAATACCCGCGATCCTCCCCCCCCACGACCCCTCATGCAGAACGCGCCCGCACCCCCAAAATCCTCCTGACTCCTTGTGTTCCCGTGCCCACACCACCCCTTCCGCCCACTTCCTTCCCTCTTCCGCTTATATACACGTATACCGTAGAGGTTTGGGTTTCATTCGCCTCTTTAGAAGCCCAAAAAAGGGCACCCTTTTTGAGTAAACCCTATTTAGGAAGCGGAGACCCCACATCCTAAACCCTAAACCCTGAATCGTAAACCCTGAACCGTATTGAGAGTTCAGGAAACCTTCCATTTGCTTTAGCGTTTAGGACGCCACCCATGTGTCCCTGGTTCTTAGTAGGGAATGGGGGGAATGAGGTACCCCATATCATCCTTAAAGCCTAAACCCTAAACCTTATAAACCCTAAACCTTATAAACCCTAAACCTTATGAACCCAAAACCTGATAAACCCTAAACCTCCTAAACCCTAAACCCTAGACCCTAAACCCAAAACCCTAGACCCTAAACCCTAAACCCTAAACCCTAAATTCTAAACCCTCACTCCCTACTAAGAACCAGCCAAAGTTGCCCAGGTTCTGGCCGCTCGAGGTGGATGGAAGGCTGCGAGCCGCAACGCGGTGATCGGCTCCCCTGGCTCAAAGGGAGGGTTTAGGGTTTAGGGTTTAGGGTTTAGGGTTTAGGGTTTAGGGTTTAGGGTTTAGGGTTTAGGGTTTATAAGGTTTAGGGTTTGGGGTTTATAAGGTTTAGGGTTTATAAGGCTTAGGGTTTATCAGGTTTAGGTTTTTGTAAGGTTTAGGGTTTATAAGGTTTAGGGTTCTTAAGCTTGGTTTTGGGGGGCCCGGGGGGGTTTTGCACAGCGTCTCCAAAAAGGCTTCTACCCTAAACCCTAAACCCTAAACCCCAAACCCTAAACCCCAAACCCTAAACCCTAAACCCTAAACCCTAAAACCTAATAGGTGGGCTCAGGGGTCCGCTTCAACCTGTTGGTAGGCAGGTCGGGCGGGCTAGGGCTCCCATCGGCCAGGTGGCGTGCTGCTAGCGATCATCGAAGGCGTGGCAGCTCTGTTGATGAGGCAGCAGCCTTATGGGGGTTTACGACAACAGGGGGTGCCCTAAATAGACCCAAAATAGACCCCTAAGTAGTAGGATTCCCCTATAATCTCCGGACCCCCAAAATGGGTACCCCTATTTTCGTAAGCCCCCTTACCAACTCCTGCAGACGGATGCTTGCTTGTTGCGGCGAGCAGCAGCGAGTGCACCCTACAACCCTAAACTCTACATCCGAAATTCAAGTGGGGTTTTGAAACAAATGCCGAGTGTATTGCCGTGTATTGATCGGTAAGGATTGCCCACGTTCTTGACAGCGTTTAGCTTGTAAAACGGGCAAGGAGAACTGCACAACACACTGAGGGAAACAACAAGAAGCAGAGAGCCACAGAAAAAAAAAGAAACAGCTTTATAGGACATGTTGAAAACGGTTCCCCCCCCCCCCCCCCCCACCCCCCCGCCTCAAGTTGTCTTCGCACACGTGCCATGCAAGTCAGTCCCGGGGACACTGACACGGCTTTCAAAGCAACATTTATTAGGGGTCCCAGCGGAATTATGGGCCCCCGGGTACCAAATATGGGTCCCCTAAACCTAAACCCCTAAAACCCTAAACCTTATACCCGAAGCCCCCCTATTCGGGGCACTGAAGACGGGACGACGTGTACAGAACAGCTAAACCCTAAACCCTAAGCCCGAAGCCGGAAGCCCCAAACCCCAAGCCGTAAACCCTAAACCCTAAACCCTAAACCCTAAGCCCTAAGCCCTAAACCCTAAACCCTAAACCCTAAACCCTAAACCCTAAACCCTAAACCCGGCAGCGCTTGAGGTCCCTGTCGAAGACCCCTCGGGAGCAGGCGATCGAAGCCATGGAGCAGGAAAGGCAGATGAAGGACGCCCTGGAAAGGGGTTTAGGGTTTAGGGTTTAGGGTTTAGGGTTTAGGGTTTGGGGTTTGGGGTTTGGGGTTTAGGGCTCAGGGCTGGAAAGAAGCAACATTTGCGAGTTCTTTCGGTTTTCCAGAGTTATCCCAACTGAGATTGCCATGGGAGCGTGAACAAGTGCAGATCCCCCTATTGTTTCACAGCGTCTCCTCTCTCAAACCTAAGCCCTAAACCCTGAACCCTAAACCCTAAACCCTGAACCCTAAACCCTAAACCCTAAACCCTGAACCCTAAACCCAAACCTAAATCTTGTTCGGAGTCCCGCACGTGAACTCAATGTCTCTGCTTGGAGGGTTCATGGGTACTCATAAGTAGGCTTTGCTAAGTAGGGTAACTATGGTTATAACCGTATTGAGGGGACTTAGAACCCTACTTATGACTACTCACCTTCAAGTGGCTGTTACCAGCGAAAATGTCCCAGATGTTCTTCAAGCCGTGCACGCCGCACAGGCCCCCCAGAAACAAGAAGCCCCAACGCCTCGCATGTCTGGGTTTAGGGTTAAGGGTTTAGGGTTTGAGGGTCTAGGCTGTCAGGGTTTAGGGTTTCAGGGTTTAGGGTTTCAGGGCTTCAGGGTTCAAGGAGACCCCTAAACCCCAGGTTATTTGGTACGCGTGGGCTCCGGTTGTAGACATGTCCCTCAGCCCCCAAAACCCTTCAACCCCAAAGCCCCAAAACCCCAAACCCTAAACCCCAAACCCTCAACCCTCAACCCCAAACCCTAAACCCTAAACAATTAATCCTAAACCCTAAACCCTAAACCCTAAACCCTAAACCCTAAACCCCCCTAGAACCCCTAACACACACCGAAAAGGAGAACCCCAACGGCCCGTGGCCGGCCTGGCTTCGAAGTCCCATGAGCCCGCAGCCACAAGCATAAGACACCGCGGCTCGGGAGAAGATTCGGGGCTCTTGCGGTTTTAGGTTTTAGGATTTAGGGTTTGGGGTTTAGGTTTGAGGTTTTAGGTTTTAGGTTTTAGGCTTTAGGTTTTAGGTTTGAGGTTTGAGGTTTGAGGTTTTAGGGTTTAGGGTTTTTAGAGGCCCCCCTGGCCCGCCCTTTTTGGTCGAAGAGCAGGCCTCAACCAAACACGAGTTTTCTCATTGGCATGTGCAGTGTCTTCCCTTGTTTGACCGAATGAGAAGAAGATTCTGGGGCAATTGCTTAGTAAAGGGGGTGTTAGGTTCGAAGTTCTTGGGAATCGATGATTTGAAGCCCTGCCCTCCTTCATTAACCCAAAACCTAACCCCCGACCCTAGCAACAACCCCTCAACCCCTTAACTCCTAAGCCCCTACCCTAAGCCCCACCCTAAACCCTAAGCCCTTAAACCTTAAATCCTAAACCCTAAGCCCCTAAACCCCTAAACCCTAAACTCCTAAACCCCTAAACCCCTAATTCCTAAACCCCTCAACCCTAAATCCCTAAACCCTACCCCTAAATCCTGAAACCTAATCCCTAAACCCCTAAGCCCCTAAACCTCTCAACCCCTAAACCCTAAATCCTAAACCCTAAACCCCTAAAGCCCTAAACTCCTAAACCCCTAAACCCCTTAACCCCTTAAACCCAATACCCTAAACCCCTAAACCCTAAACCCCTAACCCCTAAACCGCCCTGGACATCCTACACACTGAGCCGGGCTCTCGTTTTCTCGGAGCCGCGTTGCAGCGATGAGTGGCGGCTCCCCCACTGGGATGAAGGCTTTGCCAGGGCTTAGGGTTTAGGGTTTAGGGTTTAGGGTTTACTTCTTTGCTTTCTCGGACTCCGGGTTCCCTATATTCGGTAAGTAGCCACCAAAAAAAGTGCGTGCCTTTTTCCTTGGGTCACTGAAAGGCTGGGTACTTGAGTGTCTTGTAAGTGCTCGTTTTGTGGGGCCAGGGCTCCTGGCCACTGATAGGGTTTATAGGGTTGAATTCGAGGGTTTAGGGCTGTTAAAGGGCTGCTGGGGGGCATCTATTGGGGGTTTATGGAGGGTTTAGAGGGTCGATAGGGTTGAGGTGGCATGGACCTTTAGGTATCATGTGAGGTTTTGTCCTTCTTTCACTCTTACATAGACCCTAGAGGTCCAACGTACATAGGGTTGAGAGGGCTTAGGTCTAGGGCTTTCTTACAGGGCATGTAGAGAGGAGTTTCTTGGGTTTACAAGGTCCAGAAAGTTTCGGGGCTTTGTTAAAGGGGGTTTAAAGGGGTCGGGGGGGGGGGGGGGCTTGTGGTCTATAGATGGCGTAGGGCTTGCAGGGTTTAGGGCATCGTAGGGAAACGCACAGCTTCCCTAAGCCCAAAACCCTCAGCTTCCCCCTAAGCCCCAAACCTTTCTATTTCCACCTAATCTTCCCCGAGCAAAAAAGCTTAATCTCTAAGGGAAGTTGCAAGGTGCTAGAGGATGGTTTTTGACCTTAAAGGGTTCTGAAGCATGTGCCCCCTGGCGTTTGTTGGGGTATATAAGGGTTTCCCAATGAAGGGCCCATACTCAGGGACCACGTCGCCTACCCGGATCTCACCTTCACGAGCTTCATCCCGGAACAACCCCACAACTCTCGGGGCATTCAGTGCCATGGGCGTCTGCACACCTCCCTCCCGAAAGGAACACGAAGATGGAAGATACGTTAGGGATTTAGGGGTTCTAGGGCTCAGGCAGGAGTTCTTAGGGTGTATGAGTGGAAGTCGTTGGGTTTAGGGTGTCTAGGACATCGGCTTTTCAAGTCACATCACAGGGAGGTTTGCGCGACTTGCCATTCGCTCCGACTGGAGCACAATCTGCGGATCGATGCCAAAAGACTCTTTGCCTGGGGATTCGGGGCCTAGCGTTTGGCTTTAAGCACCTTAACGGTTTAGGGTTTAGGGTTTAGGGTCTAGGGTTTAGGGTCTAGGGGGAAGAATGCTAGACTGCTAGACAACAAAGATTTTGAGGCACGTAGCCTAGGAAGGCGCTGTGGGATGCGATAGTCTCTTGCTGGGTTGAGGAAGATTTGCTTCAAGAATTCTTTCGTGGCACGCCCACAGCCTACCTAGAGCAGTGATGACCTATGTAGCTACCCCCTTTTTAAACAATTTGAAACGCCAAACTCCCAAACTGAAATGGATATTCCCTTATGTTAAGTATGGACCCCAATATGTGGGCTGCCGCCTTTTGGGTGTTACATATATGTATACATACATACACACACACATACACACATACACACATACATACATACATATACATACATATACATACGTACCTACATACGTATATCGGTATATAGCGACTTTAGGGACCCCCCGCGCCCCCCCCCCCCACCCCCCTCACCCCAAATACCTTAAACCTCAGTCGCTCAATGTCAAGGTGCAAAGTGCCCAGGGAAAGAGTGGCACGCCCAAACCCTCAGCCCTAGACCTTACTCACCAAGCCCTAAACCCCAAATCTTAATTCCTAAACCCCCCAACCCTCGACCCTAAACCTTCACCACTAAACACCCAGTCTGGGGTTTGTGGTTTAGGGAGTTTCTTTGCCAGTCTTTCCCAGGAGCTGTAGCCGTCTCAGCTCAGATATCAGGCCGGGGGGTCCGCTGGCAGCAGGTGCGCAGGCCCTAAAGGTTAAGAAAGGGGTCGGAAGAATTACTAATCGTATTCCCTTAGGGTCCCTTTGTAAGCATACTACAATACCTCCCAACAGCCTACTTGTTAAGGCCCCTATGGGGGATAGAAGGTATAACCCTAAACCCTAAACCCTAAACCCTAACACCCTAAACCCTAAAACCTATGTTTAGGTAGGGGGATAGAAGGTATCGTGTTCCGTGCCTGTTTTGGGATGAACGCCCTGAGCGACGACTCGACATCTCTGTGCTCCACTTGCACCCTAAACCCTAAACCCTAAACCCTAAACCATAAACCCTAAACCCGAAACCCTAAACCCTAAACGCTAAACCCTAAACCCCAAACCCTAAACCCTAAACCCTAAACCCTAAACCCTAAACCGTAGCAGGCAACGCCTGGCGCCCTGCTGAAGTCTGCCCCCCGTCATGGGAGACAATCGAAGGCCCGACTTTGGCTCCCTTGCGTTTTCGGGTTTAGGGTTTTTGGGTTTTGGGGTAGGGTTTGGGGTTTGGGGTTTGGGGTTTGGGGTTTGGGGTTTGGGGTTTGGGGTTTGGGGTTTGGGGTTTGGGGTTTGGGGTTTGGGGTTTAGGGGTCAGGTTTGAGTTTAGGGTTGAGGGTTTCTGGTTTGGGTTCAGGGTAGCGGGTAGGACCAGTCTCAAGAAGACATCATGGTTTAGGGTTTAGGGGGACTGAATACCCCCCCCCCAAAAAAAAAAAACACAATAGATAAATAAATAAAAACAATCCGAAATCGACTGTCAATGCTCACGTCGACACCCGTTCGGCCAGGAACAATGATGCTGGTGCTCCGGACAAGACCACTGAGGCCTTCAGGGTTTAGGGTTTAGGAATTCGGGTTTCGGGTCTTTGGGTTTAGGGTTTAGGGTTTAGGGTTTAGGGTTTAGGGTTTAGGGTTTAGGGTTTAGGGGCCTCCGCTTGAGCGGCTTTTGCTCGCCGACACTGGTGTGAGAATCTTCCTGGAACCCTGGGCCCTAAGCGCCATAAAACCCTAAACCCCAAGCCCTAAACCCTAAACCCCAAACCCTAAACCCCAAACCCTAAACCCTGAACCCCAAGCCCTAAACACTAAACGCTACACCCTAAACCCTAAAACCCAAAACCCCAAAGTGCCAGCGCCTTCGCAGGTCAGGGAGAAGGTGGACCAGCTCAAGGGTATCATGCAGGAGCCCCTCAACCCTCAACCCTCAACCCTCAACCCTCAACCCTCAACCCTCAACCCTCAACCCTCAACCCTCAACCCTAAACCCTAAACCCTAAACCCTAAACCCTAAACCCTAAACCCTAAGCCCTGACAGCACAGGCCCCCCCCCCCCCCCCCCCGCCCGCCAACAAGGAGCCGGGAAGTTGCAGGGGCCCATGATCCCCATGTGAAGGTTTTTCGTTGTTTTGTTGTCCTTCTTGGTTGTTTTATTGGCTTCTTGAGGACCATTCTTACCCCAGAAGTCTCAAGACCCTGAAGCTCTAAAGCGCCTAAAGTTAGGTGGTTTAGGGTTTAGATTTTGGGGTTTAGCCCAAAAAGCCCTTCAAGCTTAAAACTTAAAGCCCTTTTGGGCCATGTAGGCACGGGCGCCGCTAGAATCATCGCCGCACTTGTGTGGACTTGCAGGGAAAACCCGAACCTTCAACTCATGAGCCTCAACGTCGGACGATGTCAAGCCTACGTATCTTTTCTGCACCTTGAAGTCCCAGAACCCTGAAGCACAGAACCCTTCCCCCGTATAATATTTTAATTGTAAGGGCCCTTTCATGCTGTGCTAAAAGCCCCTCCAGAAGACATTACATGAGAATGGGGCTGAAGTGAAGAAAAAGTGCACATTCTTTGCCTTTTTCGTCACTCACTATCGTCACGCCGTGTAACCAGTTCATGCCAAGCCCTTTTCCAGGATAATGTAAAGAAGATCCTGGAGACCCACGTGACGCTGGAGTCATTGGAGCAGAAGCCTCGGGCCTTCTTAAAGGGGATTGATGGGGTTTAAGGTTTCGGGGTGGAGCATTGGTCAGCTGAATGCCGTTGTATGCAGACATCCCCGCACCACGAGACCACCCGGACACCACTCAACACAAAACCAACCAGGGCCAGTCGAACCCAAGCCGAGCAAGGCATGTTCAGAACTGTATTCAAGTAGCTTTGCCGGGGGGTCAAACTTAAGGTTGTCATGGAGAGAAAGTCACAGCTTAGGGGTTGTTAGGGTCCAGGGGGAGATGTGACCTGGGCCTTTTCGCTAAAGCCCTAAACCCTAAACCCTAAACCCTAAACCCTAAACCCTAAACCCTAAACCCTACACCCTATTCCGAAAACTTAGAGGCATGGCTCTGAATTGGGGCATTTGGGTTCGGGGCTTAGGGTTGCAGCACGGAGAGTTGAGGGTTTAGAGTTAGGGTGTAGGGTTTTGCGTTCAGGGTTTCGGGTGGCAGTCTGGTCTACAGTCGGGGCTTCAACTAGATTGGCTTTCAGAGAGTTCCGGATGGGAACCTGCAAGGTTTAGCATTGCCCAAAACCCTAAATCCTAAACTCTAAATCCTAAACCCTAAATCCGAACCCCCTTTATATTTGAGACGTGGCCCTGGGTTTGGAAGAAATCCCCAGCGACAGCACGGTGTGGCGTTTAGGGTTTAGGATTTCAGCAAGCAGAACAACCTTAAGCGCTATGGCTTGCTGCATCTGGAGCCCTCTACCGCTGAACCCCTAAACCCAAATTATACCCCCAAAGCCCTAACCCCTGAATCCTAAACCCTAAACCCTGAACCTTAAGCCCTAAAGCCTAAACCCTATTCACCCTAAACCCCTGGACCCTAAACCCTAGACACCTTCAACCCCTAAAGCCTCAACCCACACCTTACGCCCCTAAACCCTAAACCCTAGACACCCTAAAAAGCCCTAAAAAAACCCTAAACTCTTGTAGTCTCAAGGAACTCGAGCTCCTCTATGAGCTCACAGGCATCCGAAGGGTTTAGGGTTTAGGGTTTGGGGTTCAGGGTTCAGGGTTCAGGGTTTAGGGTTTAGGGTTTAGGGTTTGGGGTTCAGGGTTCAGGGTTTAGGGTTTAGGGTTCAGGGTTTAGGGTTTAGGGTTTGGGGTTGGGGGTTTGGGGTTTAGGGTTTAGGGTTGGGGGTTTGGGGTTTAGGGTTTCGGGCTTGGGGTTTAGGGTTTAGGGGTTTAAGGTTTGGGGTTGATGGCTTTCAGGGCCTCTGCAACAGCCTTCTTTGGGATCCTTGAAAGTGTTGTTCTTTTAAGCGTGTGTTCGGTCCCTAAACCCTCGACCCTACAAACATAAACCCCAAACCCTGAACCCTGCGGGTGTATGGGGTTTAGGGTACAGGGCTCAGGGTTCCAGGGTTTGAGGTGGCTGAGGATGGCCTAAGGGTGTCTAAAGGTGTACGTCGAGGGATATTTGCCGGTTCGCGTTTGAGGCTTTTAGGGTTGGGGAGCTGGGTCAACCTTGGACCCTTAAAACTTCTCATCTGCTGTAGGCCCCTACCCCAAGCCCTTAATTAACCCTAAACCCAAAACCATGAGCCCTGAACCCTAAACACTAACCCTAAACCCTAAACCCTAAACCCTAAACCCTAAACCCTACACCCTACACCCTACACCCTACACCCTACACCCTGAACCCTGAACCCTGAACCCTGAACCCTAAACCCTAAACCCTACAAGCGACCCTCAACCCTAAGCCCTAAGCCCTAAGCCCTAAACCCTAAACCCTAAACCCTAAACCCTACACCCTACACCCTACACCCTGAACCCTGAACCCTGAACCCTGAACCCTGAACCCTAAACCCTAAACCCAGGCCAACAAGTTCTTGAAGCAGAGCGTGGATCTGCGACGCCAGGTCGGGAGGGAGCCTCTGATCTTGCGAACCCTTTGATGACGGGAATCCCATACTTCCAAGCAGGGTTTAGGGTTTGGGGTTGGGGTTTAGGGTTTAGGGTTTAGGGCTTAGGGCTTAGGGCTTAGGGCTTAGGGTTTAGGGTTTAGGGTTTAGGGTTTAGGGTTTAGGGTTTTGGTGTAGGGTTTAGGGTTCAGGGTTTAGGGTTCTTAGTAGCTGAGTGAGCACACCTTACACTTTTTGGGATACTGTAATCCCACTTTTTTTGAGGGGCTTATATGAACTCAGCACCTAAGGCTTCGGGTTTAGGGTTTAGGGTTTTGGGCTGGGCGAGAGGTGTTGGGTTTTGGTTTGAGGCATGCAACCCCCGAAGCCCTAAACTCCTGGCAACAACCCTAAACCCTAAACCCTAAACCCTAAACCCTAAACACCTGTTGATGGACTTTTGCTCGCAGATCCAGTGCCGGAACCTCAAGATCAAAGCCATTTGCGGAGCTGCCGACATGCTTTACGGCTCAGGGTTTAGGGTTTAGGGTTTAGGGTTTAGGGTTGAGGGTTGAGGGTTGAGGGTTGAGGGTTGAGGGTTGAGGGTTGAGGGTTGAGGGTTGAGGGTTGAGGGTTGAGGGTTGAGGCTGCGGGCTTAGAGGGTTGAGGGGGTTGAAGCAGGGTTTGGTTTACTTAGAGGGTTTCGAGCGCAGAGGTTGTTCCAATTCAGTGTCTTTTGTTTGTTTTTTGGGGGGTGGTCCTATAGTGTTACGTCATTTGTCCCTATGCCAATAAGAAGACGCGCGCTAAATCCTCTGAACTCCACGAGCACACCCCCAAGCCCTCCTGTCCCGTAAATTTGCAGAGCCTATAAACCCTATAAACCCCATATAACCTGCAAGCCCTAGAAACCCTGTAGTCCCTAAACACCCCAAACCCCAGACCCGATAAACCATACGAACCCCAACAAGACCCTTGACTCTGCTTGACGTCGAACCCAAGCCAGGCACCTGCGTTGCGGCTCTAATTCTGTACATCGCCATGCGCGGGCCCAAGAGCGTTACACTAGTGTTTAGGGTTTCGGGGTTGTAGGGCTTAACAGGTTGGGTTGAGGATCACGGGTTTCGGGAGGGGGAGGGGGCAGCCTGCTCGTAGCTTACTGGTTCCGCGTCTTTTGCGGGTTCGGGTCTCCAAGTTCAGGATTTCTAGGTCGCGAGGTATCTGGGCTTCAGGGCTTCAAGGACTTACCAGGTCGGGTTTTGAGTAGGGAATGAAAGGCCTAGCTACCTTCTATCCAGCCTCCACTATCACTCATGTACCCTTACCTAGCAACAGAGGTGCAGACGTGCGCATGATTCAACAAGCCATATCGGACCACTGAAGCGGCAAGGGTTACCGGGATCACTCAGTCAGGCGTGATGACTCGTTGCGTTGCTTTGTGTCTGGGGCGTACGGGTGTCCTGTTTAGGGGAGAGCGAGAAGCCCGCAACAGCCACCAGGACCAAGGAAAGCAAAATCCACCCAAAACAACCCAAACCCAAATTGTATTTTTCATATTTTCTATGCGATTATATGTGAATGTATATCTATACATGTATATATGCATTTTTCTATTTGTTCATTTGTTTGTCTATTTATGTATTTATTCATTCATTTATCTGCCAGACATTGTTTCAAATGTCATTATCTTTTTATATCTTGTTTTTTTTTATTGATATTTGCATGCTCTACCATATATATATATATATGATTGCATACATATATATATATATGAGGTCATATATATATATATATGTATCTGTGTATATCTAATGTAAGTTACCTGAATCCTTAACCCTTGACTGGGCTCAGCCCCCAATGTCGCTGCACGCCGAGGCCCTTCATCAGTTGAGAGGAGGTGGCCTTGAAAAATCTGTAGATTCCTAAACCCTAAACCCTTAACCCTAAACCCTAAGCCCTAAGCACTAAACCCCTTAAATCCTCACCGGTCCTCCCAGAAGTACTACAGGGGCATGAATTAGGGTTTTGTGGGGGTTGTTGTTGTATAATTACATAGGGACCATACTCGATTCCGAGACAGTAGTTCGTCCGACCCCTGTAGGACCCTTAGTCTGTTTTATTTTGGGGGCAGTGCCTTATTAACAGCTGAAGAGTAAGAGAAAGGCTATCGGTATTATTCAGGAGTTACTGAACCCTAAACCCTAAGCCCTTCGAGTGCCTTTCCTTCTTTGTGGGGCAAAAGCCCGGGGGACCCCAGGAGGGGTCCCAGACGCGGTATACAGCGGTGTAGAGTGTTCAGGATTTAGGGTTCGGGTGTATATTGTTTAGGGTTTAGGGTGTTAGGGTTTCGGGTTTAGGGTTTTAGGGTTCAGGGTTTAGGGTGGTGGCATGGGCAAGCAAGCAAGCCCAGATGTCAGAGGACGTGGCTGGAGCGCTGCAGAGTTGTACATCTTGGTGGGTCGGAGAGCGGAGACCTGTTGGCAGAGAAGCCCTCTAAACTCATGTAGTTTCCAAACCCTAAACCCTAAACCCTAAACCCTAAACCCTAAACCCTAAACCCTAAACCCTAAACCTTAAAACCCTAAACCCTGAACCCTTAACCCTAAACCCTAAACCCAGCAGGCCCGCTCTGGATCGACCCCCCGTTCCCTATAGGACTAATTCAGTGAGGACTTCTCGGAAGAAGCGCAGTTCAAAGAACCGCCTCTCGGGAAGTGTCAGAGGAAGGAAGGCTTGCATCCTGTTTGTCCCTAAACCCTAAACTCTAAACCCTAAACCCTAAACCCTAAGCCCCAAATCCTAAACCCTACACCCTAAACCCTATAAACCCCTAAACCCTACAACCCGGAAAAGAGTGCTGAGCCGTGTCAAGCCATGTGCCTTGGCTTTTCAAAAGGCCCACAGAACCCACACGACATAGGGTTTAGGGTTTAGGGTTTAGGGTTTAGGGTTTAGGGTTTAGGGTTTAGGGTTTAGGGTTTAGGGTTTAGGGTTTAGGGCTTCGGTTAGGGGTTTTAGGCGTTCTATCCCTACTTCCCAAAACGGGCCGTCAGTCCATGAACTGACTCCGTAGCCTTGCATCCACCATTCGACTGCAATCAGGAAACCAACAAAAAGCACCTAAACCCTAAACCCTAAACCCTAAACTATACCCTGAACGAAGACTAAGCTCGAGCCCTGCATCCACTAACACCGTGATCCCCGCAAGCAAAGAACTCCGAAAATGGCCTCGCCTGGATTTCCTCGGATGGTTTTTTTCAGTGCCGTGCCCGCCTCTCCAGAAATGTCGTGCCTTGCAAGTAGGGCTTAGGGTTCACAATAGGGTTTAGGATGTCGGGATCAAAGTAGGGCTTCAGGCTTGGGGCTTAGGATTCAGGGTTTAGGGTTTAGGGATACAGTGAAGAAGCATGAGCATGTGTTACCGGGTTTGGAGTTGCCTATATGGTGTGGAAGCATTGCTTGAATTGCTGGGTGGGCCAGAGCGCTTTGCTGCGCATCCAGAAGCCAAAGGAAGGCTGTTATGGGTCCGTAAATCTCTCCTGTGGCCCAAAAAGCCCCCCGATTTCACCCCGATTTCAGCCCCATTCTGATCACCAACTCATACACCCCCTGCATTCTTTTCTAAGCCAAGACATGAGGATGCTCCAGAGGTCTCCTACAGGCGCTCCATTCAGGGTATAGGGTTCAGGGTTTAGGGTTTAGGGTCTATAAGGTTTAGGGGTAGGGTTTAGGGTTTAGGGTTTAGGGTTTAGGGTTTAGGGTTTAGGGTTTAGGGTTTAGGGTTTAGGGTTTAGGGTTTAGGGTTTAGGGTTTAGGGTTTAGGGTTTAGGGTTTAGGGTTTAGGGTTTATCAGAGCTCCTCGGTTCGAGGACCCTTTCTGCTCGCACTGGAGCGACGGCACAAGATCTGCCTCGCGGCGCGCAGTGAGCAGGGGAGCAGTACCCTGCAAACCCTAAACCCTAAGCCCTAAATCCTCATCCTAAACCCTAAACCCCAAACCCTAAACCCTAAACCCACCGCTTTGGGGGGCTAACTTAGGGATCATGGCACACGCTTGCAAGAATGAGCCCTCCCCCCGAGGGGTGTCATATAGGAAGCCCTGCAGGGTCTGCACCAGGAAGCCACGAAGTGGGCGAGAGGCACCCTAAACCCGAAACCCGAAACCCTAAACCCTAAACCCTAAACCCTGCGGTTCACTGCGGCCTGCTTGTAGCAGTTGCTCTGCCCGAGAGCCTCGTGGAGATGGCTCTGCCGCAGAGCCAGCCACAACTGGTCCATCGGCCTATTTAGGGGCTTACGATAATGAGGGTTCAGGGTTTAAGGTTTAGGGTTTAGTGTTTATAAGGGACCCCCAATATGGACCCCCCAAATAGTACGATCCCCTTATAGTAAGGCCCCCAAAAAAGGTACAGTACCTCAATTCTCGTAAGCCCCCCTCATTTCCAGCGACAAACAAGATCTTGACCCTGTGAAGAAAAGAAGGCGACCAGCGAAAGTCGATGTCCGAGTTGGCCTAGCCCTGCAGCAACGTCCAGCTTGATCTCCAATCTATGCATGTGCACATAGCTCCTACCTATCTAGCCTGGTAGACTTCTGATGTGGTGGGATACATATATACATGCGCATATCTGTATATATTTATATATATATATGTGTATGTACGTACATATAAATATTTGTGTACGTCTGTATGTGTTTGTATATATATATACATATATAGATAGATAGATAGATAGATAGATAGATAGATAGATAGATATCTCTTTCAAAGTTTCTCCGCAGCAATGTGTGTATGGATTGCTCACCCAGTCGCATGCCAAGTGGCTCTGGACGCATCAGCAGCCATTTTAAACTACTCAGCAGCCAGTTTTCAGCTACGCAGGCGAAGCACAACACCCTAACCCGCAAGCCCTGAGCCCTCAACACTGCAAGCGTAAATCTAAACCCTAAACCCCGAATGAACCCTAAACCCTAAACCCTATAAACCCTAAACCATAAACCCTAAACCCTAAACCCTAAACCCTAAACCCTAACTGTTAGATGAACTGAAATTGTGCCTTAGATGCCCCGCGGAGCAAAGGTGCGAAATCCGGAGGCTGCAGATTCAAGATGCAGCAGAGTGGCACACTGTGTCCTGAGAAGGGCGCTGCTGCCCCCTAAACCCTAAACCCGAAACCCGAAACTCGAAACCCCAACCCTTAAACCCTAAACCCCAAACCCCAAACCCTAAAACCCTAAACCCCAAACCCCAAACCCCAAACCCTTAAACCCTAAACCCCAAACCCCAAACCCCAAACCCGAAACCCTGCAGTTTAGGGATCATCCTCGAATTCCCCGACAGGGATGAGCTGCACCCTGGCGTGGAGACCTGGCTGTGCGCTTCTAGAGCCGCCGGAGCCTCAGAAAGCTGTGCTTGGAGGTGCATGGGTGCTGATTAGTAGGTTCTGGGTTTGGGGTTTAGGGTTTCGGGTTTAGGATTTCGGGTTTAGGGTCCAGAGGGTCACTTTTCTAGCATTCATAGTCATTAGGAGGTTCCAGGCTTAGAAAAAACCCGCCCGCCCAAAGAATCCCATATTATTAAGAAAATAAACGGTTTTCATCCTACCGAGCCCCCCGACGGGTCAGATTGACCGAAAAGTCACCAACACTGGTCCAGAAGTCACGAACATTGGGGTCAGATTGGCCGAAAAGTCACGAACAATGGGGGACAATTGACCGAAAAGTCACCAAGAATGGGGTCAGATTGGCCGGGAAGTCACGAACATCGGGGTCGGATTGGCCGAAAAGTCAAGAACATTGGGGTCAGATTGGCCGAAAAGTCACGAACATTGCGGAGCAAATAAACCAACAAAACTATATATATATATATATGATAGAGAGGGTTTAGGGTTTCAGTGGACGCTTTTTAAGTAGGGTTTTAAGTAGGGTAGCTATGGTTATTGCCTTATTTAGGGGACTTCTTACCTTGTACGTATAGGTACCCATGAGCCTTCAAGGGGGGGGGGGGGGGGGGACGTGAAGCTGAACCCGAAACCCTAAACCCTAAACAATAAACCCTAAACCCGAAACCCGAAACCCTAAACCCTAAACCCTAAACCCTAAACCCTATAGAGATGTGGCGAGCACCTCGTCGGATCGCTGTAACATTTGCAGCCAGAGGCTACTTCAGACCACCCTGCGCCCAATATAGGTATTTCCCAAAATTGGCGTACCACTTTTATACTCCAAATAGAAGAGAGTCCCCTTAAAGGGACCCCAAACGGGTACCCCTATTTTCGGAAACCCCCCCATAGGAGTCGGAATGACTACTAAGAGGAACCCTTATGGTCCCTATATAAGTGTTCTTTGTGAGAGCCCCTCCAACACCCTATTCTAATTCTCAAGGCCCCTATCGTGCTCGTATGTCACTCCGTCGCTTCACTTCCTTGGTAGCCCAGTGGTGCCCTTTTTTCCCACCCGTTTTTTTGGTTCTGGGTTTAGGGTTTAGAGATTAGGGTTTGGGTTCAGGGTTTAGGGTTGACAACCAACCCAACAAAGGATGCTCTTAACCAAAATATGGTTGCTGGGCTACCAAGTTTCTAAGGTCCCGAGAAGCTCTCCCCTTCCAGCGAAGCCGCATTCCATGGAGCGGCCATGATCTGGAGGCCGCCACAGAAAAATGCCGCACCTTGACAAGCCAACATCCCCCTAAACCATAGAACCTAAACCCTAAACCCTAAAACCCTAAACCCTAAACCCTAAACCCTAAACCCTAAATCTTTCATCATGTGTCGCCTGGCCCAGTACGGCTTTCGAGAAGCTGAATGCGGCGGCATGCAAAGGCAACGTGGCAGAGGCCAGACCCTGGTTGGTTTCTCTACACCCTGGTAGCTCAGTGGTACGGTTTAGAGTTTAGGGTTTGGGGTTTGGGGTTTAGGGTTTAGGGTTTGGGGTTTGGGGTTTAGGGTTTAGGGTTTCTCTTCCCTTTTTGTTGGTTCAGGGTTCCCTTCTAAAGTAGCCAACTTGGGATGTTCCCCCTTATACTATCAGTCCTTAATGGGGGTCATATTACCCCCTATTCTCATCCCTATCCAGGACTGTTAGTCTGAGGGGAACATCCCAATAGCCAACCCCAAAAAGGGTGCCCTTACTAGAATCTGGTGCCAATGGGCTACCAAGACACGGCATCCTACCACATTTGAAAGGTTAGCCTTGCTTGGGCCAGGGTACTTAGCAACTAGGCAACCCTAAATCCTAAACGGCAAACCCTAAACCCCTAAACCCTAAACCCCTAAACCCTAAGGCCCTAAACCCTCTATTCCGAACAGCCCCCAGCCCTGGCGTGTTGCAGGCATCGGCCATTTTCGAGCACTTTTGGGCAGGTCCACTGCAGCCGCGTGCGACCATGGTCTGCAACACCGTTCTCAAGGCAGTTGAGGGTTTGGGGTTCAGGGGTTTAGGGGTCTAATGTTTAGGGTTTGGGGTTTAGGGTCTAGGGCTTTTGGGTTTAGGGTTTCGGGTTTAAGGCAGGCAGACCTTCAGTCCCTGTCGATTATGTTTGAACCCGTAACAAGCGGAGCAGGAAGGCCCATGATTCAGGAATTCTAATTAAGAACAACGCCGGCAAGAGCTGGGGGGCCACAAAACCAGCCCAGGAAGAACCCTCACGACTTTAGGGTTTAGTGTTTAGGGGTTAGGGTTTAGGGTTTAGGGTTGGGGGGAAAAGGGAAGAGGGGGACTGGCCCGTCGGTTCTGCGATTACAAGTCCGGAGCCTTCCCGGGCTTTCCAGGCTGCGTAAGGGCCCTGCGCTTTCCTGAACATTAAACCCCCAAACCCCTAAACCCCTAAACCCCTAAACGCCCCTACACCCCTGAACCCCGAACCCCTAAACCCTAAACCCTAAACCCCTAAACCCCTAACCCCTTAAACCCCTAAACCCACCCCAAACCCCAAACCCCTAAACCCGTAGCCTTTCCGCGCAGGCCTACGCCAACGCTGGAGACTTCCCGGGTGCCCACCGCTGGGTTGAGGATCGGGGGCCGAAACAAAATTGTGCAGGCGCTACCTCCCTAAACCCTAAACCCTAAATCCTAAACCCTAAACCCTAAACCCCCCAAATTCCCCAAAGCCCCCAAAAGGCCGAGATAAAGCCCAGAAGCCCTAAACCGACCAACCCCCAAAAACAACGAAACCTGCCACCACAGGAGATGCAGCAGCAACGTGTGCGACTGAACACCAAAACCTTCGGAAAGCTCATCGAGTCTGCCGCCAAGGCTGGCCAGGCCGCGGCCGGTCATGAGGGGAATATAGAAAGCAGGGTACCGGTAGTTATTCTCCGGGTAGGCCCTTGTTTTTTTTTCATATTTCCCCTTATTGGGCCAAAGAGGACTATATTTAGGAATAGGGCTTTCAGAGCCATTCTAGCATTAGTTTCCCCTTATGGCCACTGTTGTTCTTGCTGCTGCTGCTGCTGCTGCTGCTGCTGCTGCTGCTGCTGCTGCTGCTGCTGCTGCTGCTGCTGCTGCTGCTCCTGCTCCTGCTCCTGCTCCTGCTCCTGCTCCTGCTGCTGCTGCTGCTGCTGCTGCTGCTGCTGCTGCTGCTGCTGCTGCTGCTGCTGGTGTTGCTGCTGCTGCTGCTGCTCCTCCTGCTCCTGCTGCTGCTGCTGCTGCTGCTGCTGCTGCTGCTGCTGCTGCTGCTGCTGCTGCTGCTGCCGCCGCCGCCGCCGCCGCTGCCGCTGCCGCTGCCGCTGCCGCCGCTGCTGCTGCTGCTGTTAAAGGCACCGTTGTTTTGCCATTTAATGATACCGTTACCACTGGCAGCATTCTTACTCTCACTCTTGCTCTACTCTGACGCTTATTCCTTCCTACTCTTCCCCAAAACTCTCAACCGGTAGCGTCCCCCAGCCTATTCGCAGGCCGAGCTGGCGCAACGATGGCTGTCGCAGTACACCGACTCCGCAGACCTTGTGCATTCAAACACCGCGACTTCGCTCAGTGGTTTGAGGGCTTGAGCCTGAATGCCGTTCGGATCGGCCACCCTAAACCCTATGAAGTCTAAACCCTGCACCCTAAACTCGAAACCGAAACCCTAACCCTACACCCTAAAACCTAATGCCAGCAGCCCTCAAAATACCCAGACCAAAATTTTTCTAATCCCCCCAGAAAGCCCTCTAAACACCAGGCCCGCCTGCACAACCGACGCACGTCAACCCTAAACCCGAGACCCTAGACCCTAAACCCTAATCCCTAATCCCTAAACCATAAACCCTAAACCCTAGACCCTAAACCCTAAACCCTAAACCCTAAACCCTAAACCCTAAACCCTAAACCCTAAACCCTAAACCCTAAACCCTAAACCCTAAACCCTAAACCCTAAACCCTAAACCCTAAACCCTAAACCCTAACCCTGAACCCTAAACCCTAAAAAGCCTAAGGTCCTCCACGCCTTCGCGCGAGCGGCGGCCTGTGAGAAGGCGGAGGCCTTTTTGGAACAGCTGCCTGAGGCCTGCGCTTGGCGCCGGCTTGGAGGTTCATGGTACTTACGAACTAGGCTGCAGGGTTTAGGGTTTAGGGTTAAGGGTTAGGGTTCAGGGTTTAGGGTTTAAGGTTATAACTGTTCCAACTGTATTTGTAACCATATTAGGGCACTTAAGGGGCTAAGAAGTGGGTTATAAGTACAGTTATAATTGGTTAAGAAGTACCATGAACCTTCAAGTGGAGCGAAGGGTTTCGTTTCAATTTGGGGGGCTTGGTGGGTGTGAGCACGTCCAAGCCCTAAACCCTAAACCCTAAACCCCAAACCCTAAAACCTGAGCCCTAAACCTAAACCCTAAACCTCAAACCCTAAGCCTCAACCTCCTTGGCACACCTCCCAGAAGTCTGGTGACATGGACTATTTTCTGGGGGGGGGGGGCTCACTCATTAGAATAGGGTTTCGGGGGGATAATACAGGATAAGTATAACGGACCAATGCTAGGGTTTAGGGTTTAGGGTTTAGGGTTTAGGGTTTAGGGTTTAGGGTTTAGGGTTTAGGGTTTAGGGTTTAGGGTTTGGGGTTAGAAATTCTTCCGACCCTTGTATTGGGCATGCAGGAGTCCGGCACGATGTGAACATTTCTCAAAATTATGGTCCCTTTTTAGGTGCCCTCAATATCAGGGTCCGCCCTTATAGTAAGGATCCTAGAAGGGACCCTGTTTTAGAGAAGTGACCATGTGTTGTTGTTGCTGCTTTCGTGTCCCGACACTCAGAAGAGCATCCAGCCCAGCGCGATCTCCTACAACACCGCCGCTTGTCGGGAGATAGGGTTTAGGTTTAGGGTTTAGGCTTAGGGGTTAGGGGTTAGGGTTTAGGGTTTAAGGTTTAGGGCTTAGGATTTAGGGCTTAGGGCTTAGGGCTAAGGGCGCATGCTTTCAGAGCAAAGGCGGTGACTATGTTGCTACTACGGGGGGGGGGGGGGGGGGGACGAACGTTTAGCCAGCAGCCTACAAAACCGTAATCCGGCGCACACCGGAGTGCGCCAGCCGACGAAGGCGCAAGCTCCCCAAAGCCCTAAACCCTAAACCCTAAACCCTAATGCTGAACCCTAAACCCTAATGCTAAACCCTAAGCCCTACTTACCCCTAAATCCTACTAAACCCGAATCCCTAAACCCTAAACGCTAATCCCTAAACCCTAAACCCTGAACCCTGTTTGGGTGGCTGTGCTGCCTAACCACTTCTCGAAACCTCTGTCGGGGAAGTCGACAAGGTGATCGCCTGCTACGCCGACAGGGGCATCATGGATCGGGCCGAGGCGTCATCCAAAGGAACGGTTTAGGGTTTAGGGTTTAGGGTTTAGGGTTTAGGGTTTAGGGTTTAGGGTTTAGGGTTTAGGGTTTAGGGTTTAGGGTTTAGCATCTCAAGTTCGAGCATTTACTAGGCCAGCAGTGTGTGTAGGCAACGGAAAAAAACCCACCCGCCCAAAAAATCCCATAACATTAAGAAAATAAAAAGTTTTTCGTAATTTCTAGTCCGACGCACCCATGCCGTAACGTCTCACCCCTTCCAAGCACATCGCCCCCCGATAACCAAGACCTGGAATCATGCATTTTCACTGTCACTCGTAACGTCTCACCCCTTCCAAGCACATCACCCCCCGATAAGCAAGACCTGGAATCATGCTTGGAAGGGGTGAGATGTTACGAGTGAAAGTGCATGATTCCAGGTCTTGCTCTTATCGGGGGGTGATGTGCTTGGATGATGTGCTTGGAAGGGGTGGGCCGTTACGAGTGGTCAACCGAGGTGGGGGGGGAGGGGGGGTGGGGGGGGGGGGGTTTGAGGCCCCGAAATTCACCGTTGCCGACTTTTGAGGCCCTTTTGAGGCCCCGAAATTCACCGTTGCCGACTTTTGAGGCCCCGAAATTCACCGTTGCCGACTTTTGACCCCGAAATTCACCGTTGCCGACTTTTGAGGCCCCCCGAAATTCACGGGGCCTCAAAAGTCGGCAACGGTGAATTTCGGGGGGGGCCTCAAAAGTCGGCAACGGTGAAATTCACCGTTGCCGACTTTTGGGGTGCCCGAATTCACCGTTGCCGACTTTTGAGGTGCCCGAAATTCACCGTTGCCGACTTTTGAGGTGCCCGAAATTCACCATTGCAGACTTTTGAAAGCGAAATTCACCGTTGCCGACTTTTGAATTAGGGTTTAAATTATCAAAGGATAGAGAGGGTTTAGGGTTTAGGGTTTAGGGTTTAGGGTTTAGGGTTTAGGGTTTAGGGTTTAGGGTGCAGGGGGCCTCATACCCCTGCCTGAGAATTTCCGGGTGTTAGGGCAGCTTCTAGGTGTGGTTGGGGGTGGCCTTCAGGAGATCGGGAAGCACTTGCCCTAAACCCTGAACCCTGAGCCCTAAACCCTGAACCCTAAACCCTAAACCCTAAACCCTAAACCCTAAACCCTAAACCCTAAACCCTAAACCCTGAACCCTGAACCCTAAACCCTAAACCCTAAACCCTGAACCCTGAACCCTGAACCCTGAACCCTGAACCCTGAACCTTAAATGTTTGGGACATGACTCGGACATGATCCCGAGATCTACATTAATTTGCCAGGGTATTCTGCATTCGTTCACCACCCTGTGGCAGCAACCCTTCCCACAAGTACAGTGTTTAGGGTTTAGGGTTTAGGGTTTAGGGTTTAGGGTTTAGCGTTTAGGGTTTAGGGTTTAGGGTTTAGGGTGGGCCCCCTTCATGCCTGCCCCCCACTCCTCTAGAGCTTCAGCAAGCCCTAAACCGTAAACCGTCAACCGTAAACCCTAAACCCTAAACCCTAAACCCTAAACCCTAAACCCTAAATCCCCTTCGGCCATGGTGTCAGGAGTGCCTGCAAACCATGAAGCGTTGCGGCGTTCCACCGACGGTTTCGTCCTACAACTCACTCATCCAGGGCTTCGCGAGGCCGCGGAGAGCGCGGGAAGTAGGGCGAGGATACACCCCAACCCTAAACCTTAAACCTTGAAAGGGAAAGTTTGCTTCACTTGGCGAGGTGTAGGGTTTAGGGTGTGTGCCTCGATCATCCAGAGGTTCAAATTTGAATTTGGCTCCCGGGGACAGTTGGACGGGGGAAAAATATGCACGACAACCCCAACCTTAAACCCTAACCCCTAAACCCTCATGCATCCGAAACCTTAAGCAAGCCCTTTAGGGGTTAAGGTTTAGGGTTTAGGGTTTAGGGGTTCAGGGGTTCAGGGGTTCAGGGTTTAGGGTTTAGGGATGTTTTTCATCCTGAAGCACCTGCCCTGGAGGGCCCAACTTGTCGCCGGAGCCGTGCGCACCCTGGCGCAGCTGGTGGAGGCGAGCTTCGTTTTCTGCCGGGTAAAGGGTTGCCCTAAACCCTAAACCCCAAACCCTAAACCCTTTCACCTTGAACCCTTGAACCCTTTCAACCCTGAACCTTACACCCGAAACCCGAAACCCTATAAAACTTGCACCTAAACCCTCAACCCTAAACCCTAAACCCTCAACCCTCAACCCTCAACCCTCAACCCTCAACCCTCAACCCTAAACCCTAAACCCTAAACCCTGAACCCTAAACCCTAAACCCTAAACCCTAGGGCGGCTTTGGGGAGCATCCGTAGACCGCTGCTCGGGAGGATGGGCTGGCAGCCGACGGGGTCACGGTGCAGGCCTTGGCCCCCTGGTTGCAGGAGGCAGAGTCAGCTTGATACCCGATACCCTACCGTAAGCCCTAAACCCCAAACCCCAAACCCTAAACCCTAAACCCTAAACCCTAAACCCTAAACCCTAAACCCTAAACCCTAAACCCTAAACCCTAAACTCTAAACCCTAAACCCTAAGCCAGCTCTAAAGTGCCTTCATGGTCCCTTTTTGGGACTCCCAAAGTTTAAGGGCCCATACTATGGTTGCAGTTTGAATCACTAGGTGAGTTCAAATCCTAAATCCTAAACCCTAAACCCTAAACCCTAAACCCTAAACCCCAAAACCTACGGGATGGCAGGAGGGACGGGCTCCCTGAAGCCCGCGGGGAAGCTAGGGTTTAGGGTTAGGGTTTAGGGTTTAGGGTTTAGGGTTTAATTAGGGTTTAGGGTTTAGGGTTTAGGGTTTAGGGTTTAGGGTTTAGGGTTTAGGGTTTAGGGTTTAGGGCTTCCCTTGAACACTGACTGGGGCAAACCGAGAACCCGAAATCCCCCCTCAAAGGCTTCAAGACCCCAAACACCACACTCCCGCTTCTCAAGGTCAGCGCCTTCACGCGAAGCGGCGACTGCGCCAGCGCACTGCATTGGCTCCGCGTCTTCGAGGAGCGGCCCAGCAGCATGCCAGGCATCGAGGTCTCGGGTTCCAGGTGTCCCAGATTTAGAGGCTTTTTAGGGCTTTCGGGTTTTTAGGGCTTTAGGGTTTTTTAGTTTTTTTCGGGTTTTTGGGGTTTAGGGTTTAGGGTTCACCCCCCGTTTACGCTCATGTGCGGGCTGAGTGCCTCTGCGCCGGTCGCAGGTGCGGACTTTCTCTGGGGATCAACGAGTACAACGTGCTGATGAACGGCTTGGCCAAGGAGAAAGTAGCCATGGTGCACCCCCCACACCCTAAACCCCAAGCCCCCAAGGCCCCCAAACCCCCAAACCCTACACCATATCCGGAGAGTAGGTGCCCAAAAACTCGCCAGGAAGGGCGGCTCGCAGAAGCCAGGCCCGGATTCACTTAAAGTTCCTGGGGTTTAGGGTTTAGGCTTTAGGATTTAGGGTTCAGGGTTTGGGGTCTCGGGGTCCAAGGGTAGTTTCATGGGCCCTGAATATGGAAGTATGGGCACTTTTGCTTTTATAGGGTCTGTAAGGAGTACAAAGAGGATTTTCTTGAACTAAGGGGATAAAAAGGGTACCCCCTATTTTGGGAAATCTACCGGTTCTTGGCAGGAATGAGAGAAATGGGTCCCTGTATACTTTGGGATCTTGCCCCTTATACTAACAGTCCTTAATCGGGGCTATGAAATACTATAATCCCTGTTAAGGACTAGTAGTATAGGGGGGGGAACATCTCAATGTATCCCTATATACGCCCTTCAACAGATTCAAAAGGCACCAAATTCCTTCACTCCCTACTTAGAGCCAGCAAAAAAAGGCTCCTCTGACACACCAACAGTCCATAGTATGCGTATTTCCACAGCAATAGAGTTGCCCTTTTGTGGCGATACAAAGTATATCTGGGCGATACAAAGTATATTGGGGGTGGGGGGGGGGGGGGCGCCTCATGTGTTGCAATTCCGATCTCAGCTGTCGAGCAACTAAGCTTTGCAATGTCTGTTGGGCATTCGGTTCCTTTTTAACCCAGAACCGAGCCCTCAATGGACAAGTTCTCTTTAGCCAAGAACCTTGTGGTAACTGCTACTACGTGGCCATAAACCCAAACCCTGTAAACCTGCAGCCCTACACCCGAATAGAAGGAGAGCAACAAAAGTTCAGGCTCTTAACTCTTCGTGTTTGGCCCAAACAGCATAAGCATAAGCCTAGTAATCCCTCGCGGCGAATCTCTTAACCCTAAACCCTAAACCCTAAACCCTAAATGCTGAACCCTGAACCCTACACCCTAAACCCTAAACCCTAACCCCCCCTTCTCACAAGAGGCAGCTGTTGCAAAGCTTGCGGAGTCGCGAGTTGCGACCTGACGTGGTGTCTCTCACGGCCCCTTTTTTGCATGGTGGCCTTCAGGGCTGTTTCCTAAATTTATAGGATTTAGGGCTAGGGTTTAGAGTTTAGGGTTTAGGGTTTAGGGCTTAGGGTTTCGGCTTTAGGGTTTAGGGTTTAGGCTTTCGGCTTTAGGCTTTAGGCTTTAGGGTTTATAGGGCCTGTATATAGTGTTGTTCAGGGTTTAGGGGTTTCGTATGGCTCTCTTTTGCAGTGTGGGGCTCTGTGGGGTTTTATGATGGGCTTCGGCCATGAGGGCTTGCTTACTTGCCAAAGGGTTTCGGGTTTAAAGTTTAGGGTTTAGGGTTTAGGGTTTAGGGACTATAGGGTTTAGGGTTTAGGGTTTCGGGTTTAGGGGCTATAGGGTTTAGGGGCTATAGGGTTTCAAGGTTCAGGATGCAAGGTCTCGGGTGGACTCCTTCCTGGAAGGTCAGGTGAGGCATCTGGAGCAGGCGCAGCCTAACAGAGGGGTCGGAATAGTTGCAAATATTATTTGCTTTATGTATATACTCATACTATAATCATAGCCTCCAGATCTGTTCTAATTATTCAGGCCCTAAACCCTAAACTAGGCCCCTACACTAAATCGCAAGCTTTCCCGGGCGGAGGGGAAGGGAAACTTTGAGCTGTCACGAATTCCCTATTGGCGAGGAATAGCCATCAGGAGCAGACTGACTGTTGCAAACCCTAAACCCTAAACCCTACACCCTAAACCCTAAACCCTAAACCCTAAACCCGAAACCCTAAACCCTAAACCCTAAACCCTAAACCCTAAACCCTAAACCCTAAACCCTAAACCCTAAACCCTAAACCCTAAACCCTAAACCCTATTCGGGCTTATTAGGGTGAAGCTCCTGCGCAGGCGGTGGCTGAAGCCTACAATCGCAACGGTGACACCGAAGGCGCTGTCGAGTACCTGGAGACAATGAAGGTGCATCGACCGAACCGAGGGCCTTGTAGGCCTTCAGGTTCTCGTTTGTTTAGGGTGTTAGGGTTTAGGGTTTAGGGTTTAGGGTTTAGGGTTTAGGGTTTAGGGTTTAGGGTTTAGGGTTTAGGGTTTAGGGTTTAGGGTTTAGGGTTTAGGGGTTTGGGGTTTGGGGTTTGGGGTTTGGGGTTTGGGGTTTAATTGAGGATTGAGGGTTTAGTGCATAAAGGGGCCCCAAGCCCTTAAGGACCCTCTACAAAAGGCCGAAGTGGAAGTCGACCGCGTCTTCTTCAAGACGGTCATGAACAGCTGCGCTTCCAGAGGCCCTGTTGAATATTAGGGTTTAGGGTTTAGGGTTTAGGGTTTAGGGTTAGGGTTTAGGGTTTAGGGTTTAGGGTTCAGGGTTTAGGGGGGCCGGAATAGTTGCGAATAGTATTCCCTCATGGTGCCTTTCTAGTTATCCGTAGTTATACTGGAATAACTCCCAAACACCCTATTCTAAATACTAAGGGCCCCTATGTTACCAAACGCCGAACAACACACCAGAAGAGAGGGATCTGCCCTGCATGCGGAATGGGCGCTTCTTCTGCGCAGTTTGCTTTCGTTGTTTTTGCCGCTGGGAGTGTCGAGCCCTGCAGTACCGCAGACTGAGCACAGCAGACGGCAAACAAGAGTTGTCGTCATTGTTGTCACACTCCAGCTCGTGAGTATTCCGCATGGCGTTTAGGCGGGGGGGGGTTTAGGGTTTAGGGTTTATAAGGGTTTATAAGGGTTTATAAGGGTTTATAAGGGTTTATAAGGGTTTAGGGTTTAGGGTTTAGGGTTTAGGTTGCAAGCATGGCCACCGGAGGCGACGTGGCTTCCACGCGGAGGTGGATCCAAGCCATGCAGCAGCACGGCTTCAACGCAGATGTGGCGAGCTCCAATATGGTGCTCAAGGTGCGCGGTGGACGCATCTAGCAATCCCTATAAGCCTAAGCCCTCTAAACCCTAAGTAAACCCTAAACCCTAAACCCTAAACCCTAAACCCTAAACCCTAAACCCTAAACCCTAAACCCTAAACCCTAAACCCTAAACCCTAAACCCTAAACCCTAAACCCTAACCCCTGCGTTGGGACCTGCAAAGCTTGAACCGAGGCCTTCGCAAGGTCCAGTGACCTGGAGGGCGCGCTCAGCTACCTCCACTCGATGGAAGTCCGAAATGATGTGAGTCGGCGCACCCAGTTGAGGGACTCGCAGCTCTGGTTGTTTTAGGGTTTAGGGTTTAGGGTTTAGGGTTTAGGGCTGAGGGTTCATAAATACATATATGCAAATATACCTATATAGAGAGAGATAGATATAGATGATATATGTATATGTATAGTGTATATATATACACACATACGTATGTATGCAGGCATGTAGGCATGGAGTCTGGGTATACATACATACACGCTCTGCCACGCAACAATATGGTTCGTATACAGCATGGCGTAGTATCGTTGAATTGAATGGAACATGAAATGGAATATGGAACGGAGCTGTCTGTATGTATGTATATGTCGGCATTTATACATACACACTCTGCTACGCAACAATTATGTTCGAATGTAGTGTAGTAGACTTGAATGGAACAGAACATGAAATGCCAATATGGAATATGCAATGGAATATGGAATGGCCGAATATGAATTACATGATAGTATGGCAAGACATTGATATGTAGCCCCGAGCATGAGTAGAGTCAGTAGAGGCTTCAACACTGCTGCCGACGCCTGCGCGAAACTGGGGCGCTTGGACCTGGTCGTGCAGGTCATGGACCACATGAGGAGCACGCAGGCGCGATGAAATCTAGTGATTACACAGTGTTTTTTTGGGTTCCCTGGACGAAGCCCTAAACCCAAAACCCCCAACCCTAAACCTTGAACCCTAAACCCTGAACCCTATAAACCCCAAACCCCAAACCCGCACCATTGCGGATGTCAGGTACTCCCAGACCTCATCACGTACACGGTTGCCCTCACGGCCTGCGGCAATGCATGGCCGGCCCGGGGACCTGAAGAGTTGGTATTTAGGGTTTAGGGTTTAGGGTTTAGCTTGCCTCTTGGCAGTGGGGTGTGCGCACAGGCTCGCTGGTCTGTATAGTTTGCAGGTCGGTGGAGCTCAGGGTTTTTTTTCCCAAACGAGGTTTTTCCCTGAGCTTGCTTGAGTCTTGCGGCACAAGTCCACGAAGACGGCCTGCTTAGCATGTAAGTACATACCCCGTCTGTATGGGTTTAGGGCTTGTTACTGGGCCCTCTGAGCCACAAACCCTCATTCAAGTTTGGCCCCCCCCCCCCCCCCAACAAAAATGAAATACAACACAACACATGGAAAAAACAAACAACGATATATGCAAAGCAAGAAGGTGGGCTGAACGAACATGAGGATACTATTATATCTCTCAGCCTCTAAAACAAGATGGCCAAGGTGATGTGGCAGGAGGCATTAGGCATCTTCCGGACAATGCAGTGCCAGAAGCTCGAGTTGGACCGCGGCTCTCTTGCATGGAAGGGCCGGGTACAAAAGTGTTTAGGGTTTAGGGTTTGGGGTTTAGGGTTTAGGGGGTAGGGTACAAAAGGGGCCTTATAATTAGAACAGGGTTTGGGGGTTGCTATATGTATATATAAATAGGGACCATACGGGAATGATATTAGTAATTATTCCGACACCTACATAACTTTACTTGATGCTCAGTAGTGCCCCAAATCATCTTTTTTCCTGGAATGGAACCCTTTTAAAAGCCATCACTAAGCGACGCCGATATGTTTGCGTTGCTGGGGAACCTAGAAGAAACCCTGAACCCCACACGCATAGTGCCTGCGCCTTGTTTTTCGGCTTCCACCTTGCGCAAATTCCTTCAACGTCTGCCTAGCGCCCGAACATCGGCAGCGTAGGCATTGATTGGGATTTTCTCCTTATACGAAGAGTCCTTCCTAGGGATTGAAAAGTTTAGGGAACATTAACCCCTCCTACACCCTCATATATGAATGAATAACCCCCCCCCCGCCCCCATTATAATTACCCTAAAATAACTACCATGGGGGGGGGGGGATACTATCATATCATCCCTATGAAGGAGCTGGTAGTGCGAAGGGGAACATCCCAACTCGCGAGCATTGACCAGATCCTGCAACCCCAAGCATTTTTGGATACCCTGTTTACTCTGTTTAGGGTTTAGGGTTTAGGGTTTAGGGTTTAGGGTTTAGGGTTTCGGGTTTAGGGTAGTCCTTGCCAGGCAGGAGAGGTCCACCATTTACATGTCAATCCTGCAGGAGTTTTGCATAAACGGATTGATTCCTGTTGCTATCCCGAGATTCCGAGTGTGACCACACATGCTGCCATGGCCTACAAAATTAAACCCTAAACCCTAAACCCTAAACCCTAAACCCTAAACCCTAAACCCTAAACCCTAAACCCTAAACCCTAAACCCTAAACCCTAAACCCTAAACCTAAACCCTAAACCCTAAACCCTAAACCTCGGTTGCAAGCGCAGTGCCCTTGGGCCACACGTTTGCTTAGAGGGGGATCTTCGAGGCGGATCCAGAGAGAAGGGGCCGCTTCCAGCTTGTTTGAAACTGCGAAGTAGACATGTGTATAGGGTTTAGGGTTTAGGGTTTAGGGTTTGCGGAGATTTGATGTTCCATGCATCCGGGCTTCCGGGCTTTGAGATCTCGGACATGGCTCCAGGCAACGCGCAGCACGCCCTACGCCGTGCCGGAGTTCCGCGCATGCTTGGGGATAAAAAGGAGGGGAGAGGGGTTTGAAGCCCTAAACCCTAAACCCTAGACCCTAAACCCTAAACCCTAAGCCGTAAAGTCACTTTTGGGTTCCAGGGCCCAGTTGATCCCCAACAAAAGCCCGACGGGTCAGCCAAGTACTTCGAAGCACGAACCAGTGAGGGTTTAGGGTTTAGGGTTTAGGGTTTAGGGTTTAGGGTTTAGGGTTTAGGGTTTAGGGTTTAGGGTTTAGGGTTTAGGGTTTAGGGTTTAGGGTTCGGCCGAGGGCTTCGTAAGATTCGGCACCTGGTCGCAGCATTTGGGCCCAGAGCGCCTTGTTGTTGCACGGAAGAAGGGTTTGCGGCCAACGGTCCCACCATGAAACGCGTAGAACCCAGACCCGAGCCCCAAACCCTGAACCCTAAAACCCTAAAACCCTAAAACCCTAAAACCCTAAAACCCTAAAACCCTAAAACCCTAAAACCCTAAAACCCTAAAACCCTAAAACCCTAAACCCTAAAACCCTAAAACCCTAAAACCCTAAAACCCTAAAACCTAAAACCCTAAAACCCGAAACCCTAAAACCCTAAAACCCTAAAACCCTAAAACCCTAAAACCCTAAACCCTAAACCCTAAAAACCCTAAAAACCCTAAAAACCCCTAAAAACCTAAAAAACCCTAAACCCTAAGCCCCCCCCCCCCCCCCCCCACAGGGCAGGAAGCCATGTGCGGCAGCGCGAAGAATTGGCTGCTTTGGCTTCTGCTGCTTGCAGGAGACTTGGTGGGATGCTTCCCCATAAGCCCGGACCCTAAACCCATTTAAGCCCTACCTCGACACTTATCTAAACAAGACAGGGACTCTAAGTCAGAACACCCCCCCTAAACCCTAAACCCCAAACCCTAAACCCTAAACCCTAAACCATCAACCCTAAACCCCAAACCCTAAACCCTAAAACCCCCCTCCCCCCCACCCCCCGACCATGTCAGGTGAAAACACCCAAACTCTCAGAGAAAAAGTCACTTTTGGACCTAGCTCTCCAAAGAGCACAAAAACCCTAAACCCTACACCGCAAACCCTAAACCCTAAACCCTAAGCCCCAAACCCTAAACCCTAAACCCTAAGCTACAGACCAGCTTTCTTCAGCTGCACAAGGCCAGCCTGGCCCCAAGGTTATCGAACGTCCGTGCTCCGAACTCCAACAAGCCCCTCTATATGTTAGGGTGTACTTAGGGTTTAGGGCTTAGGGTTTAGCGTTTAGGGTTTAGGGTTTAGGGTTTACGGTTTAGGGTTTAGGGTTACCAACAACACCTGGTTGCAGGCAATTTTCACCCTTACGACTGACCCCTACATATACGCCCAACACTAAAGCCCCTAAACCCGAAAACCCCAAAGAAAGCCCCAAGGCCCCAAAAGCCCAAAACCCCATAACCCCAAAACCCTCAAACCCTAAGCCTTAAACCCTGAACCCTAAGCCATGTGAGCCCCTGACGGCCCTTCTTAAAGGCCCTAAGCCCAGAGGCCCCTTACAACTGACCCTAACCCTAAAACCCAAAAGGCTATAAGTTCTATAAACCCTAAACCCTAAACCCTAAACCCTAAACCCTAAACCCTAAACCCTAGACCCTAGACCCTAAACCCTAAACCCGAAAAGGCCCTAAGCCCAGAGGCCCCCTGCGCCTCGGATCGGAGTCGGTGCTCGAGCCGCCCCACATCGGGTCTTTGCCACGCGACCTGCTGGGCCAGCTCCATGCCACTGGGCAAAGAGTTCTGGGTTTGCATGGGTTTTAGGGGGGGGGCTTCGAGAGCTTTTTTTGGCTTCTTGGGGGGCGGAGGGGGAGGGGGGGGGGCTGGAGTTTTTTTTTTTTTGGGGGGGGGGTTTGGAGGTGGGTTGGGGTTTTTTGGACTTTTTTTTTTTTTTGGGGGGGGGGGGGGCTATGGAGGGCTTGGGAGAGTCCATTTTGGAAGCACGGGGCTTTCACGTCGCCAAGTGTCAATTGGGTGTGGGGCAGCCCCTAAACTTGGGATGTTCCCAGAATACTAACAGGCCTTAATAGGGATTACAAAAGCACCCCCCTAATTATTATAATCCCTATGAAGGACCCTAGACCCTAGACCGTAGACCCTAAACCCCAAACCCTAAAAAACCCCTAATTATTACAATCCCTATTAAGGACTCTTAGTCTAAGGGGGAACATCCCCTCCAGCACTTGCCCTCCAAGGCTGTTGTCGAACACTTGGCGGAGCTCCTGGGGCTGGAGGAGAAGAGCAACCCTAGGGTTGAGGGTTGAGGGTTGAGGGTTTAGGGTTTAGGGTTTAGGGTTTAGGGACCCTAAGGCCCTGGACCGTAAATTCCTGAAGCCAACGAACTGGAACTCCGCGCCCGACACCTGAGAAAGCCCTAAACCAGAGCCTTTCATTTAGCCCCACCACCTGGAATCCCTAAACCCTGAACCCTAAACCCCTTAACCTCCCTAAAGCCTAAACCCTACACCCCTTCACCATCCCTCAACCCTACACACCAAAGCCTAAAGCCTAAAACCCTACACCCTAGACATGTATTGCCCTTGGGAACTATTTTTTATTTTTGTTTATATCAAACCCAAGAGCATATTCGAAAGAATGTTTTAATAGGGTTCTAAGGGGAGTATAGAAACCCTAAACCCCCCCCTAAGACCCCCCAAAACAGACCTTCCTTCCCCTCAACCCCAACCCTAAACCCTAAACCCTAAAACCCTAAATCCTAAACCCCAAAACGCTCGAGGAGGAGCTGCACAGCGATCTGCGAAGCCTGGCCGACAAGGAGGCGCAGCCGGCTGTGCGCGAGGGGTCCAGGGTCCAGGGCTTGTTTGGGGTTTAGGGTTTGGGGTTGAGGGTTTAGGGTTTGGGGTTTGGGGTTTGGGGTTTAGGGTTTAGGGCTTAGGGGAGGGAGGGTGTTTCTGGTTCAGAGTGTAGGGTTTGGGGTGTGAGGGCTCAGGCCAGTGTAGGGTTCAAGGGGTTTATGTTCGAGCTCACGTTCTGACAGCCGCCTCAAGTGCCTTAAGCTCCTAGAAACCCTAGAAACCCTAGAAACCCTAGAAACCCTAAACCCTATAAATCCTAAGCCCTAACTTAATTGTAAGGGTTTAAGGTTGACCGAGTCGCCATGGGTCTCCATATGGGTCTTCTAGTGGGTCTTTTTCGTGGTTTCATGTGGGTTGGTGGGTTGGTCCTGCAGGCGTGGGGGTGGGAGGGGTAGCATGGAAAGATGGAAATGGCACCGCACGAAGCGATTCATCTTCACCATTCAGCAGCCCTAAACCCTAAACCCTAAACCCTAAACACTAAACCCTAAACCCTAAACCCTAAACCCTGCAAGTTGAGGCTGACGCCTGCACAATCCTCCTGCTCCTGGCAGATCAGGTTTGGCGGGGCTTGGGCGTTGGGGATTTCAAGGCTTCGGGTTTTGGGGTTCAGGGCAACGTGGGTTTAGGGTTTAGGGTTTGGGGTTTAGGGTTTATGGGGTTCGGAGTTGGGATTTTGGAACGACTTGAGGCTTCAGGGGCTTAAGAATCTTCAGGGTGTTGCTGACTTCGGGCGCGTCCTTTGTGACTTTGCCGCAGGCCTGGCTGGGATCCTTCACCCCTGGCTTCCTAGCTCCTATCTGTGTCTCGAAGACCTGGATCCCCAATCCCTAAGTATAAGCCCTCAACCCCTTCATCATCCTATAAACCCGAAACCCTAAACCCTCCTGCACCCTAAACCCTAAACCCGGAGCCTGCAACTCCCGCGAGAAGGCCCTGGCCAGTCCAAACTACGCAGCAGTAGGCAAGGCAGGGGGTGGGGGGGGCATTCCACTCTGCATGTTTCTTGTGTAGGATTTTGGGGTTTAGGGTTTAGGGTGTAGAGTGCAGGTTTTAGGGTTTAGAGTGCAGGGTTTGGGGTTTAGGGTTCGGGTTCAGGGTTTAGGGTGCAGGGTTTAGGCTTTGGAGCGCTCAGGCCTCAAGCCCCAAGCAAGCAATCCCCGCAACCCTCAACCCTCCGACCCCAAACCCGAAACACTAAACCCAAAACCCTAAGCCCCTGGAAGGGCGGCCACAACCCCACGTCCCGACTCGCCTACCGGGAGCGCCGCGACGTCGTCTTCGTCCATCCGGTGTCGGCTCAGCGACAGGCATCCGGCGCTTTTTGGGGACTGCGGTTTAGGGTTTAGGGTTTTCGGGTTTCGAGTTTAGGGTTTAGGCTTGAGGATTGAGGGTTCATAAGTAGGGCCGTAGGGAAACAAGGGTTATAACCTTACGTAGGGGACTTACAATGCAAACCAACTTATCAGTACCCAGGAGCCTTCAAGTACTAAGCCATATGCTGCAAGCTGACTACAGACAGCCCTAAACCCTAAACCCTAAACCCTAAACCCTAAACCCTAAACCCTAAACCCTAAACCCTAAACCCTAAACCCTAAACCCTAAACCCTAAACCCTAAACCCTAAACCCTAAACCCTAAACCCTAAACCCTAAACCCTAAACCAGTACATGTGCGCCAGGCGGTCAGCCGCCTTGCCCTAGCAGAGGATGCGCGGGCGCTCGCGCGAGGCCGATCTCAACACTTCCAGCCCCAAAAGAACCCGAAGTGACTGCCCAAACCCTAAACCCTAAACCCTAAACCCTAACCCCTAACCCCTAACCCCTAACCCCTAACCCCTAACCCCTAACCCCTAACCCCTAGAAACCCTAAACTCTAAACCCCATACCCCACCTCCTCCCCGCTCAGGCGAGCCTCCGCTACCGGTGCTCGCGGCGGCTCTGGGCCGTGAGATCGGGGCAGCACCGGAGGCCGGAAGTGAGAGGGGGTTGGGAGGGGGGGTTTAGGGTTTAGGGTTTAGGGTTTAGGGTTTAGGGTTTAGGGTTTATGGTTTCGGGTTTGGGGTTTAGGGTTTAGGGTTTCGGGTTTAGGGTTTAGGGGTTGCCTTCTGCTTGAGTGCTGAGACCTTAACAGGCACTGAAGTGCATGTAGGGCGTACAGAGACGCGAGATTGCGAGTAAGGGTTTCGGGGGTGGGGTTAGGGTTTGCTTGTGGATTTTGGATGTTGGCGGAGTTGAAGCGTGTGGGGCATGGTGGCTCGACTTTCCGGGGGCAGCGCTGAGGTTTGATACCCTGAACCCTCTACCCTAGACCCCAAGCCCTAAGCCCTAAACCCCAAACCCTAAACCCCATACCCTAAACCCTAAACCCCAAACCAAAAACCCCAAACCCTAAACCCCAAACCAGAAACCCCAAACCCCGAACCCTAAACCCCAAACCCGAAACCCCTAAACCCTAAACCCTGGTCCAGGCGGTGGCCCGTTGGAGGCCCACGTTGGGCTCTTTGAGGCCAACAGAGCCCAAGGATTTAGGGTTCAAAATTTTGTTAGGGTTTAGGGTTAAGGGTTTAGGGTTTGGCGTTTAGGGTTTAGGGTTTAGGGTCGTTCGGATGGGGTGGCCTCAAAGCCCCCTGAAAAGCCCAGAAAAGTTTGACAGCCCTGGAACCCCTTGCTAGAGTGAATGAAGACCTCCTGCACCCTGCACCCGAGAGCGCGACAAGAACTCAGGCCTGAATCCTAGACTCGCAATGCCACTACGCTAGACCCTGAATCCCAAACCCCTAAATACTTGAATCCCTAAATCCCCTAAATCCCCTAAATCCCCTAAATCCCCTAAATCCCCTAAATCCCCTAAATCCCCTAAATCCCCTAAATCCCCTACATCCCCTAAATCCCCTAAACCCTAAACCCTAAACCCTAAACCCTAAACCCTAAACCCTAAACCCTAAACCCTTTGCTGGGCTTCCGAACCTGAGTGCGAAGATCTTTGGAGGCGAGCGCTGGAGGCCGAGCTGCTGATGCCCCTCCGGGCGCTGCACGAATGCGACGTGCCGGCCGGAGGCGGATGTTGAGGATTTCGGGTTTAGGGTTTAGGGTTTTCTGGGGTTTTGGGGGGTTTGGACTTTTAGGGGTTTTAGGGGCGGGGCTTTAGGGGTTTCAGGGTTTTTGGTGGTTTTGGGGTTGTGGGTCTTTTGTTGAATTGGGGGTTTTGGCATTTGGGGTTCGGGTTTTTTGGGGTTTCTAGTGTTTTTGTTTAGGGTTTTTTGGTTCTTTTCGGTTTTTTGGGGGTTTGGGGGGTTTGGAGATTCTCAAAAAATACTGAATCCACGAGCCTGAGCCGGGCCTCGGCCCCCCCTCGGCTGAATTGCACCCCTAAACCCCTAAACCCCTAAGCCCCTAAACCCCTAAACCCTAAACCCCAGCGTGAATCTAGTAAGCTTCTGCCCCCGAACCCTGAACCCTGAACCCTGAACCCGAAACCCTAAACCCTAAGCCCTGCGGCCACCACTCCCACACTCGCAAAACTCGCCCAAGCAGAACGCCGCAGGTCCCCCAGAAACGTGGGCTCTGGTGGAAGAGGCCCCCTTTGCGTACCCTAAACCCTAAACCCTGAACCCTAAACCCTAAACCCTTAGCCCTAAACCCTAAACCCTAAACCCTAAAGCCTAAACCCTAAACCCTAAACCCTAAACCCAAAAAAGTCGCTTAGACCTCATAACCCCTGAGCCCGAACCCTGACCCCTGAAGCATTCATACCCGAAACCCTACATGGGACTCTATCTACCGTTTAGTCGTAACTACACTCTAGTAGTAGTAGTAGTAGTAGTAGTAGTAGTAGTAGTAGTAGTAGTAGTAGTAGTAGTAGTAGTAGTAGCAGTAGTAGTAGCAGTAGTAGTAGTAGTAGTAGTAGTAGTAGTAGTAGTAGGAGGTATAACCCATAACAAAGAACTGTAGGTAAAGAGGGTGTTTGGTGGGGCCTCCCTTTCATGCGTGCTGTAAATATTCGGGGGCAGAATAGTCGGGGCAAGTTCTCTCGAACATTTTGCCAACCTAGACTGCCTTTGGACCCTAAACCCTAGCCCTAGACCCTACACCCTAAACCCTCAACCCTAAACCCTGAACCCTGAACCCTGAACCCTGAACCCTAAACCCTAACCCTAACCGAGCTTCGGTGATCTCCACCCCCCTTGTCGAGGCGCAGCCCTTGTGACGACGACGAAGCCCCCTAAGCCCAACGCTTCTCCTAAACCCGAAACCCTAAGCCCTAAACCCTAAACCCTAGACCCTAGACCCTAAACCCTAAACCCTAAACCCTAAACCCTAAACCCTAAACCCTAAACCCTAAACCCTAAACCCTAAACCCTAAACCCTAAACCCTAAACCCTAACCCTAGTCCTTGCTCAGGTCTCCCGGCAGATGGTTGAGGGCAGACTCCGCGAGTGGGCCTTTGAGCAAAGCGCCGCGGTGTGGATCGTCTAAGAGCCCCGCTTCAGGGGTGTCCGAGGTTTAGGGTTGAGGGTTGAGGGTTTAGGCTTAATAGGGTTTAGGGTTAGGGTTTAGGGTTTAGGGTTTAGGGTTTAGGGTTTAGGGTTTAGGGTTTAGGGTTTAGGGTTTAGGGTTTAGGGTTTAGGGTTTAGGGTTTAGGGATTAGGGTTAATAGGGTTTAGGGTTTGGGGTTTGGGGTTTGGGGTTTGGGGTTTGGGGGTTCCATGCAGTCAGGGTGGAGGGGCCCGGGAAGGTGCTCCACAACTGCAGCACCTCAACCAAGACCAGCTCGCAGGCGCTGTTTTTGGGGGGTGGGGGGGGGGGCTCGATTAAACCCTAAACCCTAAACCCTAAACCCTAAACCCTAAACCCTAAACCCTAAACCCTAATTAAACCCTAAACCCAAAGCCCTCAACCCTAGACCCTCAGCAACGTTTGGGTCGGATCATCCGAACCTTTAACTACCTGCGCCTCCACGCCTCCACAAGACCCTAAGCCCGAAGCCCTAAACCCTACAGGTCTTGTTTTTGTCTCTCTGCTTGCCTTTTCCCGGGCTCAGGTTTTGAGGGCGCCATGGGTTTGGTTCGGGTTTTTGGGATGGATTGAACGGAGGCCCCCCCCACCCCCACCCCCCACCCCCCCCCCACCCCCCCCCCCACCCCCCCCCCCCCCCACCCCCCCCCCCCCCCACCCCCCCCCACCCCCCACCCCCCCCCCCCACCCCCCCCCCCCCCCCCCCCCACCCCCCCCCCCCACCCCCCCCACCCCCCCCCACCCCCCCCCCACCCCCCCCCCCACCCCCCCCCCCCCCCCACACCCCCCCCCACCCCCCCCCCCCCCCCCCCCCACCCCCCCCCCACCCACCCCCCCCCCCTCAACCCCAAACCCTAAACCCGCAACCCGCAAGCCCCAAACCCTAAGAACCCCAAACCCTAAACCCTCGAAGCCTGCAGTGGGCCTCAAACCCTAAACCCCAAACCCCAAACCCTAAACCCTAAGCCGTAAACCCAAGAGCCCTAAACCCCAAACCCTAAAACCCCAAGCGCCCTAAACCCCACAACTTAAAACCTAAAACCCGACACCCTAGAAACACATGAGCCCTAAACCCTAAAACCCTGAACCCTAAAACCCTAAACCCTAAAACCCGAACAACCCCCTAAAACCCCTAAACCCTAAGAACCCTACACCCTAAAACCCTAACAACCCCTAAAACCCTACACCCCAAATCCCACGAACCCTAAACCCTCCAAGAACCCAACACCCCAAAACCCTAAGAACCCCAAGAACCCAACAGCCCTAAACCCTAACCCTAACTGCTGGTGTGAACCAGCAGGCTGAGCGGGAGCAGAAAACAGTGGAGTTGCAAGATCTCTGGTTTCGTCCCTCCCCCCAGCAGACATGGCTCACACAAATGCGGAGTTTCTTTTTACACAAGCAAGAAAGAGCAATGTTGGTATGAAGTCTTTGCTATGCACTACTGTTGGACTACGGCACTGCTACACTGTGAGAGAGTGCTTTAAACATGTGCTCATGACCTTCTTGGGCCTACAAGCAACAGGGAAAACAACAAGGATACCGACAGCTAATCATGTACAGGCACTACGCTTCAACACTCCTCCTTCGCTCCTTCGCTAGGAGGAAGCGATAAACTAAAACCTGTACATGTCCGTCCCTTCCGGGAGGAGGTACAAGCTCCTACGGAAGGAAAGGCAGCTGGCCGATGGCCTCACTTTGCAGAGGGCTCTCAGGGCACCTCTTGCAGAAGGAAAAAGAAAACTGGCATGGAAGTGCGACGCGGTGCAGATGCTGTCCGTTAGGGCGGTGGTCGCCCTAACTTGTGCTGCGCGTGGCGTGATCTGGCGCACGCCGGTGGCACCGTTGACACACCTCCTCGAATGTGGAAAGATTGGATGACTTCGCAATTGCAGGACAGTCTTTGGCGCGATGGAGCTTGCCCTTCAGGGGCAGCAAGGTCAAGTTGGGGCTCCATCTTCTGGCTGCCTGCGTACGGAAAGTTCGGCCTCAATAGCTTGGGCCGCTCGGTCACGAAGGCGTTGCAGTTTCCTGTGCTTGGCTGCGCTGTGAGTCCGGCAAAGCGAGTGGTGTCTCGGGCACCACTTGGCAAACTCCCACACGGCAATGAAACCAATGCCTACAAAACCCAGAAGCAACATGAACAATAAAGCCGCGCTTGGCTCAACCTGATGAACTTCTCCCTCCTCCTCTTCAAGAAAGTCCAGCTGACCAGAAGCACCTTGGATGCGAAAAAGAACAAGCAGGGTGAGCAGTGCAGGCGCAAGCTGATCACGTAGACCTACGGCATCTGATTCTGCAGCACGGAACAGGCCAAACACGCTCCAACAAGCTGCTATCACGAGGCTGTCTTCTGCTGCAGTCAAACGCACAGTGAGCCAAGTCAACGGTCCACGCAAACCGTTTCCAACGGGCACACTTGACGCAAACTGAGTGGCCGACGCGGCACCCAAGAGTCCTGCCAGCTCGGCGGCTGGATTGGGACCTTGGACCTGGGCACCTTGCACCTGTGCACCTGCAAGTCCTGCCAGCCTGGCTGCTCCAAGGACTTGCAAAAAGACAAGCAGCATGACTTCTGCACACACTGGCTGATCACGCAGACCAACTGCACTCGCTTCCGCAAAGCGAAACAGGCCAAGCCCGAGCACGCCCCACAAAGCTGCTGCCACAAGGCCGTTCGCTACTGCGGCAAAACACGAAGTTGTGACCAGCACAGGTTCTGCAAGGAGTTGGTGGGACTCCTCCTGGACAGGAGGCTGCTGCACTACACCACTAAAACCACACCACCTATCGCACTGCTCCTCCTCAACCCAACACCCAGAGTACGGCGCTGGAGCACCAGCGGCTGCTACGGTCGGTGCGTGAAACATGCCGACGTGCAGTGAAGGCACGTTTACATGAAGCATGCCAAACAGGAGCAGCCACAACAGCAACCGAAAGAGGAAACTAGCCGTCAGACACTGGTAGTTTGCCAAGCGTGCGCCTGCGCGAAGTGGTGAGTTGGGGATCCCACCCTCCCGGGGGGAGGCTGCGGGAGCACTGTTGGGCGCTGCGGTTGAGCGTCCTCCTCCTGGCTTGTTGGCTGTTGGCTTAACCTCACGCGGCCCAAACACACACAACCCACCAAGACCATCTAAACTAAACCTACCCGGGCGACACTGCAGTGGACCTGGCACTACTGCAGGCCCATCTCTTCCGAGTGGCGAGTGTGGCAGACGCGTCCAGTCCAAATCATAGACGCTTGAATCCCAAGCGCTATCATCTAGCTGGCATCTCGTGGGGTTACACTCATCGTCGGCGTCCAACCTGAACCACATAGTTGAGGACTGCTGTACTTTTGGATCCAAAATTTGGGTCCCGCAATCCCACTCACATGTCTCAACTTGCACCTTGAATTCACCCATCAGCTGCTCATCTTTTGCAACGTCAGGAACTGCATAGACACCACCATTGGCTCTGCCAGGATCCATGCATTCACCCCCGAAAAACCTCCCAGCGCACCAACGCGTGTGAAGGCTCACCTCCGGGAAAGTATCCACCAGGTCTGTAGAGATCGACACTCTCCTGGCGGACTCATTCTGGCTAACAAGCCATATTGCTCCAACGCACTCTCCAGGTAACCTTATACCCCCCAACACAGCATCTCCACCTAGATCTGTAGCAACATTGGCATCATCCAAGGTGGCCTGATGCGTGCTGACGATAGGCCTTGGTCCTGGACCTCCGTCTGGAACACTAATCAAGGGTGGCACTGAAATTAATGTGCCCTGTATACCAC
>CAJNDS010002421.1:402425-435247 GCA_905221605.1 Symbiodinium natans
AAAGGGCGATGGGGACACAAGAAAGACGTGAGAATGGGAGGGCTGTGTGCGCTGTCGTTTTGCGGCATGCTTGCCGCAAGCATGTGGGCTCTGCCAGGCCCGTGCGCGACATGGTCATGGCCAGCGACTTTTGCTGGATGCGGTCCCCAGTTCCACAGAAGCGTGGAGCCGGCACGGCTTTGAGCCCGTGCCAGGGGACGCGATGGGGCAAGGGAAGCCCCAATAACCCCTAAACCCCCTGCTACAGCGCTATAGCCCTACACGTAAAGCCGTTAGTCTCGTAGATCAAGGTGGCGGAACCGGGAGGACCAGCGTTGCTGAGCAGCGCCCCGGGCAGGAACCTTTAGGGTTTGAAAGGGTCTGAAATGTTTTGAGGTTCGTTTCTTTTGCACGTGCGCGGCTGCGTGTCGGACACTCGCGCGCGTGCATCGCGCGCATGCACACGCACGTGCCGCAAGATGCATGACGTACACAGACACAGTCACACTACATGTACCAGTACACTCGCATAAGACATACACACGAGACGCACATGCACGTGCAACGCACCTCAGCCTTTACTTTCTGTACGCGTGAGACGCATGGCAAGATAACCTCGCTGCTGTCGATGTTTTCGCTTCCCCACCCAGGACACCCCGAGACACCCTGAGACATTGTCCCACGTCCCCCCGCCCCCCAAGCCCCATACAGAAATTTTGGGCTCGTGCGCCACTTTCGATCTGCGGGTTTCTTCGGTTTTTGCAGGAGTGTCCGAAACCATGCGCGGCCTTCCGCCGCCTGCCGCGCGTCTGGATCGCCGCGTTTTTCAGCGTTCTTTTTGGGTCTCTGGAATGTTTTTTGTCAAACTACTTTGGGCGTTTTCCTTGCAGGTTTTGGCTTTCCTTTGAGGGTGGGGCGCAGTTTCCCTACAAAACCTTCCGTGGTTCATCATCGACACGATAGACGGCTCGCGCTTTGTACTTTGGATTTAGGTGTGTGGGAGGTTTTGGGCGCAACGCGAAAATTCTGTTTTCCCCGCTTCTGGGCTGCACCTAGCCACACATGTCTTTCTTTGCCAACGTTGGATTTTCGTAGTGATGTGTCGCGCTGAGGTCTAGATGTTTCTCGCGCCGCCTGGAGAGGGAGTCCAGCAGGGGTCGGGATGAGTTCAGTGTGACTGCTGGCGGTCGCTGCTGCTCCGATTCGCAAGAGCGCTGCTGTTTATAAACTTAAGGATGACATTCTTGGTCATCTTCCTTAGTGCTAGTTATAGTCGCGCAGCTGCGACACTTCCAGACACGGCTCTGTTGATCAATGCCACGTGGATCCCGGCTCTGCTAGATGGTACCAATTATTTGGGAACTGAGAGGAGAAAGAACGCACAAGGGGGAACGAGTCGCGTTGGCGTGCTCGCAGGTACCCTGCGCAACATCCGGCTGACGCCCACACAGCACATGTCCGAGCCTACTTGCCCGACGTGCTGGGGCCGGGGCCGCTGCAGTGTCGCATGGACGTGCAGATGGGCGACGGCCGTGGACTGTTGCTGCAGTATGCGCCCAGCTACAACGCCAAGTTCAGCGACTGAACGACGAGACCAACAGACTTCCAACTGGCACGGAAGGTTCTCATGAAGTACCGCCCACTCTAGCCCGAGATGTGGCTCCAACTCGCCGTGCGCCAATTTCGGCAGGTGCTCCAGACCGGCGTGCTGCGCAGCGTGGTCGCGCGCCCACTTCCCGCCGAGCCACTGGGAGTCGCTCTACATGAAGGCGGTCCGAGAGCTGTGCGCTCCGGGAACATCTGCAGCAACGCAACCAGTCTCCAGCAAGCGCAAGAGCAAGCGCCGGGTGCTGGTGGCGGCGACGCTCGCGCCGCCGTCGTCGATGACCCGCCTGGGACGTCCTGAAACCGCGCTGAAACCTTGACAACCCTTCACTTGCTGGAGGTGGGAATTTCTACCACCCCTGACACGACACTCCCTAGAACTTTTAGAAGTGTGCTGTTGACTTGAGTTTAGGCCTAAACCTAAACCCCAAAAGGAATAGATTTGGGTGGTTTTGCCACTTGAAACGGCGTGGGGTGGGAAAAAATGTTAGATGGCCCTCCACTATCGGGCCATGGCTGCTCCTCGCATTCCATTCAAGCTTTCGAAGCGAGTCTTCATCCCAACCTTCGCAGCTTCTCGCCCTTTCACAGCAAGCCCTATTAGGCCCTAAACCCTAAACCTTAAATTTAAGCCCTAAACCCTAAAGCCTGAAACCTTAACTCCCAAACTTTAGGAAACTTCAAGCCTGAAGCTCCGAGCTACGAAGCCCCAAGGCCCAAATCAAATCCCCACCGTAGCCCTGAACTGCAAAAGAAGGACCCTAAGCCCTTCAACCCCAAACCCTACACCCTAAATAAACCCGAAGCCTAAACCCAAAACCCGGGCTCAACCCCTCAACCCTCAACCCTAAACCCTAACCCTAAACACTCTCCTTCATATACAAATGTATCTATATATATGTACATTCATATTTATATTTATTATTTAAACCTAAATGAATTCGTCGGCAAGGCCCAAACTTGAGCCTTGCCGACGAATTCCGAAGGTTTAAACCCTTAATGGATTCGTCGGCAAGGCCCAAATTTGAGCCTTAAATTCGTCGGCAAGGCCTCAAAGGGGCCTTAAATTCGTCGGCAAGGCCCAACTTGGGTTCAACCTGAATGAAATTCGCCGGCAAGGCCCAAAATGCGCCCTGCCGACGAATTTGGGTCTTAAATTCGTCGGCAAGGCCCAATTTGGGTTCAACCTTACTGAAATTCGTCGGCAAGGCCCAATTTGGGTCTTAAATTCGTCGGCAAGGGCCGAAAAATGAAAGTGAAAGACTTTCTTAATGTTATGGGTTTCTTTGGGCGGGTGGGTATTTTTCCAACGCTCGAGTAATTGCTTGACTCGTGAATGCTTCGACGTGAGATGCTGAACCCTAAGCCCTAAGCCCTAAACCCTAAACCCAAACCCTAAACCCTAAACCCTAAGTCCTCACTCAGGCCAATTGTGGCCGCACAACGCAGTGGGGCGATGTCACCTGCGACTCCTACATCGACTGGGTCCCCCAAGGCCCTTGCTCTTGTAGGGTTTCAGGGTTTAGGGGTTTAGGGTTTAGGGGTTTAGGGTGCAGGGTTTAGGGTTTCAGGGCTTCAGTGTGTTAAGGGTTTAGGATTTCAGGTATTCAGGGTTTAGGGCTTGATGGTTCAGAGGGTTTTAGGGTTTAGGGTTCGGGGGTGCTAGGATTCTGGGCGAAACCCCTGAAAGCCAGAGCTTTTCGCCACGCACAAAAGCCAAGCCTGTATGCCGCCCCAGCAAAAACCTTGGGATTTGGCCAAGACTCTGACAGCCTCCTTTCCCTCCTAAATCCCGCAGTCAAGCCTGTGCCGCGATTGTTGCCCCTGCCTACATGCTCTGAAGCTCACCCTAAACCCTAAACCCTAAACCCTAAACCCTAAACCCTAAACCCTAAACCCCATACTGAGGGACCATGTAACTAGCCTTAGAAAGGCAGCCAGTGCTCCACCTCGAGCCGCTGATGTCCGAGCTGCCTGGACTCTTCGTTTAGGGTTTAGGGTTTAGGGTTTAGGGTTTAGGGTTTAGGGTTTAGGGTTTAGGGTTTAGGGTTTAGGGTTTTAGGGTTTTTAGGGTTTAGGGTTTAGGGTTTAGGGTTTAGGGTTTAGGGTTTAGGGTTTAGGGTTTAGGGTTTAGGGTTTAGGGTTTAGGGTTTAGGGTTTAGGGTTTAGGGTTTAGGGTGTTTTGAGAGCTGGCTTCTTTGTGCAATTGAGCTTGGGACATGTGGCTTCCAGGCCGAGAGAACTTCTCGTTTCAGTTGGGCCACTCTTCTCCGCAGACCTTTGTAGAGGAAAATACTGAACAAAGAAGCATTAATTAGTCGAAACTAGTGAAAGAAACAAAGAAAGCCCTCGGAAGTGTGACCGGGAACCGTGCAGCTGGGGTCGTAACACGGGGCTGTAACGTGGACGGGCTCTGGGGGGGTGGTTGGCATACTCACTCCGAACCGGGAAGTTGGGCAACAGACGTTGTGCAGCATTCTGGCCCCGTGCGGGCATTCCTTGGCAATCGCATTGCGGCTGTCATGGAACACGCGCCCGACGGCCATGGATGCTGGATGACTGGTGTTGTCTTCTTGCCACGGCCCGACTCCTTCAGCCGCATCCACGTTGCCACTCAGATGCCCTTCCTTGTGTCGCTTTCTCCATTAAGCCCTCACGAAATGCCGCGTTTCGTGCCTCCCGATCTTTCCATGACCTTGTAGTTCGCACGCTCTTGGCCTTGGCTTCCAGAGGCATCGCTTGGTACATGCAGGGTTACTGGCACACAGCTGCCCCAAAAAGACCCTAAGACCTACAGTAAACCCGAAAACGTGCGTAGGGTCCTGCAAATGTTCGAACTACCCCGCACCCGCAGATCAAAGTCGGCATGTCCAAGCGAAACCAGGTAGCCCTAAACCCTAAACCCTAACCCCAAACCCCTAACCCGAAACCCGTAACCCCTAAGCCCTAAACCTCAGGCCCTAAACCCAAACCCTAAACCTCAGCCTAAAAGCCTGGCACGACCGTCCACAGCATCAGTTGCAGCTGCCTTTTCTTCTTCACCTAAGCCCTAAACCCTAAACCCTAAACCCTAATCCCTAATCCCTAAACCCTAACCCTAAACCGTTCAATCAGCCTTCAAGAAGAGACCTAGGTTTCGGGTGGCGAGCGTGCCACTACTGGAGTTTCAGATGGCAGTTCTCCAGCACGCCATGCTCAAGGCAGCGTAGGGCTTGGGGTATCTTGGGGTTTGGGGTTTGGGGTTTGGGTTTTAGGGTTTAGGGTTTAGGGTTTAGGGTTTCGGGTTAGGGTCCTGAGGCCTTTAGCCCAGCGCATTCAAGGTTTTGCTACTGTGCCCTTGAACTGACCAAGGGGTGGGGGCACCATGTGCGATGTCGCTTGGCTAGACCTAGCGGGGACTCTTCATGCGACATTCGGTCTTGTAACCCTAAGCTTTCCCTAAACCCTAAACCCTAAACCCTAAACCCTAAACCCTAAACCCTAAACCCTAAACCCTAAACCCTAAACCCTAAACCCTAAACCCTAAACCCTAAACCCGTGGTGGTGGGGGCTCCGTAAATCTGCAGCTTCCAGAATGCAGTGGAGTGGAAACTCTGCCGTGCGACTCAGCACCTTCCGCACCCTCAACCCTCAACCCTAAATCCTAACCTTCCAGCACCTTTTCCCTTTTAAACCCTAAACCCAAACCCTAAACCCTAAACCTTGAAGCGGCAACCTGCAAGACTGCAACTTGACTCGCGCGGCTATGCAAGACTCAAAATTCAAGTTGGCAGGTGCCATTTTCTCATGTACCTCGACCGGGAGTCTGAAACCCATAGGGTTTAGGGTTTAAGGTTTAAGACTCAAGGGATAAGGCGCAGGAAGGTTTCGGGTTGAGGGTTTAGGGTTTAGGGTCTATATAGGGTTTAGGGTTTAGAGTTTAGGGTTTAGTGTTTAGGGTTTAGGGTTTAGGGATACTCAGTATCTTGCTCAACCTGGTCAACCCGAACAACCCTCGGGTTCGTGATTCTGGGCTCGAGACCTGAAACAGCTGGGTGCTCGCCAACACCTTGCACCTCAGCGGAACCTCGGCAAACCCCACAGCCTGAACCCTCGACCCTCCCCTAAGCCCTGGTGGTCTCCGAAACTTTTTCCTAAACCCTAAACCCTTAACCCTCATAAACCCTAAACCCTAGACCCTAAACCCTAAACCCTAAACCCCAACACCCCAAACCCCAAACCCCAAACCCTAAACCCTAAACCCTAAACCCTAAACCCTCAACCCTAAACCCTAAACCCTAAACCCTAAACCCTAAACCCTAAACCCTAAACCCTAAACCCTAAACCCTAAACCCTAAACCCTAAACCCTCACCTCGCAGGCGGAGAGTTTAGCAGTGCCCCTCCTGCTGGGGGAGTCCTTCGACCCCTCCGATCCCGCCTGGCTGCCCGAGGTCGCGAGTGCTTGGGTTATAGGGTTCTTAAGGGAGGGTTTAGGGTTTAGGGTTTAGGGTTTAGGGTTTGGGGTTTAGGGTTTAGGGTAACTTGGGGTGCGCATCCCCGAATGGGTTTTAAGGGTTTCGGGTTTAAGGTGTTTCAGGGGTTTCGGGTTCTAGGGGTTTAGGGTTTAAGGGGTTTTAGGGGTTTCGGGTTTTAGGGGTTTCGGGTTTGAGGGGTTTAGGGTTTAAGGTTCAAGTCTTGCCTCCTGTCACGGAGCCCGATCCCAAAGGCATTTCGGATCGATGCAGGACTCCTCGCCCCCCGCACCCCAAAAATCGTTATTCGAGGGGAGGTCACGGAGGTCCCTTGAATAGAGGTGTTTCGGGCTTTGGCGACCAACCCCCCCCCCCCCCACCCCCAGAACAGACGTGGGGGGCTTTTGGGAGTTTGACTTGGGGGCTTGGTTGTGCGGGCTCTGAAGTACCCAAGAAACCCTAAATCTTTAGGGCCGGAGGCCCCTGGACCAACTGTGAGGATGTTGGGTTTTGGGTATTTACGGTATTTAGGGGCATTTAGGGTATTTAGGGTTTAGGGCTCAGGGCCTATGTACCCATGCGCGTATGAGCCAACGCTCCCTCGGGGGAGCTCCGAAGCCCTTGGTAGGTCAAAGCCCAGCCATTCTTGCGGCCATCGGTTGAGATCTTGGCTGCTGTGGCAGCATTAGACCCATGCCTTGGCAGCCCAGCGGTACCCTTGTCCCCTTTTTTGATTTATGTTTTTGGGTTCGCTCATAAAAGTAACCAACCCCCTAAAATACAGGGTGCCCTTATTATGACCTGGCTACCAGGCTACCCGGCATCAACTTGCTGTATGCGACAGGCGTCCCATGCCTCTCATGCTAGATGCTTGCGGGTGAAGAAGGCATGTTTAAGACTCCAACCCTAAACCCTAAACCCTAAACCCTAAACCCTAAACCCTAAACCCTAAAGTGTTTTTTTGTAGGGAATGAGGGAATTCGGCCTTCGATCTCCCTATCCGATCCGAGGGGGATAAAGAGTCAGCAGTTTAGGGTTTCGGGTTTCGGGTTTAGGGTTTAGGGTTTAGGGTTAAGGGTTTAGCGTTTAGGGTTTAGTGTATTTCCATTATCTAAGCATGCCCCCCCCCCCCCCCCCCCCCCTAGCACCCAAACCATAACAACCTGTGCCTCACTCCCCAATTCACCAAAAGACCCACACCAAGACCCCTGGGATGGAACCACCAAAAGACCCAAACCATAACAACCTACACCTCAACCTCCAACCCACCAAAAGGCCCTAAACCCTTAGCCCGAAGACCCAGACCAAGACCCCCGCCTGAAGAACCCATCGGATGGGACTAGGAAGTAGCAGATTCAACCCCATAACATGCCGCCACCACATAGAAAGCCCATAACACAAAAACCCGAAACCCTTAGCAGTGGAGAATGGAAATGGTCTTCTCCCAAAAAGCATCTATCATCGGAATAAGGGTTAGGATGCAGGTCGTATCGGCTAGAGCGGTACGAATAGCAAAGCATTAGCTATTTGTCTAGACTCCCATCCCTCAGCTTCCAGAGCACCCTCCCTGGAGCCTTGCTTCCTACATCCATCTCTCAGTGGCTATGAGAGTTTGCCTGGCGTTTGCCACAATCTTCTTCTGGGCACGGAGGACTGCGCTCCTGTCGTTTCTTACAGTCCGTCCTGGCTCCTGGTGCATTCCCGCGCTAGGTCAGTCACGTTTCATGCTGCCACGGCTTCAACGTGTCGGGTGCTTGTCCAGCAATCTTCGCAGACGGACTCGGGCTTCTGGATTCTCACCACAGTCCGGAAACGTTCAAGCTTGCAGCAATTCAGTTTTAGCAGTCTCAGCAGGCGAATTTCATACTTGTGCAGTGCGGGCAGATGGTCAACTCGTGTGCTTTGGAGCCGAAACAAGTCTCTATGGCTATGGATGTGGGCAGTGCGATGTGCCAGCAGATTTGGGATCGGTTTTGGCAGTCTCAGCGGGCACTTTTCATACTTGCGCGGTGCGTACAGATGGTCAGCTCGTCTGCTTCGGAGCCAACGAAGAACGGCAGTGTGATGTTCCAGCAGATTTGGGATCGGTTTTGGCAGTCGCAGCGGGCCACTTTCATACTTGTGCAGTGCGTACAGATGGTCAGCTCGTCTGCTTTGGAGCCAACGAAGAACGGCAGTGTGATGTTCCAACAGATTTGGGATCGGTTTTGGCAGTCTCAGCGGGCCGAGCTCATACTTGTGCAGTGCGTACAGATGGTCAGCTCGTCTGCTTTGGAGCCAACGGAAAACGGCAGTGTGATGTTCCAGCAGATTTGGGATCGGTTTTGTCAGTCTCAGCGGGCGAAACTCATACTTGTGCAGTGCGTGCAGATGGTCAGCTCGTCTGCTTTGGAGACCTTCGAAAAAAGGCGCGTGTGGTGCCATCAGATTTGGGACCAGTCTTGGCAGTCTCAGCGGGCCAATATCATACTTGTGCAGTACGGGCAGATAGTATGCTCGTTTGTTTTGGACGCAGATACGCGGCGTCTCACGTGCCAGCAGACTTGGGACCAGTTCTGGCAGTCTCAGCGGGCAATCAGCACACCTGCGCAGTGCGGGCAGATGGTCAGATCGTCTGCTTTGGACGCAGAGGGCAAGGCCAGTGTGACGTGCCAAAAGCAGATTTGGGACCAGTTTAGCGGGGCATTGTCATACTGCGCTGCTTGCAGTCCGGAAACATGGTCAGTTCGCACGCTTTAGAGACAATAGTGTCATTTGAAGTGTGATGTGCCCCCAACAGCTGGTCATGCAGAAAACGTCAGAGAGTGCTTGCCGTCAAACCATAAGCAGCTCGAATCTTAGGTATTGCCTTTCATGACCTTCTACATAGTAATAAGTTTGACCTAACTTCAACATTTTCTATTGTGTAAATATGTTGGCTATAATTGCTCACCCTTTCTTTTTCATTTCGTTTTCTTTTCCTAAATGTCTTAACTTCGTATCAGGATATACACGGTTCTTCTTTCCCTTCATGGCTAAATTTAATTTCACTTTGAATTGATGACTGGGTTTTCGAGCTTCCTTTGGTGTAAATCCCGTTGCCGAGTGCTTCATTTGATTATTATAGGTTAGTAGTATTTCTAATTTGTACTCTGGCCATTGGATGTTTTCCTTTCCCTTTTTTTCATCCGCTTCAACCCTCTTATACAACATATCTTTGAAAGTGCGGCTGGCTCTTTCGCTAAAATTTGGGTGCGCCCTCGTTCTATGATGTTCTATGTTCTCATCCTTCAAATACTTCTGTATCGCCTCCTTGTTCAATGCTCCCTCGTCGTCGTATAAATTATATCGGGTTTCTTTCCCATCTTGTTTAAACACTCAATCATCCCACTCGCTACATCTCCTTCTTGTTTGCTGTTTATCGGCACTACATGCATAAACCTTTCGAATACATCAATTATCAACACCCCTACCTTAAACTCTTGTTCTTTCAAATCGTTTATAAAAAATCCATCTGATATTCATAAGCGGAATGAGGGGCGGTACAAACTGTTTTGTCCTACCGGCTTTCTTTTTTGCTCAACATTCTTTCGAAAAAACTCGTTAATATCGCCCATTGTTACCGTTTTGTCTTTCTCCCGTGCTTCAGATAGTATTCTGGATTTACTCCCGAAACCGGCCTATCAAAATATACTTCATTAATGATTTTCTGTTTCTCGCTCATATAAATACGTAACCACAAATAATCATTTAACATAATTAAGTAAATCATCATTTTAAAGAATTAGGTATAATCACTTCGCATTCAACCATATCGTATTTGGGCGCTCCGCGTTTCTTTCCACTAGGTTTTTTGTCACTAATGATTTCGGTAATTTGCGTAGGGGTCAAATCTTCCTCACTTAAATTGTTATCTTCTAGGTACTCCTTAATTCTCTTCTTTTGGTTGTGCCTTAAACTTGCTTCGCGCTTCTTCTGCATAAACTGCTCGTCTTCTTTCCTTTTGTTATAATAAAGCCGTTGATTCAATGCCAGTTGTTGCTTAATCTCGTCCATTGTCATATCCTCGGGACTTTTGAAATGTGTCATATACCTATACTATATATTTATACTATAAGTTTAAACCCCAAACCCTAAACAATAAGCCCTAAACCCTTTCTAAATATATTGCGAAAGTCTTTAGAAAAAACATGTAAAAAAGAAATTTACTTTAGATTGTAATTATATTGCATATGAGCAAAAATATTGTATTAGAGAATACCATTTCCATTTTCTAGGGTTAGGGATTTCGGGTTGGGGAATATGGGTTTTCCATGGGGGTGTTGGTCTATGGGGTTGAGTTGTTTCTATGTGGTGGTGTATGGTTTCATCTGGTGGTTGCATCATGTGGGTCATGGGTTGGGTCTTTGGGTGAGTTGGGGCTTGAGGCATAGGTTGTTCTGGTTTGGGGGTCTCCAGCTGGCCTAGAGGGGGGGCATGCTTAGAAAATGGTACATGGCATATGGTAACTTGTATTCCCCCTGGGCCCTAAGCCCTAAACCCTAAAGCCTCATTCCCGGAATGAGAACCGGCAAGGTGCTGCCAAAACGCTGAACCCCAAACCCCTGAACCCCTGAACCCTCTAAGCCCTAACCCCTTAACCCCCTAAACCCCTAAACCCCTTCACCCCCTAAACCCTAAACCCCTAAACCCCTAAAGCCTAAACCCCTAAACCCCCAAACCCTAACCCCTAAAATCCTAACTAACCCCTAAAATCCTAACTAACCCCTAAACCCCTAAACCCCTAAACCCCTAAACCCCTAAACCCCTAAACCCCTAAACCCCTAAACCCTAAACCCCTAAACCCCTAAACCCCTAAACCCCTAAACCCCGGCAACCGCAGGTCCTCGCTCCTTCCACAGGCATCTACGAGGCGAGCGACTCGCTGACGAGGCCTAGGGGGCAGTACTTTGGGGATCGGAATAAGTGTTTAGGGTTTAGGGGTTAGGGTTTAGTGTTTAGGGTTTAGGGTTTAGGGGTTAGGGGTTGGGGGTTAGGGTTTAGGGCAAAGTTCTATATAAAAAATAAGACGTACTCCCTTCTGGTCCCCTTAGGACAAATCGTATCTCGCTTAGGGTCCACTAATGACTCATCGTATTCCCCTATGGTCCCCCTTTATGATTAAGCTTTCATAAACCCTATACCCTATACCCTAAACCCTAAACCCTAAACCCTAAACCCTAAACCCTAAACCCCCCGAAGCCCGGTTCTAATAGTTAAGGCCCCTATGGTAGACCCGAAGCCGCCCGAAGAGCTCCGTGCCCCCCAGGGTTTGGGGTTTCGGGTTTAGGGTTTAGGGTTTAGGGTTTAGGGTTTGGGGCTCAGCCATTTTGGTGGTTTTCAGGCTCAAGGTCCCCGAGGTGTTGAAGTGCAGGGTTCCGGATTACTCTTGCGTTTCGTGGGATGAGCTTAGGGTTTAGGGTTTAGGGTTTAGGGTTTAGGGTTTAGGGCTTAGGGCTTAGGGCTTAGGGTTTAGGGTTTAGGGTTTAGGGCTTAGGGCTTAGGGAAGCAGGGGAGTGCTCAAGGTTATCTGAAATCCTCCGAGTTTTGATATTGAGCTGATTTCCCCAACATCGACACCTGCACCCCGAAATCCTAAACCCTAAACCCTAAACCCTAAACCCTAGAATCTCTTGTTAGCTCCAGCAGCCCAACATTTTAAACGCGAATTTGTGCAAAGAGGCGAGGTAAAGCCCTCACCGTGGCTTGAGGGAGCTTCATGTATGGTTTAGGGCTCAGGGTTCAGGGTTTAGGGTTTAGATGGGTCTAGGGTTTAGGGCTCAGGGTTCAGGGTTTAGGGTAGCGGTTTTCTGGCTTGGGGTTTATAGGGTTTTCGATCCAAGCGCCGTGTCCAACCGCACAGCTCTTGAGGTGGGAGTGTGTATTATGGCATGCTTTCATCAAAACCCTAAACCCTCAACCCTCAACCCTCAACCCTAAACCCTAAACCCTAAACCCTAAACCCTATGACCCCAAACCAGGAAGCACGACTGGGTGCAGCTGGAGGAGGAAGTCACTGAACCCTTGGAGCGAAGCTGGGGCTTCAAGAAAGCGTCGATCTTGGGAAGGGTTTAGGGTTTAGGGTTTCGGGTTTAGGGTTTAGGGTTTAGGGTTTAGGGTTTAGGGCACCTGGGATCCCCCTATGTATACTTCTTTAAAGCATTCTTGAGAGGATACAAGCTACCCTTATTCCCTCATGACCTACGAAAAGCTAGTAGCTCTTCAGTAAGGAAGCAAGTCACCAGTTCGTTCGGGCATAGCTTGTTTTACGTTTTAGGGTTGGGGGGGGGGGGGGGCATGGACAGCCCCTTCTGAGGCGTTGCAACACCTTCCCTGCGAGTTGGACAGGAGGAGGAGGTATGGGCTCATCATGGGCGAAACCACAGTGAATCTGCAAAAGCATCTTCAGACATCTAGCTCCTAAGCCTTGGCCTGCCACAGTGCCGAAACTAGGGTTTTAGGGTTTAGGGTTGGGTTTAGGGGGCGGTTTTTGGCGCACTTGAAGGTCCCTGCCCCCCTCTGCTCGAATTCCGAGGATGGCTGTTCGAGCCGCCCAGCTTTCAGCAGCTGCAGATGCCGCCGACAAATGGTCGAGGGTTGATGGGCTTCAGGTTTAGGGTTTAGGGTTTAGGATTTAGGGTTTAGGGTTTAGGGTTTCTTCTATCGCTTCTATAAGCCATACACCTCAAGAAACACACTCCCAATCTTCGAGGTAGCAGAGCGTGCACCCCGAACCCTAGACCTGCAGCGTTTAGGCTTGAGGAATGAGGCCTAGGGATTAGGGTTTAGGGTTTGGGGTTTTAGGTTAGGGTTTAGGGGGTTTAAACCGCAGGCAGGCTCAGGAATTTGGACATTTCTTGGAGGTTAGGGTTTTGGGCCTCAAGGCTCTTGAGCATCAGCTTCCATGATCAAGTCCTCGCTGATGAGGCCACAGACACACCCACACACACACCCGCAAAAAAAAAAAAAAAAAAAACACGAAACACTGGTTTTCATTTCTCTGAACTTCTGGCCTTTTATGGTTGCTATCGTAGCGGCCTTTACTATTGGGTACCCCAAAAGGGACCATCAGTTTGAGAAGGACCATGTAAACCCCAAGGCCCTAAAGCCCAAAAAACTTAAAACACCTAAACCCTAAACCCTAACCCTAAACCCTAAACCCTAAACCCTAAACCCAAACCCTAAACCCCAAGCCCGAAACGCTCCGTCAAAAAGCGCCACGCATGCGGCGCCCGAGGGGCTAGCAGGGGAAGGACTGCTAGGACCCCAGAGTACCTGATTCCCAGACTTCCGTTTTTGGGTTTAGGGTTTAGGGTTAGGGTTCAGGGTTTAGGGTTTAGGTTTAGGGCTTAGGTTTAGGGGGGAGGGGGGGGTGGGGTTAGGCTTTGGGGCTTAGGGTTGGGCGACCAGACTCTGCTCTCGGAAGTCTTTAGGCTCAAAGCCAAAGCCAAAAACCCTAAACCCTAAACCCTAAACCCTAAACCCTAACCCTAAACCCTAACCCTAAACTAACCCAAAGCCAAAAGCCCTAAACCCTGCCAGAGTAGTGGTTCAAGTCGGCGGCTGGGGCGCCATCCAGCGAGCGCCATGTCCGAAGCGGGTCTGGGAACCTGGAAGCTGCCAATGACCTGGGATTCCAACAACAGCCTGCACCGTTTAGTTTAGGGTTTAGGGTTTAGGGTTTAGGGTTTAGGGTTTAGGGGTTTAGGGTTTAGGGTTTAGGTTTAGGGTTTAGGGTGGAGGAGGATTACTTGAAACCCTAAACCTTCAACCCTCCGCCCCAAACTCTAAACCCCAGCCCATACATGGGGTTTTGACCGTTGGGATCAAAGAAGCCTTCGGAGGGAGAGCTCGATTCTCAACAATATTCGGGGTTCAGGGCGGTTCGGAGGGGGGGGAGGGGTGTTTAGGGGGGTTTGGGGGGGTTTAGGGTTTAGGGTTTAGGGTTAGGGTTTAGGGTTTAGGGTTTAGGGTTTAGGGTTTAGGGTTTAGGTTTAGCGAACATTTCTGTGTGTTTGCAGCGGTGTAGCAGCGTACTGTCCATTGTGGGGACCTCATACTTCTTTCTTAATGGGGGGTTCAGGGGGGGGGGGGGGGTAGGAAACCCAAGGCCCTGATACTCCCCACTACTCCCTAAGGCTCCCTAAGTTCCCTAAGTCCCTAGGTTTAGGGTTTAGGGTTTTGGGGTTTAGGGTTTTTAGGGTTTAGGGTTTAGGGTTTAGGGTTTAGGTTTACGGTTAGAACTTCACAATCTACCCTGTGAACTAGACAGACAGCAGCATTTGAGCATTGCTCGAACCTCCGGCAGCATCGCCACCCTGTCTTACTCAAGTGCTATTGATCCTACTGAGAAAAGTTTCGACTTGATCCATCTGGAATCCCAAAACATGACGTGGAAACACTATTTCACCGAGCAACTAAGATAAGACGTCCTCGGTTTGAGGAAGCCCCTGATGTGACAACTGAGCTTGCTGCCTCAGCTGTGAGGCTATGAAGATGAGGAGGAGGCTACTCGTCCTTGGCAAGAAAAGCGGGGTTTGGGGGGGGGGGGGGAGGGACGTGAGTTTTGAGTTTGCTTCCTAGGGAATGAGGGAAGTTTGAAAACACCCCTCCCTCATTCCCTACGAAGGACCAGTAGGTTTGGGTTGAGGGTTGTCAAGGCACCTTTGCATTGGGAACATCGAGTTCTTTGGGGCTCAAAAGTCCTCTCTGCATGGCTTGCCTCCAACATGCGGGTCCACTCTGAAGCTGAAGAATTGTCCCCATCAGCGTGCCCCAGATGCAAGGCCCCGTGTGGTCATAATCAACCCCCCCCCCCCCCTAAGCCCTAAACCCTAAACCCTAAACCCTAAACCCTAAACCCTAAACCCTAAACCCTAAACCCTAAACCCTAAACCCTGAACTCGACAAGGGACCATAGGTCAGGGTACTTGCTAGCACTGCCCATGTGCTGATGCCGAGGACAACCACCTGCCTTTCGACAGGAGCATCTTCACTCCAACAGACCAAAGGTGGGCCTGGATGTTTGCCCTTGGGGGCTCTTTCTGTTGGGAGTGGCAGGGTTTAGGGTTTAGGGTTTAGGGTTTGGGGTTTAGGGTTTAGGGTTTAGGGTTGTTAAGGATTTAGCGTCAGAAGTAGCAATCTGTAGTGGGGTGGCCGCGTGCTCGGGGAGAGTTGCCTTCTTGCCTGAACCCTACAGGATTTGTTAGAAGGGGTCGAAAGGCCTATAAGAAAGGCAGCTGATTTCATTGGGTCCTTTTGTCACAGGGTTCCCTAAACCCTAAACCCTAAACCCTAAACCCTAAACCCTAAACCCTAAACCCTAAACCCTAAACCCTAAACCCTAAACCCTAAACCCTAAACCCTAAACCCCCAGGATCTTTCTGAGCACTGAGGTTTGCATCCTGAAGCCCAGAAATACATTCGTGACCCCAACTGCGCCTCCTGCTTAGGGGGTTTAGGGTTTAGGGTTTTAGGGTTTAGGGTTTGGGGTCTATGGGGTTTAGGGCAATCATGTCCCCTCAAGCCCATGAAGTTTAGCGAGAAAGCCGTAGGGGCGTCAGAAAATAGGGTTTAGGGTTTAGGGTTTAGGGTGACTACATCCTATTTTGCAAAGATTATCGTACTTTGGGGCACACTCGGGGAACCCTATTCTGGGAAATGCCCAAGTCCTGGATACAGTTGCTGCCGGCACGCGGCACAGTTTTGGAGTTAGGAGGTTGAAGACCCTAAACCCTAAACCCTAAACCCTAAACCCTAAACCCTAAACCCTAAACCCTAAACCCTAAACCCTAAACCCTAAACCCTAAACCCTAAACCCTAAACCCTAAACCCTAAACCCTAAACCCTAAACCCTAAACCCTAAACCCTAAAGGCCCGTTGGCCTTCGAAGCCCTCCCTGCCTGCGGCTTCCGGGTCTGCGGCTTGAGGTTTTAGGGCCCTAGCCCATCAGTCCCAGAGGCCGCAGGAGCTGACGCAAAAAAAAAGGACAACCCAAGAAGTCCTAGGGTTTAGGGTTTGGGGTTTAGGGTTTAGGGTTTAGGGTTTAGGGTTCAAGGTTTAGGGTTTAGGGTTTAGGGTTTAGGGTAAACCCAAGCCCCGAAAGCCAAAGTGGCCAGGTATGGAATCGTTTGGATGCTACAGATCCGGGAGGTCTGGCCCTGCGTGTTCAGTTGTTCTTTGGGAGCGAGGGGGGGCCTTAGGGTTGAGGCTTTCGGGGTCCGGCGTTCTAGGGTTGAGTTTTCTGTAGGGCTTTGGGTAGAGGGCTTCAGTCAGACTCTATTCGTCCTGAGGAAAAACTACATTAAGGTTTGGGGCCCAGGTGGTGCTTGCACACTGGTTTCTCCTGGACCCTCCATTGCCAATATACTGTCTAATATTGGGTCGGAATAGTTACGAACATTATTCCCTTGTGGTCCCTTTAGAGTTCCACTCTCATAACGCCCAGAACCCTATTCAGGGTTTAGGGTTTGATGTTCAGAGGGCTTGGGGGAATCCAGGTCTCGTCACATGGAGCATCGGAGGTACGAGTCCCGACCCCCAGACCCCAAACCCCAAACTCCAAACCCCAAGACCTGAACCCTAAACCCTAAACCCTAAACCCTAAAACCCTAAACCCTGAACCCTGAACCCTAAACCCTAAACCCTAAACCCTAAACCCTAAACCCTAAACCCTAAACCCTAAACCCTAAACCCTAAACCCTAAACCCTAAACCATGCCAGAGGTCATGATGCCCATAGAAAAGCCGGCAGAGGTGGCGACTCTCAAGTTTTTGATTTGCGGGGCTCCTCAGAGTTGGTCATAAGGAGCCTAGGGGGGGCGGAATGGTTTAGGGTTTAGGGTTTAGGGTTTAGGGTTTAGGGTTTAGGGTTTAGGGTTTAGGGTTTAGGGTTTAGGGTTTAGGGTTTGTTTGGGGTTTAGGGTTTAGGGTTATTACTGCAGCCAGCCACAAATAATACAGCATGAGTTCAGAAGAAAAATCAACAACTATGCAAGAATAGCCATCTACGACGAAGAATAAGTAGATGAGCAAGACTATGAATAAGAGTATGAAAAAGAATAAGAAGCATTGTAGCATCATGACAACATGTAATATTCACATGGTGGTTTACCAAAATAAGGGAGTCCCCAATTTCGACCGCCAAATGGCACGATCCCCTTCAAAAACCCTAAGCTTTCGTGCTCCTACAGATGAGGTCCGGACATGGCGCGCCGAGCTCAGCGCATGAGGATGGGCTTCCAGGAGTGTGAGGTGTCGATTTCCAAACCCTAAACCCTAAACCCTACACCCCAAACCCTAAACCCTAAACCCTAAACCCTAAACCCTAAACCCCAAACCCTAAACCCTAAACCCTAAACCCCAAGCCACTGCTAGCCAAAACCAAGGCAGGAAGAGGAGGCAGACCGAGATCGAATCAGAGGAAGTGGAGGAAACGGATGCGTGTTTTTTTTCGGCTCTTCGGTTTAGGGTTTTAGGCTTCTCAGCCCGAAACCCTAAACCCCTAAACCCTTAAACCCTAAACCCCTGAACCCCTGAACCCCTAAACCCCTAAGCCCCTAACCCCCTAAACCCCTAAACCCCTAAACCCTTAACCCACTAAACCCCTAAACCTCTGAACCCCTGGACCCCTAAGCCCCTAACCCCCTAACCCCCCAAAACCCCTAAACCCTATACCCTATACCCTGTAACCCTAAACCTGGAAACCCTAACCGAAACCCCCTTGTAAACCCTATAAGACCATCAGAAACCCAGAGCATCTGTTACAGGCCTAAACCCTGAACCCTTAACCCCAAACTCTGTAAATCTATAAGCCCTAAACCCTACACCCTAAACCCTAAACCCTAAACCCTATACCCTAAACCCTAAACCCCAAACCCCATAAACCCTAAGCCCAGAGCATCTGTTCCAGGCCGTGACAAGGGGAAAGGCAAGGGAAAGGAAGCCAAGGGCCGAGACACGCCCGTCGGAAGGCTCGACACCTTGGGGGGGGGGGGGGGGGGGGGCGGTTGAGGGTTGAGGGTTTACGGTTTAGGGTTTTGGGTTTAAGGTTTCAGGTTTTTAAGTTTAGGGTTTAGTGTGTAGGGTTCAGGGTTTAGGGCCGTATGATGAGAGACCAAGAAAGAGCCGGGATGATTCCGACCCCCTAGACGGGGGTTTCCGAAACAAAGTGTTGCCCTTTTTAGGGGGTTCTTTTAAACGGATGACATAGTCTCTATCCCCCCCTGTGATTTTTGTATTTTGTTGATATAAAACCCAAGAGGATATCAGACATACTTGTTTATTTGAGGTTCCTAAGCGGAGTATAGTAGTGTTTTGGGGTATATAATGGGTACCCCTGTTTTCGGAAATCCCCAGGCCCATATTCCTCGGTTTTTCCAAGCCGGCCCCTGGCTTGGAAGCCCTAAACCCTAAACCCTAAACCCTAAACCCTAAACCCTAAACCCTAAACCCTAAACCCTAAACCCTAAACCCTAACCCTTACCCTTAACCCTTAACCCTTAAACCCTTAACCCTTAAAACCCCCTTAAACCCTTAAACCCTAAACCCCCTTACCCGTAACCCTTAACCCTTAACCCTTAACCCTTAACCCTTAACCCTTAACCCTAAACCCCCTAAACCCTAAACCCTAAACCTAAAACCCTAACCCTGGAAGGTTTCCCCGAGATGGGTCGGACAGAGATCGTCCCGAAACCGCAGCGCGGCACCTGGTGGAGGACAGCGGAGCTTGGGCCAAGTTGGGTTTAGGGTTTAGGGTTTAGGGTTTAGGGTTTAGGGTTTAGGGTTTAGGGTTTAGGGTTTAGGGTTTAGGGTTTAGGGTATAGGGTTTAGGGTTTAGGGTTTAGGGTATAGGGTTTAGGGTTTAGGGTTTAAAGTTTAGGGTTTTAGCTTTCATGGGAGCTTCAGACGTGTCCCTCTTCGAAAAGTAAGCCCTCCATCCACAGCCCCGCCTTTCTGCGCGCAGGAACTGCTGCCCAAACAAGGGAGAGGTGATCGTCCGCGAGCAGTTCCTCCTCACCTCGGAGGAGATCACACGCGCTTCGGCCCTCAGAACTCCGCGTTTCAATGGGTGGGTTCAGGGCCTCTTTTGGCTAAGCTTCCTTCGTGGGTTTTCGTAAGGGACAGGGTTCTATATGGGGATATATGGCACTCAGTTCCAGAAATGTGTGGGCAGGGTTTCGAGTGTAGCCCATTCGACACAGGTCTTCCGTCTAGGAACCTTAAGGGCTCCACCCTTAAAGAGGCCCCTAAGCCCTGAGCCCTAGAAATTGCCCTACTTCCGTGAGCCCTCTAAAGGCCCTCAACCATAAGCCAAAACCCTCAAAAGGGCCCCCTAAACCGTTGCAGAAGGGCCTCGCAACCGCAAGCCCTAACCCTTGAAACAGCACCATACTGGATGAGGCGCCCTCATCCACCCTCTGCAGTCCCTAAACCCTAAACCCTAAACCCTAAACCCTAAACCCTAAACCCTAAACCCTAAACCCTAAACCCTAAACCCTAAACCCTAAACCCTAAACCCTAAACCCTAAACCCTAAACCCTAAACCTAAACCCTAAACCCTAAACCCTAAACCCTAAACCCTAAACCCTAAACCCTAAACCCTAAACCTAAACTACCCTAAACCCTAAACCCTAAAACCTAAACCCTAAACCCTAAACCCTAACCAAAACCCTAAACCCTAAACCCTAAACCCTAAACCCGAAACCCTAAACCCTAAACCCTAAACCTAAACCCTAAACCCTAAAAAAACCCTAACCCTAAAAACCCTAAACCCTAAACACTAAACCCTAAACCCTAAACCCTAAACCCTAAACCCTAAACCCTAAACCCTAAACCCTAAACCCTAAACCCTAAACCCTAAACCCTAAACCCTAAACCCTAAACCCTAAACCCTAAACCCTAAACCCTAAACCCTAAACCCTACACCCTACACCCTACACCCTACACCCTAGACCCTAGACCCTAGACCCTAGACCCTAGACCCTAGACCCTAAACCCTAAACCCTACACCCTACACCCTAGACCCTAAACCCTAAACCCTTGTCTGCCTGGCAAGGTCCCGTATGGTCAGTACGTGTGGAGCTCAGGGGCTTTGAACTCTGGGGTTCCCTCTACCCAAGGGTTAGAAGGCTAGAGGGTTTAGGGTTTAGGGTTTAGGGTTTAGGGTTACAGGGTTACAGGGTTAGAAGGTTAGAGGGTTATAGGGGTTTACGCAGGTTTAAAGGGTTAAAGGGTCATATTAGGGGGTTAGAGGGTTATAGGGTTTTAGGTAGGTTTCAAGAATTAAAGGGTCATGTTAAAGGGGTGATAGGGTTCCAGGGTTGTAGGGTTTACGGCGTTTAGGGTTTAGGTATTCGGGTTTAGAGTTATTGGTTACAGAGTTTGGGGTTATAGGGTTGTAGCGTGAAGGGTTTCCGGGCAGGTGGCAGGAAGCCCCAGAAATCTGGATCCCCAATCTGCAATCCCCTCTCGGTGTTACCTGTTGATGAAGGGTTTAGGGCTTATAGAGGTTTGGGGTTTGGCTTCCATTTGTAGTTTTGACAAAGCCTACCTTTTACAAACATCTATGAAACCCGGACGGCCCCAAACCCCAATCCCGAAACACCAGAAACCCTACAGAAGCCCTAAACCCTGAACCCTAAACCCTAAACCCTAAACCCTAAACCCTAAACCCTAAACCCTAAACCCTAAACCCACATATGCACCCCTTTAAAGCAGTCCGAAGCACCCACTTGAAAACACAAAACAAAAGTCGACCGAAGCAGTGCAAAGCGAAGCCTCGGCTCAGGTCTTGCAGGCTGGTCCCCTTGAGGCGAGGTTTTTTTTGGGCTCCCGCCTTGCTGGGGTTTAGGGTTTAGGGTTTAGGGTTTAGGGTTTAGGGTTTAGGGTTTAGGGCTTGAAATTGTTAAGGGTTCATGTCCGGGGAAAGTTTCCAGGAAAGTTTCGAGGAAAGTTTCGAGGAGTTTCGGTTTTTTGGACGTTCAAGTTACAGGGGCTTGAGGGTTTAGGGTTTGGGGTTTAATTTAACAGGGAAATTTGTGGTCGTTTGGGTTTTGGGCTTTTGGTTGGGGAGGCGACCCGAATCCCCCGAATGCGATCCGGATCCAAACGGGCGCTACGCTTTACTCGCTGGCGCTTGCTGTCGGGTTTCGGGTTAAGAGGGGTTTAGGGCTTGGTAGGGTTTACAGGGGCAGTTCCTTGATCTTGGCGGCAATCATAGGTTTTCACGTTCACAGACGGGCCCCTTCACCCTAACTCTAAAATCCAACTTTTCCAAGCCGTTTTGCCCAAAACGCTAAACCCTAAACTCTAAACCCCCAGCCCTCAGCTTCTGAAGACTTTTTTGTGCAGGTCTTCGTGTCTGGCCCTGCACAAGGCCTCCAGCGCATGCCCGTGCAGGCCCTGTGTCGGGCGGGGCGGGGGGGGGAATTCAGGGTTTAGGGTTTAAGGGGTCAGGGTTTAGGGTTTAGGGTTTGGGGGGAGGGGGAAGGAGGGCTGATGCTATCTGTTGCAGGCCCAAAGACCACATAAACATAAGGATCCTACTGTTGGGGTATCAGGGCCCCTATAAAGGGGATTCTGGAAAGCCATGGTTTGTAGGATCCTTTGGTTTCTTCGCATTAAAACACCATTGGTTTCAAGGTGGGTCGAAGGAGGGTAGACTGTCAGGTTCACCGACTGATTACTGCAAATCGTCTTGCCACCCTTATGTACATAGAACCCAATGATTTTCTATGTATGTGTACATGTATGACTCAACTATGTGCTTTTTGGGTTATGCGATGTGCATACAAATATACATGTATATATATATATAGATATAGATATAGATATAGATATAGATATAGATATAGATATATATATATATAGATATATACAGATAGACAAACATATGTATGCTTATCTTTGTCGTTTAGTGATCTGTCTATTTTGTGTCACATATAAGCAGACTACATGTGTGCCTAATATGTTGATTGATACTTTTTTGTTTATTTGTTGATTTGCTTCTCTGGGTCGTTGCAGTTCTGTGGGTGGCTTTGTGGGGATTTGGGTGGCTGTAGTGCTTTCAGGGCCTGGGTTTTTCGGACTCGTGGGGGACAGTTTCCCCCCTAAGGCCTCCACCCAAAAACCGAAGAGTTTAGGGTTTAGGGTTTAGGGTTTAGGGTTTAGGGTTTAGGGTTTAGGGTTGAGGGTCGTCCGGAAACCCCCGAGTGGAATAGACCTCTTCACCTCTCTCCTGTGCCAGCCGCGGGGTTGGGTCACCGTGGATGCGACGGCCGTGGGCGGACCTCTCTACTTGGAAAAGGCTTCGTTCTCGGTGCCTGCTTTCGTTCTCATAGCTTGGGATGTTCACCCTTGTACTACCAGTCCTCAATAGGGACCCTAGTACCCCGATTCTAGTCCCTATTAAGGACTGCTCGTATAAGGGGGAACATCCCAACTCATAGCCAAGGCGAAGCTGATGCAGTGCCCCCTAAACCCTAAACCCTAAACCCTAAACCCTAAACCCTAAACCCTAAACCCTAAACCCTAAACCCTAAACCCTAAACCCTCCATACTGAGGTCAAGCAGCCGCGATGGCAGGTACCGAAGCATGAGTCGCATCGCGCATGAGCCCAGACCCCTGGGAGGGTCCAGAAAATAGATCCCCCTTTTTGGGAGGTTATATAGGGTACCTAACCTTTAAGGGATTATATAGGGCACCTACCCTGTCTAGGGGTTCCTAAGAATGACCCAACAGTAGTGTAGGGTACGATTTGGGGGTTCGATTTTTTTGGATCCTCCCAGGGGTCTGGGAGCTTGTTGAGATGCGAACTCCCATTCTTAGAATGCTGCCAGGTGGTCTTTTCCAGCGGCTCCACAAAGGGGGACATTGTCGTCAGGAAAGGGGCAGGGGCCGAAGAGCATTCACGTCCCTGACCCTGTAGGCCTATATCAGCCTACTCCCAGGCCTATACTCGGCACCCGTGAAGCCCTCTGATTGTAAACCCTGTGAACCAGCCTCCCAAGAGCACAATGAATCCTTCGAAACCCTAAGCCCTCAACCCTATAAACCCTAAACCCTATAAACCCTAAAGCCTAAACCCTAAACCGTATAAACCCTGTACCCTGAACCCTAAACCCTAAACCCTATCAACCCTAAAGCCTAAACCCTAAACCCTGTACCCTCAACCCTGAACCCTGAACCCTGAACCCTAAACCCTCACTACTGCCAAGCCATGATCCCTTACAGATCTGAGGTGTCGCTGGACAGCGACGAGGCAGGTACCTTTCGCACCATCAGGGACAAGAGCAGCTTTCAGGGCTTAGGGTTTAGGGTTTAGGGTTTCGGGTTTGGGGTTTGGGGTTTGGGGCTTCGGGTTTCGGGTTGAATTCAAGCACCACGACCCAAAGACAGAAATCAGGGGCAGCATGAAAAAGAGGATATAGCAAGTAGCCAGCGAACAGTGAAGTGTATATATATATATATACATGTTGTCTTTATATTTCTATATACGTAAGAAAATATGTAATGTCTAAGAAAATGTTTCACGCGCGCACGCAATATATATATATATATATACATATATATATATAAACATATAAATATAGATGTAAATAATACATATAAACATAAGAATAATTCTAGACATATATATGTATATATATATATATATCCACCTAGTGCAGGTCCACTGCCAAGTTTACAGTTCGCAATGTGGCAGCTTTCCCCCCCGCGTGGCACCATCCCGTGCAGGTGGCGGTTCTGACTTGCGGGACGGTCGTGGACCAGGCCATGGAGTGACTGTTCGGGGTTTAGGGTTGTTTGGGGTTTTGAGGGTTTTTCGGGTTTTTGGGGTGTTTCAGGGTTTGTAGGGTTGTTAGGCTTTTTTCAGGTTTGTTCAGGCTTTTTTTGGGGTTTTAAGGGTTTTTAGGGTTTTCAGGGTTTCAGGGTTTTAGGGTTTCGGGTTTGGTAATTTTGGGTTTAGGGTGCAGGGTTAAGGGCTTTGCAATTTGGGGTTTAGATCTTCGAACGGCTTTAGGGTTTATGGGGTTAGGATTTAGGATGTCGCCCCATGATGCAGAAGCACCCCAAAATCCCCCAAACCCTAAACCCTAGGACCCTAAAGCCCCTAACCCCCAAATCCCTAAACTCAAAATCGAATATGCAAGCCCGAATGCACCAAAAGCTCCTTTGCCAGACCGCTTGGAGGATCCAGAAAGTAGAAGGCGCCAACTAGCAGCCCATACTGCTACTCTAGGTTCGCCCTTGGGATACTTTCCCTTATTGGGCTTAAGAGGATCATATCCATGAATATTTTTCAGAGGGTTCTAAGGGCCATACTACTACTGAAATCTAGTGTTTAGATCCTTCCAGGGGTCTGGGAACCCTAAACCCGAAACCCTAAAGTCTTAAAATTAAAACCCTAAACCCGATTTGCCGCTGCAGGCTGCCCCTCTGGAGGAGACGGAGGCACTGGGACTGGCTGTGGGGGGATCTGATCTCAACCCAAAACAGGGGTTTAGGGTTTAGGGTGTAGGGTTTAGGGTTTGTCAATCACCCATTTAATCTACTAGAAAGTGCGTCAGTAATTTAATAATAAAAGTAAAGAGAACCCCATTAATAATTATATGAACGAACTAGTAAACGCATTAATTATAGTTGTTCCGGGGGCCGTTCATATCTTCACTTAAAATTAGCCCCCGGATTCATTCTAAAGGTTTAGATTATAGAATTACCTTGTCATGAAAGTACTATTAGAAGAGCTCCTAAAGACGAAGCTACAGAATTACGGGGGCAAAGGGCACAATCATTCACTCGTTCACCAATCCGCCCGGGCTGTCAAGGAATTCCTGTTCATTTAGTTCTCGCCCAGTAATAAGACCAGAAGATAAGGGTGCATATGGCTGCGAGGCAAATGCCCAGGGTGCGATAGCAAAGTTGCTCATGATGCTGCATTCCCTCTCCGCGACAAAGAGCCTACTGAAGGAGGTGCCCAAGACAGGTCACTAAACCCTAAACCCTACGCCCTAAGCCCTAAGCCCTAAGCCCGACAGTGAATTGCGTGCCCGATTCGCTAAGTGTTCCCGGCGGATTTGGGGTGGAGTGCTTTGACCTTAAGCCTTAGACCCGATTTATGGGGTTAGGGTTTAGGGTTTATGGTTTAGGGTTTAGGGTGTAGGGTGTAGGGTTTAGGGTTTAGGGGTTTAGGGTTAGGATTATTGTGGGGCTGTGAGGGATGAGGGGTACGGTTGGGGGAGGGGTCTTTTGGGTAAAACTTGAACCCTGAAGGCGCTAACCCTACAAAGGACTATGGTGTTTAGGGTTCAGGGTTTAGGGCTTAGGGTTTAGGGTTGAGGTTGAGGGAGCCATGTTGACTTATAGGGTTAGTAGGTTGGGTTATGGGGGTTATTAAAGGCCCTGACCCCCCGCAATGTGGCCACGGTTTGGGGAGCTCCACATCTCTGCGTGCCACCGCTTCTTGGGAGATACCCCTTTGTTAAGGAAGTTAAGGTTTGAGTGGGCAATAAGTTTGTGCTATAAATCAGGATAAGAACCCCAAGATAGTTTAAAGTCTTGTCCTGCATGAAGGAGTATGGGGCTTGCTGGGTTCGTCACATCAAAAGCGGTTTAGGGGTTCGGCGTTGTTTGGGGCTCTAGGGTTTCGGGCTTTAGGGTCTAGCGCTCTTAGGGTTAACCCTAAACCCTAAACCCTAAACCCTAAACCCTAAACCCTAAACCCTAAGCCTTTTGAGGTTTAAAACTTTAGGGCTTAGGATTCGGGCTCCAGGGGACTTGGCGACAGGATGGCATCGTCCGGATGAACGTCTCCTTCCCAGAGAACGCATCCGGCAGAGAGGCCCAGCAAAACCCCCAACAGAGTTTTTGGGCTAGCTAGCTAAAAACCCTAAACCCTAAACCCTAAACCCTAAACCCCAAACTCTTGGTTTTGGGGCTGTTGGGGCCAAAGACCCGACGCTTGTCGAAGTTCCTAGAAGTTCTAGGCTTTTTGAGGATACCTTTCCCGACGATCTGGAGCTGCTTCTTCGGCTTGAAACCCGAAACCCTAAACCCTAAACCCTAAACCCTAAACCCTAAACCCTAAACCGTACACCCTGAGCCTCTGGGCTTCATTTTACAGGGGTTAGCAAGGGTTTCAGGGTCTAGGGTTTAGGGTTCAGGGTTTTAGGGTTTAGGGTTTAGGGTTTAGGGTTTAGGGTTCCCTTAAGTTTAGGGCCTATGGGCTCTGGATGTAGCATCGAGGGATGAGAGTGCAAACTGCGCCCTGGCAGCCCTCCTCCTCATCGCGAACTCGCAGCGGTCGGCCTCCTGAGAAGGGTTTAGGGTTTAGGGTTTAGGGTTTGGGGTTTAGGGTTTAGGGTTTGGGGTTTAGGGTTTAGGGTTTCGGGTTTGGGGTTTAGGTGTAGGGAGTTTATAGGGTTTAGGGTTTCGGGGTTTGGGGTTTAGGTTTAGGGAGTTTATAGGGTTTAGGGTTTAAAGGGTTTTTAGGGTTTGGGGTTTGTAGGGTTTAGGATTTGTAGGGTTAGGGCTTAGGGTTCAGGGCTTAGGATACGCCAAAACCCCAAACCCGAAGCCCTTACATGAACCCTGTTGGGCAGGTCAGGTTTTTTGTAGGGTACTCGGCCCAAAGCGGGACTCAAACTCGGAAACGTGGACTTGTTCTGGCCTCCAGTTACCTGGCGCCGAGAGATTTTGGGGTTTAGGGTTTCGGAAATTGGGCACCTAAACTCCAAGCGTCTTACAAAGAACCAGTAAGGGATACTCGGATGCTGCTAAACGCTAGGCCTTGAGCCCCAAGCCCAAGAAACCCGAAACTTGGCCCGAAACCCTAAACCCTAAACCCTAAACTCTAAACCCTAAACCCTAAACCCTAAACCCTAAACCCTAAACCCTAAACCCTAAACCCTGCACTCAAAGGATGCCGACATGTCTCTGAGATTCTCTGAGGTTGGGTGACCTGTGATGCAACTGCGCAGGCACGGGGCTGCAGCTTGAGGGTTTACGGTTTAGGGCTTAGGGCTTAGGGTTTAGGGTTTAGGGCTAGGGTTTAGGGTTTGGGGTTTGGAGTTTGGGGTTTAGGGTTTAGGGCTTGGGTTTCGGGTTTAGGGTGTATGTAGCTAACTCGGCCGGGCTTGCTGCCCTGGTGCGCAGGGTGGCCCCAGATTCTTTGAGCCCATCGACCCGCACGACACCTCCCAGAAGCCTGCGAAGGTGGGCACTTGGAGGACCCTAGACCCTAGACCCTAGACCCTAAACCCTAAACCCTAAACCCTAAACCCTAAACCCTAAACCCTAAACCCCAATCATAGCTGTACTCTTAAGCCCCCCCGAAGTCCTCAAAGTAGGTTATCAGTAGACTTATCACTGGGGTTAGTTTCCCAAGAGCTATTTCGTGCGACAGGGTTCATAGGGTGTGTTGGGTTCATGGGGTTTGTGGGGTTCATAGGGTTTGTCGGGTTTAGGCGTTGGGTTTAGGGGGTTAGTAGGGCTTAGGGCTGTTGAGCTTTGTCCTACTGGGACCTGTTTTTGGGAAATGCCCGTGCCCCCGAAGCACTGGAGAGCTGTGCGTCGTGGGTTTAGGGTTTAGGGTTTAGGGTTTAGGGTTTAGGGTTTAGGGTTTAGGGTTTAGGGTTTAGGGTTTAGGGTTTAGGGTTTACGGTGATCACAGGCTGACCATCCAGATCAGGGTGGAGCTGAAGATGGCAGCAGACTCAGACTGCCATGCAAAGATGGGTAGTTGGCAAGAGTAGGGCCTGAGGGTTTCCGAATTTGGGGTCCCTAAACCCTAAACCCTAAACCCTAAATCCTAAAAGGGGGATGATGGTAGATTTGAGGTCTCCAGGGGGTGCCCCTGTTTTGGAAACTGCCAGAGGAAAGGTTCCGAGGCTGCGCGGAAACACCCCAGACTCCAAACTAAACCCTAAACCCTAAACCCTAAGCCCCTTAGTCAGGATGGACCAGAATCAGAAAGCTGGCAGGTGGAGTAGACTGAGAAGGTGTTTGGGAGATTTTGTTTTGTATTTTCCCCTGCTGTGGGAAAGCCATATTTAGGAGGGTTTAGGGTTTTGGGTTTAGGGTTTAGGGTTTAGGGTTTAGGGCTACTTTGCAGATTGAAGGGCGAGGATGGTAAAAGTCGTGCAGCAACAATTGGATGGAGAGTGCGAGCGCCGCCCGGAACCGGGTTGGCATGGCCCTAGAAACCCTAAACCCTAAACCCTAAACCCTAAACCCTCAACCCTAAACCTAATCCGGTGGGACCTAATTTTTCTGCCCTAGAAGTGGGCATGTTCAGCCTTAGACTAACAGTCCTTAACAGGGATTGTAGTAGGGGGGGGTACTAGAGTTAGGTGCTAGAATTCGCCCAACAGCCTCTAGACCTAAACCCTAAACCCTAAACCCTAAACCCTAAACCCTAAACCCTAAACCCTAAACCCTAAACCCTAAACCCTAAACCCTAAACCCTAAACCCTAAACCCTAAACCCTAAACCTAAACCCGAGGCGCCTGGGATTCCAACCGAACTTGGCGCGTGATCAACCTCCAGGTGTGGCCCACTCCTGAATGCCCGTTCAACAGTTGGCTAGTCCTCTGATTTGGGGTTTAGGGTTTAGGGCTAGGGTTTAGGGTTTAAGGCTTAGGGTTTAGGGTTCAGGGTTCAGGGTTTAGGGTTTATAGGGTTCAGGTTTAGGGTTTAGGGTATAGGGTTTGGTGTTTAGGGTTTAGTTTTTTTTTTGGGGGGGGAGGGGGGGGGGGGGATGTTAGATTGGAGGAAAGACAATCGAGGGTTCCTGTTAGAATATCGAGCAGACGGAGGTTGTCCATGAGAATGAGCAAGGCAGAGGAAGTTTGAAAAAACGGAAACGACAAAGTGGGTCACATCATTCCTTCCCATCAACTCCTAGAATACAGAGCGTGGTGAATCTCATGTCCCGGTGATCCAACAATCACCAATAATCGACATGACAATGACCACAAAATCACACTATGAATGTCCAATTTCTTGTCACCATTGATCGCAGTCGGCGAATGAATATATCATTCGATCCACGAAGTGTCTCCGTCAGACAGGTCAGCTCAACATCAGTCCCCAAACAAGATGCAAAAAGTCTTGCCTTATAACATGGACACTGGGCTACGAAGTTTGCTTCGACACAGGATCCCAAGGACCTCGTGGTCGTCAACAAGCCCGAGCCGCCTTGCTCCCAGCGGTCTTCGCAGAGTGTGGGGGGTTTGGGGTTTAGGGTTTAGGGTTTAGGGTTTAGGCTTGAGGGTTTAGCGTTTAGGGTTTAGGGTTTAGGGGGTTTCAGGGCTCTCGGGGTGCGAACTTCTCCTTCAAGGGTTCCCTTCTCTTAGAGGGCCCCTTTAATTCCTAGAAGCCTTCTAAAGCCTATAAGACTACCCCCTGAAAAGCCCTAAACCCTTAAGCCTTAACTCTAAAACCCCAAAAAGCCCTAAACCCCATAAGCCCAACAAACCCTGTACACCGTATAGGCCCTATACACCCTACAAACCCTACAAACCCTAAAAACCCTCAACCCTAAAACGCCAGATCCGGCTCAGGTTTGCACCAGGATCTGGAAGGACCCCTCCCCCCGAGATGCTCCTGAGGCCCTGGGGTTTCAGGGCTTTTCATTGGGTTTCGGGTTTCGGGTTTAGGGTTTGGGGTTGAGGGTTTAGGATGCACATGGGAAGTTTTGAGCGTGGAGGGGGCTTCAGGGTCTCTTCTTGCTTCGCACTCTTGTGGGTTCTTGGCCATAAAAGGTTGGGGTTTGGGGATTAGGGTTTTGGGATTAGGGATTAGGTTTTAGGGTTTAGGGTAAATCATGCCATGCCTTTGTCATGGTGGCTTTTTTGAGTTCTTCTCCTCCGTTGTGAAGGTATGTCGGTGCATGTTAGGATGAGACCCCGACACCCCAAGCAAACCCCAGACCCCAGACCCCAGACCCCAAACCCCAAACCCCAAACCCCAAACCCTAAACCCTAAACCCTTCAGCCCCGAAGCCCAGGCATCTGGGAAATGGGGACGTGGTGTATCAGGCACGGGCGCGCTCCAAGCTGTCAAGGGGTTCAGGGGCTTCTTGGCTTTGGAGGGGGTAGGATGGGATTGGGGTTTGGGGTTTGGGGTCCAAGGGGTTTGGGGTTTAGGGTTTAGGGTTTAGGGTTTAGGGTTCAGGGTTCAGAGTTTAGGGTTTAGGGTTTAGGGGGCCGAGGGGGGGGGGAGGGGGGAAGGGGTGTGAGGGGTGGGGCAAGATTGTTGGTTTCGCGTTGTATTTCCTGTCCCCTAAACCCTAAACCCTAAACCCTAAACCCTAAACCCTAAACCCTAAACCCTAAACCCTAAACCCTCAAGGCCAGGATAAATAGACATTGCATGGGATTCATTACAGCAGCTCGTACAATAATCCTTCATCCTCCCCAGCCCCAGAGCCCCAGAGCCCCAGAGCACAGAGCTGCAGAGTCCCCAGCCCCAGCCCCAGCCCTGACAGTTTAAGAGGTAAGTTTAAAATAACGAAAACCCGGCAAAACTCCGCACACAAACCCTATACAACTTCTACAAACCCTAAACCCTAAACCCTAAACCCTAAACCCTAAACCCTAAACCCTAAACCCTAAACCCTAAACCCTAAACCCTAAACCCTAAACCCTCCATTTGAAGGTCGGCCACTCCAAGAAAGTCCGGGGATACATGGTGATGCCCATCCGAATCGAGCAGGCTGGGAGCTCAGTCTCCCCTCGGATCCTGTCAGCCCTAAACCCTAAACCCTAAACCCTAAACCCTAAACCCTAAACCCTAAACCCTAAACGAAAACTCCAGATTGCAAACCAAAGGGGCTTTTTTGGAGTGCAGAACTGCTTCAAGGACGAGGGCTGGGTGGTTCGTCGCCTTGTCGACCGGAACCGGGATCATGGCTACCAGGCTCCGCTGCTTAGGGTTTAGGGTTTAGGCTTTAGGGTGTAGGGTGTAGGGTTTAGGGTTTAGGGTTTAGGGTTGAGGTTAGAGAGCCGCAGAGTTGCAGGTGCCGTGGTTCGAGGAGATCGTAAATGGCGAGCCGCGCGAGAAGCGGAAGCCGTGTCCTGAGCAAGTCGTCGGCTGAAAAGCCGCCGGAAGAACCCCCACTTGCAGGTTCATGGGTACGTATAAGTAGGGGGTTTAGGGTTTAGGGTTTGAGTCCCCTACGTATGGTTGTAACTTATAACCACAGTTCCCCTGCTTCGAGCCCTACTTAGAAGTACCCGTGAACCTCCGAGCACCATGTGCCAATGCATTGCCTGCCGTTGACACCCTTGCTGAGGCATCGGAATCGAGATCGGGACCCGAGCTTTCTCCTCTCTCAGCCTTTGCAGTCGTGATGTGCCGGGTGTCTTGAGAGTAAGTTACCACAAATAGGCGTCCATCAGGTCATATAGGGTCTCAGTAGCCTATCTGGTAGCCCGATTCTGCAGCAGCCTAGTTTAAGTTCCTGTTAAACCAGAGCCCAGAAGACCCCAAGGGGACTCTCGTCTATTTGGGTGAAAAAAGAAACCGTAAACCCTCAACCCTAAACCCTCAATCCTATTTTGGGAAATAGCCATATCGTGGCTTTGAGCAGACTCGCCTTCGACCTGGCAGGACGCACACGACTGAGAGGGCCCCCTAGGAGCCTTAATTTGAGGGCACTAAGACCTGAGGGTGCAGGGAGCATTTGCCCCTTGATTGCTGTCCTGTGAGGGCTTAGGGTTTAGGGTCAAGAGGGTTTAGGGTTTAGGGTTCAGGGTTTAGGGTTTAGGGTTTAGGGTTTAGGGTTTAGGGTTAGGGTTTAGGGTTTAGGGTGCACTTGATTCGGCGGTAGCTTTGCTGGTGCAGACATTAGAAGCGGTGGACAGGAGGGCGCCCGTGTTCACTCCCAGAGCTCTCGCGAAGACACCAGCTGCCACTAAAAGGGTCGAGGCGTGCCCTCTGCTGTCATAGGGTTTAGGGTTTAGGGTTTGGGGTTTGGGGTTTAGGGTTTAGGGTTTGGGGTTTGGGGTTTAGGGTTTAGGGTTTACTTGAAGGTTCATGATTCATGGGAACCCTAAAAAGCACCTAAGTAAGGTTGCAACCATAGTTACCCTACTTACAGCCCTACTTACAAGTACCCATGAACCTCCAAGTAAACTTGACGTTACGCGAATATGGTTGGGCTTCGTCTGATGTTGGCTTGTTGAGCAACGACCCCTAGGCCCGACCCGTTGACACTTTGTTAATCGCACCCGCAGCTTGCGACAGAACAATTGGCGGCGCTTCTCACGCATTGTGGTCGATCTCATGATGACTTCACTTTTCCAGATGACTAATATCTCCCTTGCGGCACAAGAAACCCTCTTCAGTGCTAATCAATATGCTGATAGGAAGCGAAAACCGTCTGGTTGAGCGTTGTGTAGCGGTTAATTTAGGATACGAGTCGGTGGTTTTTGAGAGTTTAGGAGGAATGGAAATAGGTGGTCGTTCTCTTTTGGAGAGTATTTTATCCCAAATTGACGAATTTTCCTCCCCATAAGAAAGGCGACTCTCATCGCGAGTGTTCGGCTCGGATATCTCTCGACTTGCAATGGGGTCTTCACCGTGCTATTGCTGCTCACCACACACTTTTGTCGGCGCAATCAATGGGATCAGACGGGGTGCAGACGTTTTTGGACTTTGGTTCTCCCTAGAGGCTCGTTCTAGCGATTAAAAAAACTATTCGATGTCAATAGCGTTCCCCATCGCAGCTCCTCTAGCTGCCGGCAGCTGCTAGCAAGGTATCCTCT
>CAJNDS010002422.1:0-41275 GCA_905221605.1 Symbiodinium natans
GTGCTCTTAGATTTTGTCGTATGTCGCCTCCCTTCGTTCTCGTCGGCTTTGTCGTATGTCCCTCTTTGTCTGCTTGCAGAGAATCCCAAGAATTAAGAAACTGAGGTTTTATTTTCAAAGGTTTGTCGTATGTCCCCTCCCTTCGTGCTCGTCGGCTTTGTCGTATGTCCCTTTTCTTCTGCTTGCAGAGAATCCCAAAACATTGAGAAATGTACGGGTTTATTTTTGAGGTTTGTCGTATGTCCCCTCCCTTCGTGCTCGTAGGGTTTGTCGAGAGGTCTACAGGTTTGTCGTACGCCCTCTTCCTTCGTGCTCTTAGGGTTTGTCGTATGCCTCCCTTCGTGCTCGTAGGGTTTGTCGTATGTCCCCTACAGATTCGTCGCATGTCCCTTCCCTTCGCGCTCTTAGGGTTTGTCGTATGTCCCCTCCCTTCGTGCTCGTCGGCTTTGTCGCATGTCCCTTGTCTTCGCGCTTGCTTTCCCCAGACCGAAGGTAGAACCAAAAGTGTTGGTCCGGATTGACAAAAAAACCCTAATTTTGTTAACCTCATGTTTTGTTTTCCCCCACCCCACCCTCGAACCATTCCAGTTCGAGCCAATCCCCAACCCACCCTAGAACCAACCGCCCGTATTCGTTCTCTCTCTGCTCGTATTTCTCTGCTCGTCTTCGTTCTGCTTGCGTTCGTTCTCGGGGTGGGGGGGGGTGGGGTGGGGGGAAGCGGGGAAGCTGCCTGACTGGTTGCTTGCGAAGCCCTCATCCAGGTTTCCAACCCCAGAATGGGGGTCCGGAAGTTTCCCCACCCCACCCTCGAACCACTCAAGATGAGAAAGACTGAGAAGGGGCTACCGCGTTGTCCGGCCCACAAAGGCGGCATCTTGATCTGGCCCAGACCCAGGTTTTCAAGCCCAGAATGAGGGTCTGGGCCAGAAGAGGGAGAGGGAGGTGGGGGGGGGGGGGGGGGGGGGGGGGGGGGGGGGGGGGGGGGGGGGGGGGGGGGGGGGGGGGGGGGGGGGGGGGGGGGGGTGTGCAGCTTAAATAGGGTTTATTTGGAAGCTGGCACTCGTGTTCACAAGAGGAAAAAAGGCCCCAAAACGTATACTTATTTACAAGAGCCAACTTCCAAATAGACCCTATTTTAGGTCCTAGGGGGGGTCCCAGGCCTGAATTAAATATGAATGCCCCGATTTAAATATGAATATTTAATTCTGGAGCTTCATATTTAAATTATTTAATTCGGGCCCGGGAATTAAATAATTTAAATAATTTAAATAATTTAAATAATTTAAATAATTTAAATAATTTAAATAATTTAAATCCTGGAGGGGGGGGGGGGGCGGGCCTCCTCCCGCAGGAGGAATTAAATAATTTAAATATGAAGGCCCCGAATTAAATATTAATATTTAATTCGGAGCCTTCATATTTAAATTGTTTAATTCTTCCTGCGGGAGGCCCCCTCCAGGATTTAAATTATTTAAATTATTTAAATTATTAAAATTATTTAATTCCCGGGCCCGATTTAAATAATTTAAATATGAAGGCCACGATTTAAATATGAATATTTAATTCGGGAGCTTCATATTTAAATTATTTAATTCGGGCCCGGGAATTAAATAATTTAAATAATTTAAATAATTTAAATAATTTAAATAATTTAAATCCTGGAGGGGGGGGGGGCGGGCCTCCTCCCGCAGGAAGAATTAAACAATTTAAATATGAAGGCCCCGAATTAAATATGAATATTTAATTCGGGGCCTTCATATTTAAATTATTTAGTTCCTCCTGCGGGAGGAGGATTTAAATAATTTAAATAATTTAAATTATTTAAATTATTTAAATTATTTAAGTTATTTAAATTATTTAATTCCCGGGCCCGATTTAAATAATTTAAATATGAAGCTCCCGAATTAAATATTCATATTTAAATCGTGGCCTTCATATTTAAATTATTTAAATCGGGCCCGAGAATTAAATAATTTAAATAATTTAAATAATTTAAATAATTTAAATCCGGGAGGGGGGGGGGGCCGGGCCTCCTTTTGCAGGAGGAATTAAATAATTTAAATATGAAGGCCCCGAATTAAATATTCATATTTAAATCGAGGCCTTCATATTTAAATTATTTAATTCCTCCTGGGGGAGGAGGCCCGCCCCCCCCCCTCCAGGATTTAAATTATTTAAATTATTTAAATTATTTAATTCCCGGGCCCGATTTAAATAATTTAAATATGAAGGCCACGATTTAAATATGAATATTTAATTCGGGAGCTTCATATTTAAATTATTTAAATCGGGCCCGGCCCACCGGGCCCCCTCCCTCTCCCAGAATTAAATATTTTAAATAATTTAAATCCTGAACACCCCTTTCGGATTGAAATTATTTAAATTATTTAATTCCGGGGGGGGGCCTGGTCGGGCCTGGCCCCCCCCCGATTTAGTATCGGGGAATTGAAAGATTGATTTCATGTCAATGTCCAGGGGCCCGATTTGGCCAAATTTTGCCGGGCAGCCTCCGGTCAAAATTTGGCCAAATCGAGCCGCGCCTTTCTGAAGGCCCGAGATTATTTTAAACTATCGCGGCTCGATTTGGCCAAATTTTGCCGGGCAGCCTCCGGGCAAAATTTGGCCAAATCGGGCTGCCCTTCGTATGCCATGAGAAATGCGCGGCTCGATTTGGCCAAATTTTGCCCGGAGGCTGCCCGGCAAAATTTGGCCAAATCGGGCCCCTGGACATTGAAATGAAATCAATCTTTCAATTCCTCGATACTAAATCACGAGCCCGGGCCTCCCCCTCAACGCTAAATTACGAGCCCGGGCCTCCCCCCAATACTGAATTACGAGCACGGGCCTCCCCCCAATACTAAAGTACGAGCCGGGGAATTAAATAATTTAAATAATTTAAATGCCCGGACGCCCCCCCTGGGGTATTTAAATTATTTAAATTATTTAATTCCTGACCCCCCAACCCCGACCCGCAAATGTTGTTCCTACCCTTTTCCGTTGTGTGTGGTATTTGCAGGACTTTTGCAGGGTGCCAAGGGGATCCCGGCAAATTTTGACCCGCAAATGTTGTTCCTACCCTTTTTCGTTTTGTGTGGTAGTTGCAGGACTTTTGCAGGGTGCCAAGGGAATCCCGGCAAATTTTGACCCGCAAATGTTGTTCCTACACTATTCCGATTTGTGTGGCATTTGCAGGGCTTTCGCAGGGTGCCAAGGGGATCCCGGCAAATTTTGACCCGCAAATGTTGTTCCTACCCTTTTCCGTTTTGTGCGGCATTTGCAGGACTTTTGCAGGGTGCCAAGGGGATCCCGGCAAATTTTGACCCGCAAATGTTGTTCCTACCCTTTTTCGTTTTGTGTGGTATTTGCAGGACTTTTGCAGGGTGCCAAGGGAATCCCGGCAAATTTTGACCCGCAAATGTTGTTCCTACCCTTTTCCGATTTGTGTGGCATTTGCAGGACTTTTGCAGGGTGCCAAGGGGATCCCGGCAAATTTTGACCCGCAAATGTTGTTCCTACCCTTTTCCGTTTTGTGTGGTATTTGCAGGACTCTTGCAGGGTGCCAAGGGGATCCCGGCAAATTTTGACCCGCAAATGTTGTTCCTACCCTTTTCCGTTTTGTGTGGCATTTGCAGGACTTTTGCAGGGTGCCAAGGGAATCCCGGCAAATTTTGACCCGCAAAGTTGTTCCTACCCTTTCCCGTTTTGTGTGGTATTTGCAGGACTTTTCCAGGGTGCCAAGGGAATCCCGGCAAATTTTGACCCGCAAAGTTGTTCCTACCCTTTCCCGTTTTGTGTGGTATTTGCAGGACTTTTGCAGGGTGCCAAGGGGATCCCGGCAAATTTTGACCCGCAAATGTTGTTCCTACCCTTTTCCGTTTGGTGTGGTATTTGCAGGACTTTTGCAGGGTGCCAAGGGGATCCCGGCAAATTTTGACCCGCAAATGTTGTTCCTTCCCTTTTCCGTTTTGTGTGGCATTTGCAGGACTTTTGCAGGGTGCCAAGGGGATCCCGGCAAATTTTGACCCGCAAATGTTGTTCCTACCCTTTTTCGTTTTGTGTGGTATTTGCAGGACTTTTGCAGGGTGCCAAGGGAATCCCGGCAAATTTTGACCCGCAAATGTTGTTCCTACCCTTTTCCGTTTTGTGTGGCATTTGCAGGACTTTTGCAGGGTGCCAAGGGGATCCCGGCAAATTTTGACCCGCAAATGTTGTTCCTACCCTTTTCCGTTTTGTGTGGTATTTGCAGGACTTTTGCAGGGTGCCAAGGGGATCCCGGTCTCCTGTCTTCATTTCTCCTCCATGATTTTCATTGCATTTCCCATGAAAATTGCTTCCTTTTGATCTCTCCTCTCTCCTTTCTCTCTCCCTTCTCTTCTCTTGTTCTCTTTTGAATCTCAAAATCACACCAAAGGAAGCTTCTTTTCCTTATTGAATGAAAAAGAAAAACAAGAAAAGAGATAGGTAAAGACACGGAAGAGCTCCACTGCCTATTGTTTCATTCCCTTTCCTCTCTTTCTATGTGTTGTTTCCTTGTCGTTTCAGAAAGCTAGCAAAATAAGGGCAAGGGGGCTTCCTGAAGAGGAGAGAGGGCACCTATTTTTTAATTGTAGAGGGGAAAGCGAGAGACAAGGAAGGGAGAGATGATAGATAAAGAAGAGTGCTATCCGTCTCCTTGTTTCTTGTGTCTTCTCTTCTTTTCAGTTCATCATATTCCTCTTTTCGGCCTGTCTCTTCTGCTCTTTTCCTTACCCTTCTCCTTTTCAAGTTCTTCCTTTTTAGTTTTTCTGTTTCGAAAAGAAAGAGGGAAGGGAGAGAGAAGGGCGAGAGGATAGATAAAGAAGAGTGCCATCTTCTTTGCGCCTTGTTTTGTCTCTCCATCTTCTTTGTTCATCTCTCTTCTATTCTTTTCTTGGCTCTTCCCATTAGAATTGTGTTCCTTTTATCTCTGCTCTCTCCTTCTCTTTCCCTTGTCTTCTCCTGTTCCCCTTTAAATGACAAAAAACACAAGAAAGGAAGAAGAGGGGAATGGAGGCCCTTTTCCTGTATTCTCCTGTTGCAATGAATAAGGAAAAGAGCATAGGAGATAAGGAAGGGAATTGAAAAGAAAATGGGCGATCGGGTGTCCTTTTTGCTAGTTTTCTGCATCTTCAAGGAAGAAAAAAGGACACCCGCCCAAGAAGGAAAAGTAACTTAAGAGATAGGGAGGAAATTGAAGAGCTCCTCTCTTTACCTAGTCATTCCCTGTCCTCTCTTCTTATCTGTTGTTTGTCTTATTCGCTTCAAAAAGCAAAATAAGGGAAAGGCGATTTCCTGAAGAGGAAGAAGGGCGCCTACCTGTGAATAGCAAGATTGATTTTTTCTAATTAGGGAGAGACTTGCCCCGCCTGAGCCTCCCTGGCCTGCTTGTTGTGGCCACATACAGTTGCGCTTCCAGCAAAATGGCATCCTTGTTATCTCGTCTCACTTCTCTTTCCCTTCTCTCCTTCTGTTTCCTTTTGACTGATAAACCACAAGAAAGGAACTTGTGTGATAAGGCAGTGGAAGGGTAAGCAGAGGGTGACTCCTGGCGCGTGGACCGGTCCATACTTCATCATACCCCTCCTCTCGGCCTATCTCTTCTGTTCCTTTCCTTACCCTTCTCCTTCTCATAGTTCTTCCTTTTTGTTTTCTTATTTCGAAAAGAAAGAGGGAAGGGAGAGAGAAGGGAGAGAGGATAGATAAAGAAGAGTGCCATCTTCTCTGCGCCTTGTTTTGTCTCTCCCACTTCTCTATTCATCTCTCTTCTATTCTTTTCTTTGCTCTTCCCATTAACAATGCAATCCTTTTGTCTCTCCTCTCTCCTTCTCTCTCCCTTCTCTTCTCCTGTTCCCCTTTAAATGACAAAAGCGCAAGAAAGGAAGAACAAGAGGGGAATGGAGGCCATGTTCCTTTCTTTTCCAATGGATGGGGAAAGCGAGCGGGGTTGGCTCCTTGTCCGTAGACCCTCCCCATGCTGCAGCAAATCCCTCCTCTCGCCCTATCGCCTCTGTTCTTTTCCTTGTTCCCAAACGGAAAAAGAAAACGGGTTCCTTTACATGTTCATTGTTCTTCCTTTTGTTTTTATTTGAAAGGGAAAGATAAGAAAGAGAGGAAAGAAGAAAACGAGCACCATCTTCTCTTTGCCTGATTTTGCACCTCCCTCTCCTGTCTTCATTTCTCTTCCATGATTTTCATTGCTCTTCCCATGAAAATTGCTTCCTTTTGATCTCTCCTCTCTCCTTTCTCTCTCCCTTCTCTTCTCTTGTTCTCTTTTGAATCTCAAAATCACACCAAAGGAAGCTTCTTTTCCTTATTGAATGAAGAAGAAAAAGAAGAAAAGAGATAGGTAAAGACACTGAAGAGCTCCACTGCCTATTGTTTCATTCCCTTTCCTCTCTTTCTATGTGTTGTTTTCCTTGTCGTTTCAGAAAGCTAGCAAAATAAGGGCAAGGGGGCTTCCTGAAGAGGAGAGGGCACCTATTTGTTTTAATTATAGAGGGAAAAGCGAGAGACAAGGAAGGGAGAGATGATAGATAAAGAAGAGTGCTATCCGTCTCCTTGTTTCTTGTGTCTTCTCTTCTTTTCAGTACCCCTCCAGAAAATTCAAATGGCCTCCTTGTTGTCTCTCCTCTCTCACTTCCCTTGCCCTTCTCTCCTTCTGTTACATTTTAACTAATAAAACACAAGAAAGGAACTTGTATGATAAAGCAGTGGAAGGGTAAGCAGAGGGTGACTCCTTGCGCGTGGACCTTGCCCATACTTCATCATATCCCTCTTTTCGGCCTGTCTCTTCTGCTCTTTTCCTTACCCTTCTCCTTTTCAAGTTCTTCCTTTTTAGTTTTTCTGTTTCGAAAAGAAAGAGGGAAGGGAGAGGGAAGGGAGAGAGGATAGATAAAGAAGAGTGCCATCTTCTTTGCGCCTTGTTTTGTCTCTCCATCTTCTTTGTTCATCTCTCTTCTATTCTTTTCTTGGCTCTTCCCATTAAAATTGTGTTCCTTTTATCTCTCCTCTCTCCTTCTCTTTCCCTTCTCTTCTCCTGTTCCCCTTTAAATGACAAAAACACAAGAAAGGAAGAACAAGAGGGGAATGGAGGCCCTTTTCCTGTATTCTCCTGTAAAGAAAAGAGGATAGGAGATAAGGAAGGGAATTGAGGAGCTCCTTTCGCTACTTTCTTATGCCCTTTCCTTTGTATCTACCACACAAAAACACGACTCTCAGCTTCCAAATAAACCCTATTTAAGCCACCCACCCCCCCCCCCCCCCTGGACAGTCGAGGCGTGGATGGGAGCCTGATTACACGGCCCCCGGGGCTCATATGATTTTAATAGGGAGGAGTTTAGATAGGTTCAGAAGGGACAGCGATGCCCGGTTATCTTTTTTAAAGGCGCGCCACGTGGAATTTTCTTACGGCGCCCGGACGATTTGTCTTTAAAGAGGAACTCCCAAACAGTCAGCGTGTCCTGAATAATTCGGCCAGTTTGTCTTTAAAGAGGGGGCCAATACTAAACAGGGTGCAACATTATAGAACATCCGAATCCACTCGATTGCTGCACATGACGTGCAACTGCTGCAAGTCCACGTGGAAACCCAACAAGAGGTTTCCCTCTTCATACTCCAACACACGTACCAGGGCATCGAAGCTGTCGAAACTGTAGCACCGTGTTGAGTCTGGACGGACAAACATGTCTGACAAGCTTGCAACACTGCAAACAGCACAAGCAACCGAATCAAACAGGAGAGCTCGATTCATTTAATCATCCGCTGAGTGCTGGGGTATGTCGAACCGGTGTCTAACACGTCTTCAAAATTCAGCAGGCATTGGCTGAAATACAAGCGTTCATACAAACTGACCGCTGCGTGGCACGCAGCAGGAGAGAAATGACTTCCCATTGGCGCACCTCGCAACTGTTGAATAGCCTGTCCTCCGACCAGGAAAAGCGAAAACTTGAACGACACTTTAACAGCTTCCAGAATTAGATCCATCGGGACTGCCGTTCGTTTGTCATGGAGCAAGCAATGGCGTCCACGAATCGTCTTCATAACTGAAGGATTGTCCACAAGATCCACAGTGACGACCACTCCTTTCAGGGCCTCATCGAGATCTTCATCAGCAACATCATAAAAACGGCACAGCAGAATACGGAACGTGATCATGAACCGTTCACGAGGAATACTGACAAAGAATCCGGACAAATCTTGGTCGCGCATGGTCAAATCCATGCACAACCCATCAACAGCTGAATGTTGTTTCTCGAACAGCTGGTGAAGATCTTCCCATAACATGATTGCGTCGTTGCACGATCTCGTACGCGGACAAACCTGAGCAACAAGCATCTCAGTGACGCGTGCCACGACAACCAAAAATTGACGGGCTGAACGCGCCGCAAAACTGACTATGGGTCTGCCCGCTTTCCAATCTTTCTTGAATTTAGGCAGAATGTATGCCCAAGAAACACGAGCGCTGCGAGATCCAAATCGAAACGGGAAGGCTTCCAGGATGTTCGGAGGCACGGCTTGTTCCATTTGCGACATGATCAGCGATTCATTCAACGACACAGGCTGAAATACCGAAGCTGCAGTAAAAGTGTTCTGCAGCATCATCCAGTGTTTGACTGGACAGAACACATGAGCGTGAGAGCCTTCATGATCCCGAACGTGCCAAATGAGGCCTGGAGCGCGTCGCTGCAATTCACGCACCAGGTCAAGTGTTGCATGCGCAGGTTCCAGGCTTCCTCCCACACTCGTCGTATGTCACTTGTCGGATAATTCACCGGTTCATGGTGGGAGATCCATTCACGGACAGCCGCATAAAAAGTCTGCCAATGATCCTTCGCTGACATGAACACCGTATTGCCACAACTGGACTGAGCTACCTGCCCAAGAAATTCCGGCAAGTGTAATAACGTGGCGGAAGATGCCACGTGACCTTGGACAACTGTCAACTGTGGGTGTCGGCGCAAGATCCCAGAACACCTACACACAATCCCTGCCGTTGTGGGATCAACACGCGGGTCCCACTGCTGCAAAACCTGCCGACACGAGAACAGCACGTCCTTGATCTTGGGGTGGCTTTTTGCCACAAGAGCAGTGGACGGAATGTGGCAAGGCAAGAATCTATCCGACGAGACATCCAAGATGTCCCCCAACAGTCCTCACGCCAACTTCTTGAAATTTGACTCCGGAAGCAAGAATGGTATGATCAAGGGGCGACACAGCAGACGGGGCCGATGCAGGCTTAGGTTCTGGTGATTCAACCTCAATAGGCAAGCCACATCCGCCATCATTTGACCCCGACATCGGACTTTTGTTCAACATACCGGCCTCATTGCTTTCCGACTTTGTAGGCGTGGCACTCTCAAATCGGGCCAGCTGCTGCTGAAGCAACTTAATTTGATTCTCCATTGCAACTTTCTGAGGATCCGCTTCGTCCTGAGGATACAATCCCAACATGAAGTCAACAACCTTCGTAGTAAGCATTTGCGTGGCTTGAACTCTTGCATCAGAGAGATTGCTCCCCGACTCGCTGGTCTGACCACCATGCACTGCCCGAGCAAGATCATCCAAGTCAACATCCGCTTCACGCAATTTTGCAAAGAGGGAATGACAAAATACGACTTCCGCCATGGATCGAAAACCTGCAAAGAATGTGGGCTTCCCTTCCGCGACATGACGGATCCAATAGGAGTTCCAGCCTTGGTACAACACCGAATGCAACGGGATAGCATGGGAAGGGCAACCGTCGATTTGTTTCTTTACCGTCCATTCACTCTTCTTCACCCACCGCGCCAGGTTCAGACCTGCAATAGTGCGAGCGCCCAAATAGTTGGGATTCTGAGAAAACTCCGCCGGCAACATGGGGCCGAAAGTCCTGTGCTGAGCCTGACCTCCAGAGCCTGCGTACCCGGGTCCTGGACGGGCTGTATACATCCCGACGGCTTGCGGAGCAACTGGTACATTCGGGACTCTGGCTGCACATTGGTTCGGGCTCCATTCCGGGACTTGCGGGGCCACTGGTACATTCATGATTCGTGCAACACATGGGTTCGGGTTCCACGATAACGATAAGTTCTGTGGCTGCACAACATTCGGTCGTGTCTGAGGGCGGTGCATTGTGCCCATGGGATTTTGCCAACTGATGGGTGGCAGTGGAACTGTGGAGCTCCAGTGACCCCGGCGAGGACTGCGTTCACGGTCCATGGCAGCAACGGAACTCAAGCGTAAAATAAGCGCAAAAACAACTGTACAGGTGATCTCCACTTTGATCTCCAGAAGCTGATTTCCGAACATGACTGTTGATTTCCACTGTGATCTCCACTCGAACATGTGTCGCAAACCTACCTGATTTCCAGATCTGCTAACACAAGCACCCCGGTGGGCCGGCATATTTCGCCGAAAAGCGACAAGGCCCTCATGAGGGAGCTCTTGTCGTACACAACTTGAGAGTCTTGTCCCTGTCCTGCCTTCTGGTTGTGGAGGGCGACATGGAGTCGCTAATTAGTTTGCATGGTTGTCCAGTGCATATGCCCTCATGACCATGCTCACTCTGATACATTGCAACATCAAAGCATGAGCAGGCTGACTCACCTGAAAACATGAAACTGCCTTGCGAGGAAAACTTTTTTCTAATCTTGCTGGCTCAGCGGCCCAGCTTTTTGCAGGTACAGGGTCAAGCGTCCTTGACCCCTTCCCACCTCTGGCAATAGCTTCGTTGCGTGCAGTATGCCAAAGGTGCTGCACGCCCCTGCATGAAATCAAAAAGGTTTCAAAACGGAAAGCCAAGAAAACGAAAACTTTCATGGATCCGACGTGTAGTGCAGCAAATCGCATGTACAGCAGAATAACACAAACAAAACCATCAAAAACCCTAAGCCCTAAAACCCTAAAACCTAAACCCTAAAACCCTAAAACCTAAACCCTAAAGCCCTAAACTCTAAAACCCTAAAACCCTAAACCCTGAAGCCCTGACACCCATCAGATGAGTCGAGCGGGTCCGAAGATGGTGTTACCCGAAGCTCCGAACTCGAGCGGAAACTCCACCTGGTCTTAGGGTTGAGGGTTTAGGGTTTAGGGTTTAGGGTTTAGGGTTTAGGGTTGAGGTAGCGTCCATGAGGGAGGGGGGTTCAAGGGTGGTATGTAAGCCATACTCCCCACTACTCCCTAAGGCTCCCTAAGCTTCCCTGCCTGGGGCTCCCTAGGTAGCTACCCCCCATGAAGCGCCTCCCTAAACCCTAAACCCTAAACCCTAAACCCTAAACCCTAAACCCTAAACCCTAAACCTTGAGGACTTTAGAATTTCAGTTTCGATGGCATTCGGGCTGAACACCTGCTGCCTGGGTTCTGTTGCAGCTTTCTGAAACTCCTCCGTCTTTTTCACTCTATTTCGAAACCCCAAGCCCCAAACCCCTAAACCCCGAAACCCAATCCCTATATAGCCGGGAGCCCAAACTGTAACAAAACACCACAATCCCACACCCTGAACCCTGAACCCACTACCCAAACGCCCCGACACAAACCCGAAACCCAGAACAAACCCGAAACCCCAAACCCCAAACCCTAAATCCAAAACCCTAAACCCCAAACCCTAAACCCCAAACCCTAAACCCCAAACCCTAAACCCGAACCCTAAACCCTAAACCCTCAACCTGCCTCGAGAAGCCAAACCACGAGGGATGCCGCAAACACCGCGAGGATGGGTCGCCAGGTCGTTGTCAAGACCGTGCCCCGGAACCTTCTAGGGGTTTCAGGGTTTAGGGTTTAGGGTTTAGGGTTTAGGGTTTAGGGTTTAGGGTTTAGGGTTTAGGGTTTAGGGTTTAGGGTTTAGGGTTTGGAGTCTGAGGGGTTTAGGGTCGCAGGGGTTTAGGGCTTTGAGGGTTTCGGGTTTCTGGCTTTGGGGCAGTTAGGCTTCGTTCCCCGGGCCGAGGTTCCCTAAGCCCTGAACCCGAAATAGGCCCTAAACCCGAAACCCGGAACCCTAAACCTAAACTTGAAACCCTAAACCCTAAACCCTAAACCCCAAACCCCAAACCCCCAAACCCTAAACCCCCAACCCCAAATCCGTTCGTTGGTTTCACGTGCCTTCGGGGTGTAAAGGTCGGAGAATCTGGGTTCAGGGTTAAGGGCTTCGGGCTAGGGTTCTCGCTGCTCCAACCTGAGCATGCAGGCATTGAGGCTGTTCCTGGCTAAGGGTGTGCTTCAGGCCTGTGAAACCTGGATAGTCCCGAAACCTCACCAATCCAAAAAGAACCTGACGTGTAAAGCTTGAACGTAAAAAAGAACGTTCCTACGAGGTGGAGGTCCCACCGATCTGGACCCTAAACCCTAAACCCTAAACCCTAAACCCTAAACCCCGAGCACTACAAACCAAAAGCACGCCGCCGTCAACCCTGCGGACCTAAATTGGGACGACCCGGAAGGTGCCTGAAGATCAGGCCTAGCCAGCTGCGGTTGTCGTAAAGGATCATTTTCCTCAGGGCTGCAAGAAGGATCATGCCCCCAAAGGCCCAGACTCTAGCAGAACAAACTGCCCCAGTGATGGAGGCGATTTTGACGAGCCAGGAGGCGAGCATCATGAGCATCAGCTGGGTAGTGTTCTGGCCTCACGGCCCCCGAAGGCCCAGACTCTAGCAGAACAAACTGCCCCAGTGATTCAGGCGTTTTGACGAGCCAGGAGGCGAGCATCATGAGCATCAGCTGTGTAGCGTTCTGGCCTCACGGCCCCCGAAGGCCCAGACGCTAGCAGAACAAACTGCCCCAGTGATTGGGGCGTTTTGACGAGCCAGGAGGCGAGCTGGGTAGCGTTCTGGCCTCACGGCCCCCGAAGGCCCAGACGCTAGCAGAACAAACTGCCCCAGTGATTGGGGCGTTTTGACGAGCCAGGAGGCGAGCATCATGAGCATCAGCTGGGTAGCGTTCTGGCCTCACGGCCCCCGAAGGCCGAGACGCTAGCAGAACAAACTGACCCAGCGATTGGGGCGTTTTGACGAGCCAGGAGGCGAGCATCATGAGCATCAGCTGGGTAGCGTTCTGGCCTCACGGCCCCCGAAGGCCCAGACGCTAGCAGAACAAACTCCCCCAGTGATTGGGGCGTTTTGACGAGCCAGGAGGCGAGCATCATGAGCATCAGCTGTGTAGCGTTCTGGCCTCACGGCCCCCGAAAGCCCAGACGCTAGCAGAACAAACTGCCCCAGTGATTGGGGCGATTTGATGAGCCAGGAGGCGAGCATCATGAGCATCAGCTGGGTAGCGTTCTGGCCTCACGGCCCCCGAAGGCCCAGACGCTAGCAGAACAAACTGCCCCAGTGATTGGGGCGTTTTGACGAGCCAGGAGGCGAGCATCATGAGCATCAGCTGGGTAGCGTTCTGGCCTCACGGCCCCCGAAGGCCCAGACGCTAGCAGAACAAACTGCCCCAGTGATGCGAGCATCATGAGCATCAGCTGGGTAGCGTTCTGGCCTCACGGCCCCCGAAGGCCCACACGCTAGCAGAACAAACTGCCCCAGTGATTCAGGCGTTTTGACGAGCCAGGATGCGAGCATCATGAGCATCAGCTGGGTAGCGTTCTGGCCTCACGGCCCCCGAAGGCCCAGACGCTAGCAGAACAAACTGCCCCAGTGATTGGGGCGTTTTGACGAGCCAGGAGGCGAGCATCATGAGCATCAGCTGGTAGCGTTCTGGCCTCACGGCCCCCGAAGGCCCAGACGCTAGCAGAACAAACTGCCCCAGTGATTGGGGCGTTTTGACGAGCCAGGAGGCGAGCATCATGAGCATCAGCTGGGTAGAGTTCTGGCCTCACGGCCCCCGAAGGCCCAGACGCTAGCAGAACAAACTGCCCCAGTGATTGGGGCGTTTTGACGAGCCAGGAGGCGAGCATCATTAGCATCAGCTGGGTAGCGTTCTGGCCTCACGGCCCCCGAAGTCCCAGACGCTGCAGAACAAACTGCCCCAGTGATTGGGGCGTTTTGACGGTGGCGAGCATCATGAGCATCAGCTGGGTAGTGTTCTGGCCTCGCGGCCCCCGAAGGCCCAGACTAGCAGAACAAACTGCCCCAGCGATTGGGGCGTTTTGACGAGCCAGGAGGCGAGCATCATGAGCACCAGCTGGGTAGCGTTCTGGCCTCACGGCTCCCGAAGGCCCAGACGCTAGCAGAACAAACTGCCCCAGTGATTGGGGCGTTTTGACGAGCCAGGAGGCGAGCATCATGAGCATCAGCTGGGTAGCGTTCTGGCCTCACGGCCCCCGAAGGCCCAGACGCTAGCAGAACAAACTGCCCCAGTGATTGGGGCGATTTGACGAGCCAGGAGGCGAGCATCATGAGCATCAGCTGGGTAGCGTTCTGGCCTCACGGCCCCCGAAAGCCCAGACGCTAGCAGAACAAACTGATTTGACGAGCCAGGAGGCGAGCATCATGAGCATCAGCTGGGTAGCGTTCTGGCCTCACGGCCCCCGAAGGCCCAGACGCTAGCAGAACAAACTGCTCCAGTGATTGGGGCGTTTTGACGAGCCAGGAGGCGAGCATCATGAGCATCAGCTGTGTAGCGTTCTGGCCTCACGGCCCCCGAAAGCCCAGACGCTAGCAGAACAAACTGCCCCAGCGATTGGGGCGATTTGACGAGCCAGGAGGCGAGCATCATGAGCATCAGCTGGGTAGCGTTCTGGCCTCACAGCCCCCGAAAGCCCAGACGCTAGCAGAACAAACTGCCCCAGTGATTGGGGCGTTTTGACGAGCCAGGAGGCGAGCATCATGAGCATCAGCTGTGTAGCGTTCTGGCCTCACGGCCCCCGAAGGCCCAGACGCTAGCAGAACAAACTGCCCCAGTGATTGGGGCGATTTGACGAGCCAGGAGGCGAGCATCATGAGCATCAGCTGGGTAGCGTTCTGGCCTCACGGCCCGAAGGCCCAGACACCAGCAGAACAAACTGCCCCAGTGATTGGGGCGATTTGACGAGCCAGGAGGCGAGCATCATGAGCATCAGCTGGGTAGTGTTCTGGCCTCACGGCCCCCGAAAGCCCAGACGCTAGCAGAACAAACTGCCCCAGTGATTCAGGCGTTTTGACGAGCCAGGAGGCGAGCATCATGAGCATCAGCTGGGTAGCGTTCTGGCCTCACGGCCCCCGAAGGCCCAGACGCCAGCAGAACAAACTGCGCCAGTGAATGAGTTGTATAACCCTACACCCTAAACCCTAAACCCTAAACCCTAACCCTAAACCCTAAACCCGAAACCCTAAACCCTACACCCGGATGTGTGTGGGACACGACATGGAGATCCTGAACCCGAAGCCGCTCCGGGGGGTCAGAAGACAGCTTCCAGCTTTCCCTTGCGTAGAAGGGTTCTGATGTACGGGCCCTTCATTTGTACAGGGTATACAAGGGGTTTAGGGTTTCGGGTTTCGGGTTTGGGGTTTGGGGTTGAGGGTTTAGGGTGTAGGGTTTGGGGTTTGGGGTTTCGGATTTGGGGTTGAGAGTTTAGGGTTTAGGGTTTAGGGTTTAGGGTTTGGGGTTTATTCTTTAGGGTTTGGGGTCTAGGGTTTAGGGTTTAGGGTTTAGGGTTTAGGGTTTAGGGTTTAGGGTTTAGGGTTTAGGGTTTAGGGTCTAGGGTTTAGGGTTTAGGGTTTAGGGATGTGCCCCCTTATACTAACAGGCCTGAATAGGGACTTTGATCCGGGGTACTAGAATATCCCTACTTAGGACTGTTAGTATCAGGGGGAACATCCCATGCTATGTCATATTCGCCTCGGCTTCCTGCCGAGAAGCGTCTGGAACAAGCAGACCCGGATCGGGCCTCCTTCCCCCTAACCCAGCCCTTCCCCCCCCCCCCCCCCCCCCCCCCCACCCCCCCCCCTTTAACCCCGCTGCCCTTCCTCCCCTTTTTGGCGAAACCCTCTTTCCTCCTTTCCTGTCCTGGGGCCGGCCCGGCTGCCGAGGCGGCGCGCGCAAGCGTTTACAATTTTTAGGGTTTAGGGCTTAGGTAGAGTATATATAATACCTGATATAAAATATGATTGACATCCCAGGACAAAGTTGGCAACATCATCTGAAACCCTAAATCTCAGACACAAACCCTGAAACTTTAAACCCCAAGCCCTAAAACTCTAGACTACCACACACTAAGCCCAAAACCCGAAAAGTCGAAACTCTTCATAAACCCCCAAAGCCCCAAATTTAAAACTTAAACCCTAAACCCTAAGCCCTAAGCCCTGACCCCTGAAGCCTAAACGTACCTAGAAGCTCTTTTGACTTCGTACGTCTACTTGGTATCCCCTAGAAACCCTAGTATAATTCCCCATAACCCCACCTTACTAACCCCACTTACTAAGTCAAACTGGCCTCCCAGTCGCCTAAAGCCTAAACCCTAAACCCTAAACCCTCAACCCTCAACCCTCAACCCTAAACCCTAAACCTCCCCTTTCACCAAGCAACAGGCCTGTAAGATCATCCGCCGAACGGTTCTTTGCGCTGGGCGGGAAGGCTACACGTTGGTACCATCACATGCATGCTCGTAGGGGCTTACGGTTTAGGGTTTAGGGTTTAGGGTTTAGGGTCTAGGGTTGAGTGTTTAGGGTTTAGGGTTTAGGGTTTAGGTTTTAGGCCTTGGGGCGTGGGGTTCAGGGTTAGGGTTTTGTAGGGTTTAGGGTCAAGGGGGCCCTGGCCGGAGGTTTCAGTACATAAACCAAGATGTGCAATATGTGATCACCAAGCATCGAGTTATGCAATATGCAATATGCAATATAGTGTAGGATGGCAGTTCTCTAAGATGTTTGGGGTTCGGGACAAGTTGTCTTGACTTCCCTGGAGCTCTAGGGGTCTGAAGGGTGCTTGAGTGGACTACCGGCGCAAACTGCACATGTCTGATCCGTGGTTAGGGTTTAGGGTTTAGGGTTTAGGGTTTAGGGTTTAGGGTTTAGGGTTTAGGGTTTAGGGTTTAGGGTTTAGGGTTTAGGGTTTAGGGTTTAGGGTTTAGGGTTTAGGGTTTAGGGCTTACGGCTGCCATGTGGCCAATGAGTCCGTGATCTCGGCGCGGCAGGCTGGGCAATCTTGCGACATCAGCTCCAATGCCAACGAAACACGCGTGCAGTTCGCGAAGGATGCGTTCACTCGCGCTGGCCTTTTTGTGCAGGGCGAGATTGGGAGATGAGACGGCTCGTCGCAGAGCTCCCTTGGGGAATGTTTTGTATCTCGGGTCCCCTCGTCCCTTGCAAAGTGTTTAGGGTTTAGGGTTTAGGGTTTAGGGTTTAGGGTTTAGGGTTTAGGGTTTAGGGTTTAGGGTTTAGGGTTTAGGGTTTAGGGTTTAGGGTTTAGGGCTATGAAGAACGGACCCAGGTGTCTGCGGTGTCTGACCTGCCTGTTCTCTAGTATGACCCGATGGCCAACCTAAACCCTAAACCCTGAACCCTAAGCCCTAAACCCCAAACCCTACACCCTACACCCTAAACCCTAAACCCTAAACCCTAAACCCTAAACCCTAAACCTCCGCTCAGCAGCAGACATGCCAGGAACCTGGGCTTGCTTCTAAGGGTAGTTACATGTTCCCTTGATATGGGCCGCTAAAAGGGGGAACCCTAAACCCTAAAGCCTAAACCCTAAACCCTAAACCCTAAACCCTCAACCCCTTGTATACCCTGTATAAATGAAGCGCCCGTACATCAGAACCCTTAAAAGGAGGTAAGGGACCATGTTAGGGGCCCATGAAACGACCTTCAGATTGTTGGAGCAAATGCTCTAGGACGTAGTGTTGCAGCACTGAACTAAAAGGCCTCGAACTTTCATTCGTGGATGGACAGAAGTGAAAGCACTTTTGTCGAAGGTCTACCTACTGAAGACCTACTCAAGGCCCTCTGAAACCATGCGAAGAGATCCCCTAAACCCTAAACCCTAAGCCCTAAACCCTAAACCCTAAACACTAAACCGTAAACCACGGATCTTCTTCCCACACACGAGGGGAACAGACCCCAGAAGCGCTTAGGGCTTCGGGTTTCGGCACCCTGAAGCCGAACTTTCGCGAAACCCTAAACTTCCTCAATGAGGTTTAGGGGTTCAGGGTTTACGGTTTAGGGTCTAAGGTCTAGGGTCTAGGGTCTAGGGTCAATGAGGACAAAGGCTTCCTTTCTTGGCATTGCGTTGGCTTACGGGGATGTTGCAGTCATGCTGACAGTCTGCTGGTGACAGAGATGATCCGTATGGTAGCAATCCTAAACCCTAAACCCTAAACCCTAAACCCTAAACCCTAAACCCTAAACCCTAAACCCTAAACCCTAAACCCTAAACCCTAAACCCTAAACCCTAAACCCTAAACCCTAAGAAAAGCAGTGTCTCCCCTGAGAACGCGTTCAGGGACGTCCCTCACTGCTTGGGTGTTTAGGGGCCCTGTCCTGAATTTACCGCCAAGATGTGCTCACATAATGGGGTTTAGGGTTTAGGGTTTAGGGTTTAGGGTTTAGGGTTGAGGGTTGAGGGTTTAGGGTTTAGGGTTAGGGTTTAGGGTTAAGGGTTTAGGGTTTTGGGTCAGGACCTAGGATTTGGGGATTGGGGCTTTACAGGTTTAGAGTCTTAGGCCTGCGAAGTCCCGCAAAGTTCTAGTCCCCCAAGCAGCAAGAGAAACGGGGCCTTGCGCCTCGAAGCCTAAAATCTCAAAAGGCAGAAGCCCGAGTTCCAAACCATGAAACCCAAAGCCCTAAACCTAAACCCTAAACCCTAAACCCTAAACCCTAAACCCTAAACCCTAAACCCCAAGCCCTAAACCCTAAACTCCGACAGCCGACTCAGGGATGAGGGCTTCCAGGCCTGTCCCTTTGGACTTGCTTTGAGGTTTAGGAATTGGGGCTTAGGGTTTAGGGTTTAGGGTTTAGGGTTCTTAAGGTTTAGGAGGGTTTTAGGGTTAGGGTTGACAGGGTTGATAGGGTTTGTAGGGTTGTTGGGGTTTCCAGGGTTTATGGAAGTTTATAGGGCTTCTAGGGATTCTCGGGTTGACAGGGGATTTGAAGGGTTTGCACAGTTTACGCGGTTATAGGGTTGGTAGGGTTTATGGAGCTTACGTGGTGTTGTAGGGTTTGTGTGGTTTCCAGGGTTTTTAGGGTTTTGTAGGGCCAGGGGGACCAAATTTTTGAGTTAACCCTGCACCGGATGGCGAAACATGTCTGATCATTGATGCAAATACAGCCCTGTAAAAACAGGTGCATCAATGAAGTCTACAGCTGCGTTTGGCCATAGTTGGGGGGGGGGGGACTCTTGCCCAACTTGCCAGTTGCAAGGTCCTACGGCAGTCAGCAAACGCTGGTCCAGCATTTCGGCCATGATCCCTGGAGTTGATCTTTAAAATCACGGGGTGCTCAATCAAGTGCGAACTGCGACTTGAAACTGCTCAAGTCCAGCAAGTGAGGGCAGAGGAAGCCATCACAGTGCTCATCCTCCTGCACCAGCTGATACAACGGTGGCGCCTGTGGGTTGATGGAGGACTCTGCCAGTTCTTGGGGGCTCGAGCGGCCCGAGTCCAAGGCCGGAACACGCTTCGGAGGCGCCAGCGCACCAAACTGGAAGTCGTGCACAAATCCATCTCCGGAACAGTTGGGCGCGTCGAGGACGCGCGAGTAGGCGTACATGCCAAGCTGGGCAGCTTCTTGGTTGACCTGGTGGTGGCCGGCACAGAAGTCAGATCCTTCCGGCACGAAGATGGTTTCAACCGGTAGCCACGTCGAACCGCCTCTACCCTGGGGACAGCTGGGGCCATCTGACAACACAATACGTGTGCTGCGAGTATTCTCACACAAGTAAATGGCCTTAGCACCCTCAGAGGCTTCTGGAAGGGTCCGAAACGTCAGCCACTCCCCCTTCAGCGATGGTTTCGGTGACCAGGGACCGCCACAGGCCTCCCTGCCAATGCCAACATGCACTGTGTCCATCAGATGCTTGTCCAACCTCTTCTGGCACACGGTCCAAAGCAACGGGACGCTCAGGTAGGCTTCGCGATCCTGGACGGATCTCAGCCACGAAAGAACAAGGGTTCCGCCTACTCCAGATTGCTACTGCTCCGACTCTTGATACCCCAGTAACCATATTATAATGAGGGTACCACTTTTTGGCTGGTTACTTTATCAGAGAATCTAGAACCCAGAAAAGGGCAAAAGGTTTCCATTGGGCCACCAAGTACAACTCCCGACCCTGCTGTCCCCAACTGCCCCCGACTCCCAAGTCCGCCAATTGCGTGTTTTTCTTCAAGGGACACCACTCCGAACAACAATTCGTCAGAAAACTTCAGCATTTATGGCGATCCGACTCTCCTGAAACGCTTTCATGATGGCGAGCGCCGGCTTGGGATTGACGATGACTAGCCCATCTTGCGGCGAAGTCAATGACCGAAGAAACTTCTGCAGAAGGTGTGGCACCTCCAAAGGTCCGTGTGCCAACAACTTGGGCAGCTTTGGATTGGCTGGCTGAGGGGTTAGGATTGAGGGCTGTCACGAACTTCCGAGATTGGTGTTGCTGCGAGGGCTACTCCTACTCCTACTCCTGCTCCTGCTCCTATTCCTACTCCGACTCCGACCCCTACGCCTACTCCCACTCCGCTACTGCTGCTGCTAACTGTTGGCGTGGTAGGACTACGTAGTACTAGCAGTAGTAGAACTGGCACTCGCAGTAGTAGCAATATAGTAGTCGAAATGGTACTTATAGACGTGGTCGTAATAATCGTAGCAATGGCAATGGCCATAGGCATAGCCATATCGTAGCCATGGAAATGACACTAGTACTCATGGCACCAATACCAGAAATAATACCAATAGGAAAAACACTAGCAATACCAGAATGGCAATTGCACCTGGAATAGAAACAGCAATAGCAATAGCAACAACAGTAGCAATCGCAATGGTACTATTTACAAGTGATAGTACTAGTAAAGTACTAGGGCTACTAGGGCTTCTTCTACCTGACATCACGTGTAGTCCGCCCTAAACCCTAAACCCTAAACCCTTAACCCTAAACCCTAAACCATAAACCCTAAACCCTAAACTCTAAACAAACCCCAAACCCTAAACCCTAAATCCGTAGTGCCCGTTATCCATGCAACAAAGGCCACGAACCGAGGCTGGGGGGTTTAGGGCTTAGGGCTTAGGGTTTAGGGTTTGGGGTTTAGGGTTTAGGGTTTAGGGTTTAGGCTTTGGGGTTTGAGGTTTAGGGTTCAGGGTTCATGGTTTAGGGTTTAGGGTTTAGGGTTTAGGGTTTAGGGACAGACAGGCGCTTCCGTGCCCGGCCTCCTCATTAAACACTTTGGCGAGCTGGAACCGGCGATCGAGGAGCAGGAAGCTGGCCCCCGCAGCCTCCGGGCAGTCCGCAGGATCTGCAGCTACGAGTCGCGCCACCCGCGCACGAAGGGATCGAAGATCCCAGGGAAAGTGTTCGGACCGATTCTTGGACCCCAGGCTGTGCAATGCCCAACGCTGTGGGAGACCTCTCGTGCCGTCGCCACAGAGTCCAGGTGGGACGGCGATCGGTACATCGCGAGCGGAAAATTCAGGGCCGCGCCTCAGCCGAAGACGAATGCAGGTGATGCCCCGCTGCGCGTCGCTGTGGTCTTCCTCAACTTCTAGAAGGTGGAAAGGTGGTAGGCTGTTGAGGCCTTCCATAGCCCAGCGCCTCCCGTGCGCCGTCTCATTTACCAGCTGCAGGTTGCGAGCATACTTCCGGAAGTCCACGACGCGCCGGGTGTGATTCGCGCTGTGCAAGTGCTGGCCGCGAAATTTCCCAAAGCCATGCGGTGGCTTCTTGATAGACAGGCCAATCTTGTGACGCTCTTTCAGGCGACTGATGATGGGATCGTGGCAATGGGGATAGCAGTCCCCGTACCTGAGAAGACAGAACGGAACAAAGGGATTAGGTGGGTGCTCCAAAAATGTGTTCCAAGTGCGGCTATCCGATCCTGCTGCACAGGAAAAACGTATCACCTATTCAAATCTTCAAATCCCACGTGCTATAGAAAAGTGTATTTGCTTGCTTCCTTCTACTCAAGCCTAGTTAGGTAAATTTACGTGTCTCCTTCCGCAATCCGACACCTTCCTGTCAAACCACAAATAGTGAAGCCGAGTGTGGTTATTTCGTCGGCAATTTGGAACACACACGAATCAGCCCTTCACATCCCGCACGCGATGGCTGCTATGGTGACCCCACCTCCCCTGTGACCTACCTATCGTGCGCTTGATACATAATACCATGATACCGCATCTCACATCAGATCTTCGGACGTCGCCGGCTTTTGGTTGCTCAAATGTAGTCAGATATGTTGATTTGTTTTTCAACTGCTTTTTGTGACAATACATCAGTTGTGTTATCAGTTTTTGGAACTATCACCTTCACATGTACTAGGGTTTTGTCCGTTTTGTCCTCGGGCCTCTGCGCAATGCCTGGCTGGGATGATGATAATGATGGATTTAGGGTTTAGGGTTTAGGGCTTAGGGTATGATGGGATCGGAACTGAGGGAACGATCCCTCCGACCCATGTCCGATAATCAGGGACCCCAACAACAAACCCCAAATAGTAGGATCCGCTTGTCATAAGGGCCACATAAGGTACCCCCAATTTCGGAAAACTGCATCAAGAGCACAGGAGGCTGGATAGTCTTAGGCGGTGAAACAGCTCATCATCCTCCGCACCCCATCCCTGAAAGTTGTTTGAGAAGCCGTTGATCTTGCGCCAGTGCTCCAGTCTCATGCCGATAACCCCACCAGTGTTGTTGAGCGAAGGCGACATCCAGTTGTAGCGGTCGATCTCCGAGCTCAGCTGCGTAGGAACCTCGCAAGATGCGTAGTCCACACCTGGATCTGGCAGATAGTCAATGTCCTGGCTCACGATGCAGTCGAAGCCCGATCGGTTGTCGCCCACGCTTCGGTAGGCTGAGATGTTGCCTGAGAAGTTGGTAAGGAGAGCCACGAGGCCAGCATTGAAGGTAAAACCGCGGTTCCAAGGCTCTGCGTCGAACTGCTCGGCGACGACCACGACCCAGTTTACGGGCTTTGACTGCGCTGCAAACTTGCGCCAGTGACGCTTGAAACCTTCGTAGCCCAGTAGCCATATTATGATAACGGCACCCTTTTTTTGGGGTTGGTTATGTTATAAGGGAACCCATAACCCAAAAAAAAGAAAGGTAAAGGGTACCACTGGGCTACCAAGAAACCCTCCAGGTGCACATCGCGATCGCGAAAAGGGATGATCACTGCGACGGTAGAGTTGGATGAGTTGGATGAGTTGGATTTGCTTCCTTGGTATACCCCAGTAGCCACATCACAATAAGGGCACCCTTTTTTGGTTGGCTAATTCATAAGGGATAACCTTGAACCCAAAAAAAAAGGGAGGGTTACCTCTGGGCTACTCAGCTTCTTACGTTGGGCCGGTGCTTTCTTTGCTTCGGCTTCGCCCGTAAGTGGAGCACAGTCCGTACCTCGGCAACAGCCCCTCGCCAGGTCGGGGCATGATGGCCTGCGTAGAAGAGCAGAAAAGGCAAAGTGGCCACCAAGACTGTCACGGCCACCATCAGGCGCAACAGGTTCCGCCATCGCAGGTTTCTTGCTTCCATGACGTAGGACACCACAAGGACAGAACAGAACTGACAATGACGCGCATCTTGGGAAAGGCGTCTTATGCTAGCATACGTTCCATGTGAAAACCAGAAACTCTAAACTCTAAATCTGAGTCCAGGACTTAGGCCCCTTACAAGCTACGGGAAGAGGCGGCAGGACGATGAAATCGCTTGAGCCCTCGACCCTAAACCCAAACCCTTAACATAATTGGGGGCGAAGCCCAGAGTGAGAACCTCTCAATGCTAAACTGCCGGCTGGTTCTGCGTAGGGAATGAGGTACCCTATAGCCCCCAAACGTTACCCTTTACTTGTATAGGGTACCTCGTTCCCCCATTCTACTCAGAACCAGGGGGTCTAAGCCCTAAACCCTGAACCCTCAACAGCAAGCCTTAAGATCCAAGGGCTCTAACCCCAAAGCCCTAAGCCCTTGGGTCTCTGAGCCTTGGAGAGTTCAGGGCTAGGCTTTAGTGTTTAGGGTTTAGGGTTTAGGGTTTAGGGTTTAGGGTTTGGGGTCTGGCGTCTGGGGTTTGGGGTTTGGGGTTTAGGGCTTAGGGTTTAAAACTTAGGGTTGCCAACTCTCAGGACCTTGGACTGCAGGCATTCCTGTGCTTAGGCTCGCGCACCGGCCCGCTGCGCTCCTGAGCTCTGCACGTGGAACGCGGGGCTTAAGGTTTACTGTAGGGTTTAAGGTTTAGGGTTTAGTGTTTAGGGTTGAGGGTTTGGGGTTTAGGGTTTTCGGTTTAGGGTTTAGGGTTTAGGGTCTAGGGTTTAGGGTTTAGGGTTTAGGGTTTAGGGTTCAGGGCTAGTTGAGGGAGCTTAGCAAAAGAAACCCGATCCACATCAACGGTGTCCGCGAGGAAACCCTTCGACTAACCCCCCACGCTCGGGTTCGGGAGGAGGGCTGAGGGAAAATCCCAAATCCTAAACGCTAATCCGCACGCCCTAAACCCTAAAACCCTAAACCCTAAAACCCTAAAACCGTAAAACCCTAAACCCTAAACCCTAAATCCTGAATCCTAAACCCTAAGCCCTGCACCCTGACTACATCTCCAAACCCCAACTCCCCGACATCCTGGCCTTTCGCAAAAGCACCGCTTTTCACAGCTGCCTGGGGGCCAGCGTTTCGGGTTTTAGGATTTAGGGTTTTGGGGTTTAGGGTTGCAGGGTTTAGGGTCTAGGGTTACGGTATAACGTTTCGGGTTTAGGGTTTAGGTTTTAGCGTATAAGGTTTTGGGATTTAGGGCTTAGGGTTTAGGGTTTCGGGTTTAGCGTATAAGGTTTTGAGGTTTAGGGTTTAGGGTTTCAGGTTTCGGGTTTAGGGTTCGGGAGCAGAGGGATTCTGCGGGTTTGGCTTCGGGGCTCGACTCCGGGCAGATGCTGGGGGCTTCTTGATATCATGGAGCCACTTGGGCTTCTTGGTGTAGGGTCTAGGGTTACAGGGTTTAGGGTTTCGAGCTGAGCACGTAAACCCTAAACCCTAAACCCTACACCCCAAACCCCAAACCCCAAACCCCAAACCCCAAACCCTAAACCCTAAACCCTAAACCCTAAACCTTTTGGGGCTTGTAAGGGCTGACCTCCGAGGCAAGCAGCTCCCTGCACCCCAGGTGCGGCCCGCGTCGGCGCCATCGAAAACCACAGGGGATCCATTGCGGAGGGTTCGGGCTGCTCCCTAAACCCTAAAGCCTAAACCCTAAACCCTAAACCCTAAACCCTGCAACCCTAAACCCTACACCCTAAAACCCTACACCCTAAAACCCTAAAAAACCCGAAAGGCTGGCCCCCAGGCAGCTGTGAGAAGTGGTGCTGTGGTGTAAGGCTAGGATGCCTGGGAGTTAGGGTCGGGAAGGTGTTGTCAAGGTTTAGGGTTTGGGATCTAGGGTTTAGGGCTTAGGGTTTAGGGTTTAGGGTTTAGGGTTTAGGGTTTAGGGTTTAGGGTTTAGGGTTTAGGGTTTAGGGTTTAGGGTTTAGGGTTTAGGGTTTAGGAACCCCTGGGTTGCTGTGTCATCCTCCGGCCCTTGTTGCCCAGAGCGTCGTGCTGCGGGAAGGTTTGCGAGATCCACGCGAATTCGCTTCAGCAGAAACCCTAAACCCTAAACCCTAAACCCTAGAACCTAGAACCCTTAAACCCTAAACCTAAACTTTAAACCCTAAACCCTAAAACCCTTGACCCTTAAAACCCTAAACCCTAAACCCGAACCTTGCCCCGAGAGTGGCACCCTCACTACACTGGCCAAAAGCCTTTTTCCTTTGGAATGAGATGGTCTTTGGCCAGGACTGAGGCCGCTTGTCACAGAGCGCTCAGTGACCTGCTTCCTGTACACCAGCCCAGTCACTGGGCCAAACCCTGCGACCAAGATGGCTTTTGTGCCACCCTCAATTACTGCAAGGGCGGTGTCCCACGGTTGGCTAGTTTTGCTGATGCATGTCACGCGCTTGTCGCACTTGATATGCTGTCCTTGGGGAACTGTCAAGCGCACTCACCCCTCGTGATGCCATGGCAAGTTGTGCTCGCAGCTTGCTCCGACAAACCTCCACCCTAAACCCTAAACCCTAAACCCTAAACCCTAAACCCTAAACCCTAAACCCTAGCTGAGATAGAATCAAGGTAGAACTGTAGCGGCTGTGGCGGACAGACAGAATCTGGGCAGTTTGCACTGAACGTGCCCGCACTGCGCCGGAGCAGGATGCCTCACACGACGCTATTATTCTAAGTTGAGGCTGCTCACTCAAAAATAGCCTGCGCCACCGGTGCATAGGGTTTAGGGTTTAGGGTTTAGGGTTTAGGGTTTAGGGTTTAGGGTTTAGGGTTTAGGGTTTAGCGTTTAGCGTTTAGGGTTTAGGGTTTAGGGTTTAGGGTTTAGGGTTTAGGGTTTCGGGTTTAGGGTTTAGGGTTTAGGGTTTAGGGTTTAGGGTTTAGGGTTTAGGGTTTAGGGTTTAGGGTTTAGGGTTTAGGGCCTCGGGTTTAGGGTTTCACAGGTGAAGACCGGATGGGTACGGATGGCAGGGGGCAGGGGGCCATCCTCTGAAAAAGCTGAAAATCGTGAATTCCTGGGTGCTAGGCACTCTTCAGGCAAATCTACGAGTTCCTTCTGATGAGCGGAACTATGGTCTAAAGGAGGAAGAGCAACCCTAAACCCTGAACCCTGAACCCTAAACCCTAAACCCTAAACCCTAAACCCTTTGCTACAAGTTGTCACGCTGCAAGCCTCAGCATCCATGGGCCCACGATTGCCGTGAAGGATGGGGGGGGATGAAACCTCAAATCCTAAACCCTAAACCCTAAACCCTAAACCCTACACCCGCGCCTTTAAGTGCAGTCGATGATTCCCTCAACCCTGGCTAATCCCGAAGCCAGGGATCCCCAATCCTCCAAAATCCCCCCCAAAATCCCCAAAACATCCCCTAGATCCAGGAGTAACCCGGGAGGAGAAAGGGTGCCCTTTCTTTGTGAAACCGGGGGTTACCAGGGAACCCCAAACGTCACAAAACAGGGAATAAGGGCCGACTCTGGGTGATAGTCACCCTAAACCCTAAACCCTAAACCCTAAACCCTAAACCCTAAACCCTAAACCCTAAACCCTAAACCCTAAACCCTAAACCCTAAACCCTAAGGGAAGCAGTCCCTTTCATCCGACAGACGGTAAAACCCCGCTGCAACAGCCACCTCAAAGCCTTCTCGCAGAAACTTCTGGTCCATCGACTGCGCGCAACCAGGCAGCTTGGGTTTAGGGCTTCGGGTTTAGGTTTCAGGGATTAGGGTTTAGGGTTTAAGGTTTCGGGTTTAGAGTTTAGGGTTTAGGGTTTCGGGTTTAGGGTTGCGGGGTTTAGGGTTTAGGGTTTCGGGTTTAGGGTTTAGGGCCTCGGGTTTAAGGTTTCGGGTGGGTTTACGCTGGTTTCGCGGGTGGGCACTAGGCTGGCCGTGCATTGCATCGAAAGTGAGGTGTACCCAGCCTTGCCGATGAACACAATCTTGGAAACCTGGCAAAGCATCTCAGAGGGTTTAGGGTTTAGGGTTTAGGGTTTAGGGTTTAGGGTTTAGGGTTTAGGGTTTAGGGTTTAGGGTTTAGGGTTTAGGGTTTAGGGTTTAGGGTTTAGGGTTTAGCTCTGCACCCCTAGCTCCTAACCCAGATAAGAACGGGGCTTTGAGTGCCAAATCGATCTCCAAAAAGGGGCGCTGTGAAATACATACGAGGGCCTTACGAATTCGAATGGGGTTTTGGTGGGTATCATATTATGAGTGTAAAGGGACCATAAGGGAATATCATTCGTAACTATTCAGACCCCTATACTACAGGGGCTGTTCTGAAGCCATCCCGTCTGGGACCTTCTTCTCGCCCTCTGCCCAGGGTCCCGCGTCATCCTCATCGCTGATGTCCATCACCTTGAGGAAGCGGTTTGGGGTTTAGGGTTTAGGGTTTAGGGTTTAGAGTTTGGGGCTTGGGGTTTCTGAACACTAATCTAGGCGCCTTAAGAATTAGAACGGGGTTTTGGGGACTATTATAGAAAAAACTACGTAGGGACCATAAGGGGATACGACTAGTAATTGTTCCGACGTATGTGTTAGGGTGCTTGTGGGTTCCAGGAAGACACGTGCACGTCAACCACACCCAACACTGAACCTGAATCCTCCAGCCCCAAAGCCTGGAACCCTCAACCATGAGCCCCTCACAAATCCCGATTCCCTTTAGTATTACCTTTTGGGGGAAAAGGACGAGGATGTCCCAACTTTTTGGGGGTTTACTGTACGTACCCACTGCCACCGGGATGCCGCATGGAAGACATGCTTGTAGGGATGGTTCTTCACGGCAAGGATCGCCTGCCAGGCAGATCCCCGTTTGGGAGATCAGGTGTTGGCGGAGAGGGTTCCGATCATCAGAATTCTAATCAATGTTTGAGTCCGGGTCCCAAGTATGGCCCCTTAACTTGGGGGTCCTTGTTATATACACTACATATATGATGAGGGCCCACACTTCGGATCCCTATAAACAAAGGTAGGTAAGGGACCATGCCCTAAACCCTAAACCCTAAACCCTAAACCCCAAAACCTAAACCCTAAACCCTAAGTCCATTGTTCCAAAGTCAGATTCAGGGGTCTACATGCGAGGCTTCTCGCCTGCGCCTATGCGAGGACGCAGAGCCACGGTTTAGGGTTTAGGGTTTAGGGTTTAGGGTTTAGGTTTAGGGTTTAGGGTTTAGGGTTTAGGGTTTAGGGTTTAGGGTCTAGGGTCTAGGGTCTAGGGTTTAGGGTTTAGGGTTTAGGGCTCAAAAACCGAGCGGGCTTCGAGAAAAGCGCGTGGTCCAGGCCGTGCGCGCTACGCGGCTTCAGCGACCGACCCACTTATCCTTAACCTATAGTCCCCTTAGAACCCCAATAAAAATGATGTGTTTAATATCCTCTTGGGTTTTGTATAAACAAGCATAAAAAAAATCCCAAGAGGGATCTAGTAACCTTGGAACCCCTTAGTGTTGACGTACCGTAGGCTAGGGCGTAGGGCGCAGGGTTTAGGGTTTAAGTTTAGGGTTTAGGGTCTAGGGTCTAGGGTTTAGGGTTTAGGGTTTAGGGTTTAGGGTTTAGAGTTCAGGGTTTATTGTTTAGGGTTTAGGGTTTAGGGTTTAGGGTTTGGGGAACTAGTCGCGAGATGGTTGCCCGACCCTAATTCAGATGCATCGAAAGTTTATGCTCAGCTTTGCCCTGACTTTCTGCCCTGAACTCAACACCCGCAGCGGAGGCTGCCCCCGCCTTGATACGGAAAATCGTACCGCGTTCAGGAGGAAGCTGCCCTGACGCAGGCGCTGTGCTAAGGGCTAAGCTGAATGCACTCACGGAGAACTTCCTCATTCCGGGACACGCTCCACAAATCTTTCCACCGAGCCACGCCGGTCAAAGACCCGCAGAAGCACAACTGCCCCAAATCCCCAAACTACCTGAAATCGCTTCAACCCCGCCGATTCCTGCCCACAGCTCTGCGGAAGCACACAAGCCCTTAAAAACCACAAAACACCGGAGACTCTTAGGGTAGTTTTACATTACATCAAACCTTTTTTGGAGGCAAGGGACCGTATTAAGGGCCATGAAACTACCCTTAGAGAGAGAGGCGCAGAAGAAAAGAACCTGGTTCTTAGTAGCGAATGAGGGAATGAGGGCCCTATATATACCTTCAGGGGGCCCTCATTCCCTCATTCCCTACAAAGAGCCAGCCAGAAACACCGAAAAAACCCGGAGCAGAAGGGGCCTATTGACTGCATCCAAGCACTGAGACGTCGAGGGATGATCTCACCCTGCGCAGCCGAAGGCAGGCAAAAAGCGACAGGGATTTACTGCTACCCCGAAACCCTAAACCCTCAACCCTAAATCCTAAACCCTAAACCCTGAACCCTAAACCCTAAACCCTAAACCCGCGTTTATGCAAACATCTCTTCCCAAAGCCTGAACCCTCAGCGAGGGTGATCAAGGGCTATGGGGAGTCTGGAAGCTCAAAGTTCCGCTGGGTGGACTCCCTGTGTCTCGTTCTCTAAACCCAGGAGTAACCTAGGAATAAAAAGGGTACCCTTCTTGGGTTTAAGGGGATTTTAAGGGAACCCCAACCATAAAAAAGGGACATAGATCCCTACTCCGGGTCCTAGTTCCTATGTCAGCCTTAGTGCCCTTATACCCATTGACTCCCCCTCAACCCTAAAGCCAGATATTGCCCCTGAGATTGGCCCTGTATTACCTCTTATGCCCTAAACCCTAAGCCCCAAACCTTAATTAAACCCTAAACATTAAACCCTAAACCTGAATTAAACCCTAAACCCTAAACCCTAAATCCTAAACCCGAACCTAGTATCTCACCAGGGAAATTCAAAATTAAGCTGCGGGACCTCCAAAGTTTGAGGTGCAGGAGTTTAGAGTTTAGGGTCGTAGGGTCTAGGGTTTAGGGTTGTAGGGTTTAGGGTTGAGGGTTCTAGGGTTTTAGAGTTTCGGTTAGGTTTTCAGGGTTTCGTTTTAGGGTTTCAGGGCGTTAGCAAAAAGGCCGAGGAACTTGACGGCAACTTCAGTGAAGGGTGTCGGCCGATTTGCAACTCTCAAGGATGACTTGCCGGTCACTCAAGGAAGTAGAGCTTCGGGTTTAGGGTTTAGGATTTAGGGTTTCAGTGGCACGTTACACACCCTCTCCCTATAACCACTTTCAAAGGGATCTAGCAATAATTCTGAAGTAGGGCATGCAGGGAATGCAGGACTCGTATGTATCCACTAATGCGCCTAAAGCCCTGTACCTTTAGAAAGGAAGGACCAACACTTTAGCCCTAAACCCTAAACCCTAAACCCCTAACCCTAAAACCCTAAACCCTAAACCCTGAATGTCTCCTTTGCCTGGGAGTCTGGAGGGTTCCCATTGCGGGGAGGCCCGAAACCCTAAACCCGAAACCCTAAACCTTAAACCCTAAACCCTGAACCCTAAACCTTAAACCCTAAACCCTAAAGCTTAAAACCTAAACCCTCAACCCTAAACCCTAAGCTCCTGAGACGGCTCTTTCTCCAAAAAAACAACAATCCAGCCCCGCCCATTGTCGAGGCAGCTCAGGCTGAGCCTGGCACACAGGGTCTTGGGTTTGGGGTTTAGGGTTTAGGGCTAGGGTTTAGGGTTTAGGGTTTTAGGGTTTTGGGGTTTAGGGTTTCAGGGATTTCGGGTTTTAGGGTTTTAGGGTTTTAGGGTTTTAGGACTCTACTCCTGATCGTCCTAAGGAGGATCGTGGGGGCCCCGAAGACCCGAAGCCTGGAATCCTCAGCACTTTCCTAAACCCCCAAGCCTTCAAAACCCTGAAAGCAAACCCTGCACCCTCAAACCTTTTAACCCTGAAACCAAGCCCTCCCCGCCCCAAACCTTCGAACCCTCGTAGAGCTGAACCCCTGAACCCTCTCCCACAGCTCGGAGGTCGGCAGCACCCATGATGGCAAGTCATGACCCCCCGAAAGCCCGAAGCTGCGTGAGGGCTCAGGCCAGGGGCTGCAGCGCGCCGGGACCAGGGGTTCAGGCAGAGGGGGTGCTTCAAAAACTGTTCTCTTTTTTTGGGCTTCTCTCCGGCCCCCACCCCTTGGCCACTCATTTTTTTTGCGAGGTCCTCGACATTTCCTGACTCGTGGGACCTTTCTGGAACCTCCCTGAACGACACCCTTCCAAAACCCCCACTCCCTGCACTTTCTGCACCCTTATGGAAGTAGCCAATTGACGTGAGCTTAGGCCTAAACCCGAATTAAACCCTAAACCCTAAAAGGAATGGGTTAGGGTGGCTTTGGCAACGTTGGATGGCGTGGGGTGGGAGGAAAGAGTTAGCTAGCCCCCTCCGCAATCGGGCCAGAGTTACCTGAAGGGTTTAGGTTTTAGGGTTTAGGGTTTAGGGTTTAGGGTTTAGGGTTTGGGGTTTGGGGTTGGGGTTTAGACGAGGTTTTCGAGCCTCTTCTGCATCCCAACCTTCACAGCAATTACGCCGTATTACAGCAAACCCAAAACCCTAACCCCCCCCCCCGTCCTCAGCTATCTTTTTCCGGATCGGAGAGTAAATCCAGGAAGCTCCGGCCCTGTTGTGCCCAAGCGCTTTTCCGTTTCTAAGGGTTTAGGGCTTAGGGGGTTTAAGACCATAACCTGTGCACTCCCCATCAGCTTCTTGGGGATGGGGGCGGGAAAGGGGGGGTTAGAGTTTGAGGGCTGAAGGGCGTTGAGGGATTTAGGGCTCAGGGTTCAGGGTTTAGGGTTGAGGGTTGAGGGTTGAGGGTTTAGGGTTTTTGGTTTAGGGTTTAGGGTTTAGGGTTTAGGGTTTAGGGATTGGGGGAGGGAGGCGCGGGCAGGGGATGGGTTTGGGTAGGTTACTGCTCCAGAACGCAAGAGATGGGCGCCAACATCTTCGGCAGCTGAGTATCAGTGCTGGTTCCAACATAGCATGCCCCCTAAACCCTAAACCCTAAACCCTCAACCCGAAACAGAAGCTTTATCAAACAAGGTATAGGACCGGATGCGGGAGGTTCCTGGCAAGGAGCTAGAATGGATGCGCTCATTTAGGAGTCGACAATCAATACCATGTTAGATCCAGCGGGCCTACTTTGTGGCGCACAAGGGGGTTGAGGGGTTCAGGGTTTAGGGTTTGGGATTTAGGGTTTAGGGTTTAGGGTTTAGGGTTTAGGGTTTAGGGTTTAGGGTTTAGGGTTTCGGGTTTAGGGTTTAGGGTTTAGGGTTTACGGCTTAGGGTCCCTAAGCCACATCATGTTCACACCAGGAGGCCGGCCTGATTTAGGTAGCTCCACGCACGGCGGAATTCCTGCGCAGCAATCTCCGATTGGTACAGGCTTTTGCGGAACGCACACTAACTAGACCCAAGAATTACCCGGAAATGAAGAAGGGCACCCTTTTTGGTAGGGACTTTACAGGAGAACCCAAACCCTAAAACATGGGAGCAAGGGCCTACTCTGGGTGCTAGCTAACAGCACCTCAGCAAGCAGTGCAGAACACATCAACGAACATGCACGCAAAGGCCAAACAACGATGCCGCTTGCAAAGCTCCTTTCGAAGAGCACTCTGCTGAGACACGTCGATGTTCGCAACATCTTTCCCAACCTCGCTCACACAAGTTTCAGACCATGCCACTGGCACCAAGGCCATGAGTCTCTGAAGAAGCCAGGCTAGAGCAGCCAGGGGACTCTAAACCCTAGACGCTAAACCCCAAACCCTAAACCCTAAACCCTGAACCCTAAACGACTCCGTTCATTTGAAGCGCGCCTCGAAGGGGTTGTCTACGACCAGGTAGCAGTTGGTCCTGAGTCTCACAAATGGGGCCTCGGCGCTGTCCGGTCCTCCCTCCACGCACCTGCCCGCCCTCAGAACTACCATTTGCTGAAGACCCCCCCCCCAAATTTCAATCTGTTGTTTTTTGGGGGATTCTTAAGCAGATAGTAGAGAAGCCACAGCGCTAAGGGCCGTACTCGTCACCAGGGGGAAGCACCGAGCGGGTATCCCGGATTCGGATAATGCCGCTCCTTAGCATGCAAGAAGGGGAGCGATGTCGAGCTTGGACATGTTAATGCCTGCACCTCCTCGGGCCATCCAGGCGACTTTTAGGGTTTAGGGTTTAGGGTTTAGGGTTTAGGGTTTAGGGTTTAGGGTTTAGGGTTTAGGGTTTAGGGTTTAGGGTTTCGGGATTAGAGTTCCGGAGCATGAAAGGCTTCTCGAATGCCGGCACAGAATCCTTCATCTACTTAGAAGCTCGATTGACTTAGTAGAGAATACTTCGTATCTCCTAGAAATCCGAGTACAATCCCCATAAACGCACCTTCCTAACCCTGAACCCCAAACCCTGAACCCTAAACCCTAAACCCTACTTGCTAAGGCTCAACCCCTAAGGAGGCCCAACCCAGTTAGGGTTTAGGGTTTAGGGTTTTGGGACCGTGAAAAACAAAAACGAGACCCGGGCCGGTAGTCCTTCCCGAAATACCGGAAGAACTCCAGCAACAAGGTTGCAGTGTCCTCCTGTCCCAAGGCGGCCCGCTGCGGAAGGATCGGCTGCTTCAAAGTTGTGAGGGTTTGGGGGTTTAGGGGTTTAGGAGTCTGGGGTTTAGGGTTAGGGTTTAGGGTGTAGGGTTTAGGGTTTAGGGTTTAGGGTTTAGGGTGTATGGTTTAGGGTTTAGGGTTTAGGGGTTTAGGGGTTTCGGGGTTTAGGGGTTTAGGGGTTTAGGGGTTTAGGGGTTTAAGGGGTTTAGGGTTTAGGGGTTTAGGGGTTTAGGGGGTTTAGGGTTTAGGGGTTTAGGGGTTTAGGGGTTTTAGGGGTTTTAGGGGTTTAGGTTTTAGGGGTTTAGGGTTTAGGGGTTTTAGGGGTTTTAGGGGTTTAGGGGGTTTAGGGGGTTTAGGGGTTTAGGGTTTAGGGTTTAGGGTTTAGGGGTTTAGGGGTTTTTAGGGTTTAGGGTTTAGGGTTTAGGGTTTAGGGTTTAGGGTTTAGGGTTTAGGGTTTTTAGGGTTTAGGGGTTTAGGGTTTAGGGGTTTAGGGTTTAGGGGTTTAGGGGTTTAGGGGTTTAGGGGTTTAGGGGTTTAGGGGTTTAGGGGTTTAGGGGTTTAGGGGTTTAGGGTACGGGGGGACAACCAAGGAAGGAAATCAACTCCCCTAATCGCCCTGAACTTATATTTCCCAGATCGAACCAAGAAACAACCAAGAACACGGATAAGAGCAACCCAGGGGGGAAGGAAAGGGGGAAGGAATCCACACCCTTACCAAACCCTAAGAACCCAGGCACTTCTTTTTGAACTTGTGGCTTTCTGTTCAAGCCCATCTTGAGCCAAACATGATTTCCGGGTTCATTAACCCTTCCAACTCTCAACACTAACTCTTTTCTACAATACCAATTGCAGCTCCGCACTCCCCCTGTCCTAGGATTTCCTAGGACACATTGGAGATGCAGATCTTTTGGCCAAAAACTGCCATTACGGCAGCAGCCAGCTGCTTGAAATGCAAATTGTGGTTTAACGTCTTCCAGGACGGAATTATAGCACATTGGCTAACCTACTACCCATAGAGAATCTTTTTTCACCTTGATCCTCTCATCACTGAAGACTCCTTGGCCTTCTTCACCACAAACCGTGGTCTTCGCTACGCGAAAAGCTACTGACTCCTACTATCAGGGATTTCCATACCCTTAATAGTAACCACCACATTGTCAGCACATTGGCTGTTCCAGCGCACCTGTCTCCAGAAAGAGAAAAACCATCCCTTCATCCATACCATCCAATCACTTCTTTTTCCGATTGTTGGCAATCTTGAGGTGAAGTTGCAGCAGAATATACTCCAGGTCCGAAACTGTAAGAACAGGATCCTGTATGCCCCTTTGAATTGAGGATACCAATCCTTCTCTCTTCGCATCCTCAATCGCCTGGCAAGATTGATCCAGCTCTTCATTCGCATTGGCAGACCCTGGTGCCTCCGCATCGGATGGACGATCCTTTTCCTCAGGATCTTGCACCATTACCACCTCTTCTTTTTTGGGACTCTGACTTTTCTCCTTCTTCTTTGTCTTTCCACCGACATTTGACTTTGTGCGCGCTTTTGAGGCTTTTTCCACTGCAGAAACCACCACATTGGATGATGATCCACCCTTCTCAATGACCGCCGGCATCTTCTTCGGCTTTGGAACCATGAGGGTATAAGGATCTTCGATAGCTGCAGCTTTCCTCTTCTTTTTTACCTTTTTCTTCTCCTCCTCAACGGCAACCTCCGTCTCCGAAGTCTCAACCACTTCTTTTTCGGCAGGAATATCTTTGCTGGACTCCCCTTCTAGGGACCTCTTTTTCCCTTTTTTGGGATCCTTTTCTTCTCCCAAATTGGCTCGCTCATACCATATCCTCAGGTCATTGACCCATTCTTCCACCTCCGCGAGTGAAACATCGTACGACTTCACTACTTCGAGAAGTTCCAGCACGGTCAACATTTCAGTGGTCCACGAAACCCATACTTGATCCATTTGGTCAGCATCTCCAGTGAACTTCAGGAGTTTGAACAATGGGTCCGCCTCTGCTCGAGCCAAATCTGGCTTGCCACCGGACAGAAATGAAATCGCCTCCATCAACAGTTCCGTCATCTTGGTCTCTTCGTCATAAACCATAAAATCCTCCTCATCATCATCGAACTGTTCAGGAGAGATCTCCTTTTCTCCACCATTTGCACCAGACTTTCTCCTTGGACCATCCCTTGGGGGCGTCCTTGGAGACCTTGGCCTCTGTTCTTCCAGCGGAACACCATGCTCGAAGACACACCTGTCACCAAATCGACACTTCCCAGACCGAGCAAACTGGACGCACCTCACACCAGTTGCATCATGCGAGAACCCACAATCCTTTCCAGCGAAACATTCTCTCCCTGCCACATAGTATTTACACCAATATGAATGTAGCACCACATCATCTTCGGAATGGATGAATTTGCAGTCGTCACCAAATTTGCAGCGATCTTTCCCTTTGCCAAACCAATAGCAGAAACCCTTCTTCCTCTTCTCCAAGCGCTCTGCCTCATACCGGTCCATAGGGCGACTGTGCTCTACATGAACATTGCCATGTACCTGGGGACTGCTCCCTTCACCCGACGTGCTATCAGTATTTGGTGCTTGGAGTACAGCTGGAAAACCTGGCCTTGGTCCTACCACCTTCATGATCGGTTTTCCGCCAACTCCTGAGCCATGCTGAGACGATCCAAAAACATTGAACATCTTCATGAAGGCCTTCCTAGCGCCAATCTTCTGCACCCTTTTGATTGGACGTTTCATTGCTCCAACCTTGCATCCAGATGCATTCAAACGACGCAACCTTCTAAACCCAACTCTATGTCCCTTCTTCCAAAGAGCCATAAGAATTTTAGAGGCAGTAACATTCTCCACCTCTACCTTTTCCAATGATCCCTCACTTCCCGGAACAAACCCATCCATATCTGAAGACCTTTCCATCTTTTTTGACACCACTTCGTCGAGGTAGTCTTCTGAAATCCAGGGAAAGTTCCCCTTAGAGGAAGGATTGTCATCATTGTTTGGTCCTTCACCAGGATATCCTTTGGTGCTGTCAAAGATCTTACCAGTAGTGCGGTCCTGCATAGAGAAATTCGAAGCCACGCGGGAGTACACTGACCACAAGAAAATCCTTGTGTCCGCCAGTCTGGATGACCCACTGGATTTCTCCTCTTCCGGAGAAACTTCTGGCGCTTTGCCCTTCCCTCCAGTGTCACCGCTTGTCTCACCTCCAGCATCTTCAATGGGAATAAGGGATTCATTGTTCCCTTGATCAAGCACCGCATCCTCTAGTCCAAGAACTTCCAGCATCGCTGTCGAAGGATCCACCTCCTCATCCGCATCGTCGTCCATCCTTCTCCAGAGAGCCTCCAATTGGTCCGCACAAGTCGCCGCTTGAAGAAACTCCATCAACCGAGCCCTCCCGCGCTGCCAGAGAAATTCTGAAACCATCACCGACCCTTGTGCTCCCAGATTCAGGAATGGGTGAACCATTTTGGCTACCCTCGCCATAAGTTCAATATGAACTTCCATGCCTGGACTGCGGCTCCAATCATAGGCAATTGCCTCCATAGCAGTACCAAACTTGTCCGTATTCTTGAATTCCCCTTCCAGACCAGGAGACAACAAGGCACCCATCACCGAAAGAGGGTAATTCCCCACCGCCGGCAAGCACGGGTTGTCATGGAACGAATGATGCAGGTCAGTATAATATCCTTGATCTCTCCTTTGAAAAAGGAGTGTTCCAGTCCCTAGCTGGGCATTCATTTCATCCACTTGAACCATTTCAGCACATATCCTCTGTGCCAGGTGCGCCATTGCTGGCCAGACGGTACGATCGGTCAGACCGCGACGCATAACCCAATCAGTTGTTGGCGACTGGATCAGCGTTCCTGGATCATACACCATAACCATTGCACCGTCTCCCATTGACTGATCAGCATCGTCCTCCAGTGCCAGGTTCTCATCCTGTTCGCTTGCACCCTCGGATGACATGCTAATAACCAAATTTCGATCCATCTTATTGGACCCTTTTTGGCAATCTCTTTGCCCCATTGGCAACTTGCCAACTGCAACCTTCCAATAAATTCGAGTCAGAAGGCCTTTCACCAGCAATTGCTGAAGGTCACTCCTCACCGGACCACCATCCAACATCTTCGCATCATTACCACGGAGATCATTGCTCCCGCCTTCTCCTTCTTTTTGGTCGGTCTCCTCGCCAGAAATCTGTACTGCTCCTTCCGGCGCCGTCTCCTGTCCAGCCCCTTCATGCCCAGGAAGAACTTGAGCGCTTTCAGAGACATTCACCTGTCCAGCAGCACCTTGCCCAGGTAAAACCTCATCCGTGGAGCCCACCGCCAGCGAACCAACCATAACTGAACCATCCCTTGTTCTTTTTTGAGACCGTTCAGCTCGACGAGAAGGTTGTGGTAGCGAAAAACTTGTGAAGTCACTTCTTGGCGGGTCTCCCCCCGCGACGCTTTGTCGCGCCCTTCGCCAAGGTGAACCGATTTTTTCGGCCCATCATTGGAGCCTGAAGAACCACTTTGTGGAACATTGCCACGCCTCGCAGTTCTCCACGAATCCCTTTCTTGCAAAAAGAGTTCCTTCAGGCGTTGTACCGCATTGGTCTCCTCCTCGCTTGAATCGCTTGAGGAAGCGGCATACGAGACCAAAGCCTCCGCCTGGTCATCATCATCCACCACATCTGCCCACGCTCTGCTGAATGGATACGACAAACCACCACGAGGTTTCACCGGCTCCAGTGGCTTCGGTTTTTCCACTACTTCCGCCAGTTGCACTCGTCGTTGTGACCGAGATCGTGGCACCTGTCGCACCTGTTTTTTGTCCAGCAAGGGCCTTCCCCTTCTTACAGGGTTTGATCTTGACCGATACTTTTTCGTTGGTGGATTCACCGGCGGCATTCCAACTCCCACCAACCGCAGCTTCTGTACGCACAACGGAGACCTCTGCGCAAGCGTCCAACCATCACGGTACCTGACCTTATCAAAAAGCTCCCGATAGGAACCTCTCGGCATAGTTTTTGCACCGGAGTCTTCAGCTTCACGCACCTGAGTGAGGGTTCGCACCGCCGCTCTTCCAGTCCCTTTGTTCCCAGAAGATTGTTGTACCCGTACAGATGCATCAGAAGGAACTGCCTTTTCCGGTCCTCCCGGTCGATATCGGACCTCACCCACCAATTGCAGAATTTTGCATGCGGTCACTTTGTTGATCCCTTTGTCAACCAAATCTTCCACAAAGATGAACTCTTGCAAGTCCGACACATTGGTCACACCAAGCGTAATCATCACCTCACTTACATGAGGGGTATACACCCACAGGTGTGCGTTGCGAGCCATCCAATTTTCAATCGGCTCCTCCGGATTGTGAAGCTGAGTACTAGTGGATGCAGCCACCGAATTCTTTTGCTCATCAGCTTCTACTTCATCCAGAATACCTTTTTCACCATCTTTTTGTGACACATTGGTCATTTGCAGTGCTTTTGGTGCCGAGGATGAGGAAGATTCAGCTCCCCCACTTGCAGGTGGCTGAAAAGTGCTTCTGTCCGAGATTTCCCATCCTCTCTCCTTTTCAAACCGGACCTGATTGGCCACGTGTACCAGGTGTTTCAGGAGTGTTGACCGCTCCTCGGACATCTCGTCGTGTGAGTACTTGCAGAAATTTAACCCTTTCCGGCAACGTCCTCGGAGGTAATAATCGAAACAGCAATTGTGGAACCCTGCGTCCCTTAGCGCCTTCCTGGAAGCATTGTCCCAAGATTTGCCGGGCTCCCAAGTCCCTTCCAATGCTACATCATCGTTGTGAAGGTACCTGCATGCAGTCCCATATTTACAAGCACCTTGATTGTAATACAAGCACAGCCGACCTTTTGGCTCACCTGACGTAGGCTCACCCTTTGATGCACCTTTGCCAAAATTGTACTTGGCCCGGAAGGCTAAATCCTCCCGCTCCTGCTGTGCCTCATCCACTGTACCTTCCTCTGTGGGAGGGTCACCGATGTTCCCGTCCTCATCATCAGCTTCTTGGCTATTCTTTGGATCAGTTGACCCCCCTTCTGGCCAACCTTCACCGTACCGACGATGCTCATAGGGACACCCATCGCCATTGCGACACCTTCCCTTATTGAAGAACCTGCACAGCTTGCTGTAACCAGGTGACAACACCGTCTTTGGTGTCATGTAAGCCCTTTTGTACTGGTCAGGATCCATGTAGGCTTCCATTGGCTTGTTCTCCCTTTTGCTCATGGATTGCACTGCACCATCAAGCTCCTGCAAAAATAGCTTGGTGTCCAACCAAAGCGCGTTCCAAAACTCCTCTTCCCCTTGATCCAGCACCACTGCCACCGCATCACCCACAACTGGTCGAGAAAATCTCCTTTTCCTACGTGCCAGTTCGAAGAGCGCGTTGTGGTACTGTGTTCGGGAAAAGGTGGTTAACTCCCCCAAACCTGTGTTTTCTGTACCATCAGGCTCCCAACCATCATCTTGCAAGATGCCATACGCGCGCCGAGCTTCCGCATTGAGGAATGCCTGATCCGCAACACACTCCTGTAAATCTTCCATCGGCCGACCTAACAGCATCCCAGTAATTTTGCCAACATAGGCTTCCTCTTCATTTCCATTCTCCAGAAGAGCCTTGTAGATCTTTTCTCCATAAAGTTGCCTTTCTTTTCGTTCTTCAGAAGACAACTCCTGTACCACAAGCTCTTCATCGGATTGCTCTTCCTCCTGTTTCCAGTCCCATTGACCGTTGGAATCTTGGTACCATTGACCAGCATACCATGAATCCGTCCACCACGTACTCCAGCCGCTGGGTTTCCACTTCCGCAGCGTCGAAGAAGAGTCCTCCACGTCCTCTTCCAAACCAGAAAGGTGTCCAAGATTATGGTACCATCATCTTCCACTCGTTTCACTGTTCCATTGACAGTATCACCAAACTTGAACTGATATGCATTGTTCCCTTCTGCAGGAATCAATACATTCATATCCCCATGGTCCAAAAAGGCTCCATACCCATTGATGCAGCGCACTAGACCCATGATCTCATCTCCCTCTTGATAGCAATGTGGCCCAGGTGACTCCAAAGCTCCCGCTCGGGGCACTTTCTTTACACGCTCTTCAGAAACCATCTCTGTATCATCGGCTCCTGGCGCATCCTTTG
>CAJNDS010002422.1:41375-63875 GCA_905221605.1 Symbiodinium natans
GGGTTTAGGGTTTAGGGTTTAGGGTTTAGGGTTTAGGGTTTAGGGTTTAGGGTTTAGGGTTTAGGGTTTAGGGTTTAGGGTTAGGTTTAGGGTTTAGGGTTTAGGGTTTAGGGTTTAGGGTTTAGGGTTTAGGGTTTAGGGTTTAGGGTTTAGGGTTTAGGGTTTAGGGTTTAGGGTTTAGGGTTTAGGGTTTAGGGTTTAGGGTTTAGGGCACAGGCTGGCGAAACCAGGCTGGCTCAGGGTGAAGGCTGGTTTAGGGCTTAGGGTGGTCTGGGTGGCTTTGGCTGGTGTAGGCTTAAGGAATGCTTGATTGCCAGGGTTTGCACTTCAGGCTTTCAGGGTCTCACTTACGGGCTCTTGAGACTAAGGGCTTCGAAGCTACCCTGAAACAAGAAGCCTCAACCCCTAAGCCCCTAAGCCCCTGAACCCCGAAACCCCCAAACCCCTAGACCCTAGAATTCGCCTCCACCGCTCAGTTGTCCCCACCCGGCGCTACCCTGCCACGGTGTTGATTGAGAGCTGCTGGGGAGCGCAGCAGACTGGCAACCGACTTGCGCACAACCCTCCTATCGAAAGCTCCCCGGACGTCGAGTTTGGCTACCAGAAGTGGCAGGCGCCACTCCCGTGTAACGTCACGTATGCGGGTGGCAACAGCCAAGAGATCCGCCGCCTGTCTGTTCTTCCCACACGCGCTGATCCAGGAGGGCTTCCGCATGCTCGGTCCTGTGGGACATTCAACCTTCGGTATCAGCGCCAGGAGTCTATGCATCCACCCCGACACATTGCCTCCCTGATTTGGTTGACGATCCTCACCAGTAGGGTTTAGGGTTTAGGGTTTAGGGTTTAGGGTTTAGGGTTTAGGGTTTAGGGTTTAGGGTTTAGGGTTTAGGGTTTAGGGTTTAGAGTTTAGGGTTTAGGGTTTAGGGTGGCTAGGGGTTGCCTACGCCTCCCTGAGACCCGACTCAAGCATATTGTACCATATGGCAGCTAAGAAGCTGAGGCGGCCAGGCACGGGACGTCATTCGCAGTCTCCGGCCGAACATGTAGGGTTCTCAAAAGAGGGGTTTCATGGGGGGTTTTGGGTTTTGGGTTTAGGGTTTAGGGTTTAGGGTTTAGGGTTTAGGGCTTAGGGTTCATGGGGGGAAGGTACCTAAGGAACCTTCGGGAACCTTACGGAAGCTTAGGGAGCCTTAGGGAGTTGTGAGGAGTACTAGGGTTACATAACCGGGTTACATACCCCCCTTTGAAACCCCCTCCCTTTTAAGGACCCAAAAAACTGAATTAGGGTTCAGGGAGTTGGGGCCAACGAGGCATTTGGGGAGGCAGGGCTTAGGGCTTGAGTTCAGGACTCATATAGGGTTTAGTGTTTGGGTTCAGGGGTCTGCCCGAAGCTCGTGCCTGTGCCTTGCAAGTGAACTCGAAGACCTGAACCCAAACCCCTCCTCAACTCCTCAACCCTAAACCCTAAACCCTAAACCCTAAAACCCACACCCTAAACCCCAAACGCGACACACCCAAACCCGAAAGAAGGTACATGTTGCTTGAGCCAGCACGGCAAGAGCACGGTGTGACCCTTGGACTCAGGGCATTTCTGATGGGGTCCGAAAGGAAGGGGGGGTTCGTGGGGGGGTTTAGGGTTTAGGTTTAGGGCACCAAGGAAACCCTGCGGAAGTTTTGGGAGCCTTAGGGAGTTGTGGGGAGTATGCATTGGGGAACCTTGGGTTACATGCCTCAAGGACCCGATAAATTTCCATTGCTTCTCCTGCACATCTAAGATTTAGACGTTTAGGGGTTCCCTTCAGGCCTATACCACCCTTGCAACCCCTCGACCCTATAGAATATAGAAGCCCTCAAAGCCCAACCCCAAGCCCTACACGGTAACACCCCGACAAAAAAAAATATATAAAAAAAAAAAACGCCCCAAAACCGTCAAAACTTCAAACCCTAAAACCCATAAGCCCACAAAATCCAAAACCATAAACCCCGAAAATCCGAAAACCCGAAACCGTACATTCAAAAACAAATGAATTTCATTAAACAAATATGTGCATGTATATATGTATACATACATACATACATACATACATACATACATACATACATACATACATACATACATACATACATACATACATACATGCATGCATGCATACATACATACATACATACATACATACATACATACATACATACATACATACATACATACACACATACACACACACACATACATACATACCTACATACCTACATACCTACATACCTACATACCTACATACCTACATCCCTACATGCCTACATGCCTACATGCCTACATACCTACATACCTACATACCTTCATACCTACATACCTACATATTACATATATGTGTATAAAAAATATATATATATATATATATATATAATTTATTTTTTAAAAAAAAGCCCCCTTGAAGGGTCGCCCGAAGTTGCACGATGCATCCCCGCTCCGCTCGTCCCCAAAACGGAGTTTTCGGGTTTGGTGCTTGGGGCCGTTTGTCAAAAGTTTAGGTTTAGGGTTTAGGGTTTAGGGTTTAGGGTTTAGGGTTTAGGGTTTAGGGTTTAGGGTTTAGGGTTTAGGGTTTAGGGTTTAGGGTTTAGGAATTGGGGTTTAGCTGGTTTGGGGTTTAGGGTGTGGGTCTTCTGGTCGGACTTCGGGTATGGAGCTTATGGTGGAAGGCTTAGCGTGTTGTACGACACTCGAGTGTATCTGAACTCTCTCTGAAACGAAGAAGGCCTAAAATTCAGCCCCCACCTGCCATACACGCCCAGGTTTAGGGCTTAGAGTTTGGGGTTTAGGGTTTAGGATTTAGGGCTTAGGGCTTAGGGTTTAGGGTTTAGGGCTTAGGGTTTAGGGTACGGGGGGACAACCAAGGAAGGAAATCAACTCCCTAATCGCCCTGAACTTATATTTCCCAGATCGAACCAAGAAACAAACAAGAACACGGATAAGAGCAACCCAGGGGGGAAGGAAAGGGGGAAGGAATCCACACCCTTACCAAACCCTAAGAACCCAGGCACTACTTTTTGAACTTGTGGCTTTCTGTTCAAGCCCATCTTGAGCCAAATAGATTACCGGGTTCATTAACCCTTCCAACTTCCAACACTAACTCCTTTCTACAATACCAATTGCAGCTCCGCACTCCCCCTGTCCTAGGATTTCCTAGGACACATTGGAGATGCAGATCTTTTGGCCAAAACTGCCATTACGGCAGCAGCCAGCTGCTTGAAATGCAAATTGTGGTTTAACGTCTTCCAGGACGGAATTATAGCACATTGGCTAACCTACTACCCATAGAGAATCTTTTTTCACCTTGATCCTCTCATCACTGAAGACTCCTTGGCCTTCTTCACCACAAACCGTGGTCTTCGCTACGCGAAGCTACTGACTCCTACTATCAGGGATTTCCATACCCTTAATAGTAACCGCCACATTGTCAGCACATTGGCTGTTCCAGCGCACCGGTCTCCAGAAAGAGAAAAACCATCCCTTCATCCATACCATCCAATCACTTCTTTTTCCGATTGTTGGCAATCTTGAGGTGAAGTTTCAGCAGAATATACTCCAGGTCCGAAACTGTAAGAACAGGATCCTGTACGCCCCTTTGAATTGAGGATACCAATCCTTCTCTCTTTGCGTCCTCAATCGCCTGGCAAGATTGACCCATCTCTTCATTCGCATTGGCAGACCCTGGTGCCTCCGCATCGGATGGACGATCCTTTTCCTCAGGATCTTGCACCATTACCACCTCTTCTTTTTTGGGACTCTGACTTTTCTCCTTCTTCTTTGTCTTTCCACCGACATTTGACTTTGTGCGCGCTTTTGAGGCTTTTTCCACTGCAGAAACCACCACATTGGATGATGATCCACCCTTCTCAATGACCGCCGGCATCTTCTTCGGCTTTGGAACCATGAGAGTGTAAGGATCTTCGATAGCTGCAGCTTTCCTCTTCTTTTTTACCTTTTTCTTCTCCTCCTCAACGCCAACCTCCGTCTCCGAAGTCTCAACCACTTCTTTTTCGGCAGGAATATCTTTGCTGGACTCCCCTTCTAGGGACCTCTTTTTCCCTTTTTTGGGACCCTTTTCTTCTCCCAAATTGGCTCGCTCATACCATATCCTCAGGTCATTGACCCATTCTTCCACCTCCGCGAGTGAAACATCGTACGACTTCACTACTTCGAGAAGTTCCAGCACGGTCAACATTTCAGTGGTCCACGAAACCCATACTTGATCCATTTGGTCAGCATCTCCAGTGAACTTCAGGAGTTTGAACAATGGGTCCGCCTCTGCTCGAGCCAAATCTGGCTTGCCACCGGACAGAAATGAAATCGCCTCCATCAACAGTTCCGTCATCTTGGTCTCTTCGTCATAAACCATAAAATCCTCCTCATCATCATCGAACTGTTCAGGAGAGATCTCCTTTTCTCCACCATTTGCACCAGACTTTCTCCTTGGACCATCCCTTGGGGGCGTCCTTGGAGACCTTGGCCTCTGTTCTTCCAGCGGAACACCATGCTCGAAGACACACCTGTCACCAAATCGACACTTCCCAGACCGAGCAAACTGGACGCACCTCACACCAGTTGCATCATGCGAGAACCCACAATCCTTTCCAGCGAAACATTCTCTCCCTGCTACATAGTATTTGCACCAATATGAATGTAGCACCACATCATCTTCGGAATGGATGAATTTGCAGTCGTCACCAAATTTGCAGCGGTCTTTCCCTTTGCCAAACCAATAGCAGAAACCCTTCTTCCTCTTCTCCAAGCGCTCTGCCTCATACCGGTCCATAGGGCGACTGTGCTCTACATGAACATTGCCATGTACCTGGGGACTGCTCCCTTCACCCGACGTGCTATCAGTATTTGGTGCTTGGAGTACAGCTGGAAAACCTGGCCTTGGTCCTACCACCTTCATGATTGGGTTTCCGCCAACTCCTGAGCCCTGCTGAGACGATCCAAAAACATTGAACATCTTCGTGAAGGCCTTTCTAGTGCCAATCTTCTGCACCCTTTTGATTGGACGTTTCATTGCTCCAACCTTGCATCCAGATGCGTTCAAACGACACAACCTCCTATGCCCAGCTCTATATCCCTTCTTCCAAAGAGCCATAAGAATTTTAGAGGCAGTAACATTCTCCACCTCTACCTTTTCCAATGGTCCCTCACTTCCCGGAACAATCCCATCCATATCTGAAGACCTTTCCATCTTTTTTGACACCACTTCGTCGAGGTAGTCTTCTGAGATCCAGGGAAAGTTCCCCTTAGAGGAAGGATTGTCATCATTGTTTGGTCCTTCACCAGGATATCCTTTGGTGCTGTCAAAGATCTTACCAGTAGTGCGGTCCTGCATAGAGAAATTCGAAGCCACGCGGGAGTACACTGACCACAAGAAAATCCTTGTGTCCGCCAGTCTGGATGACCCACTGGATTTCTCCTCTTCCGGAGAAACTTCTGGCGCTTTGCCCTTCCCTCCAGTGTCACCGCTTGTCTCACCTCCAGCATCTTCAATGGGAATAAGGGATTCATTGTTCCCTTGATCAAGCACCGCATCCTCTAGTCCAAGAACTTCCAGCATCGCTGTCGAAGGATCCACCTCCTCATCCGCATCGTCGTCCATCCTTCTCCAGAGAGCCTCCAATTGGTCCGCACAAGTCGCCGCTTGAAGAAACTCCATCAACCGAGCCCTCCCGCGCGGCCAGAGAAATTCTGAAACCATCACCGACCCTTGTGCTCCCAGATTCAGGAATGGGTGAACCATTTTGGCTACCCTCGCCATAAGTTCAATATGAACTTCCATGCCTGGACTGCGGCTCCAATCATAGGCAATTGCCTCCATAGCAGTACCAAACTTGTCCGTATTCTTGAATTCCCCTTCCAGACCAGGAGACAACAAGGCACCCATCACCGAAAGAGGGTAATTCCCCACCGCCGGCAAGCACGGGTTGTCATGGAACGAATGATGCAGGTCAGTATAATATCCTTGATCTCTCCTTTGAAAAAGGAGTGTTCCAGTCCCTAGCTGGGCATTCATTTCATCCACTTGAACCATTTCAGCACATATCCTCTGTGCCAGGTGCGCCATTTCTGGCCAGACGGTACGATCGGTCAGACCGCGACGCATAACCCAATCAGTTGTTGGCGACTGGATCAGCGTTCCTGGATCATACACCATAACCATTGCACCGTCTCCCATTGACTGATCAGCATCGTCCTCCAGTGCCAGGTTCTCATCCTGTTCGCTTGCACCCTCGGATGACATGCTAATAACCAAATTTCGATCCATCTTATTGGACCCTTTTTGGCAATCTCTTTGCCCCATTGGCAACTTGCCAACTGCAACCTTCCAATAAATTCGAGTCAGAAGGCCTTTCACCAGCAATTGCTGAAGGTCACTCCTCACCGGACCACCATCCAACATCTTCGCATCATTACCACGGAGATCATTGCTCCCGCCTTCTCCTTCTTTTTGGTCGGTCTCCTCGCCAGAAATCTGTACTGCTCCTTCCGGCGCCGTCTCCTGTCCAGCCACTTCATGCCCAGGAAGAACTTGAGCGCTTTCAGAGACATTCACCTGTCCAGCAGCACCTTGCCCAGGTAAAACCTCATCCGTGGAGCCCACCGCCAGCGAACCAACCATAACTGAACCATCCCTTGTTCTTTTTTGAGACCGTTCAGCTCGACGAGAAGGTTGTGGTAGCGAAAAAACTTGTGAAGTCACTTCTTGGCGGGTCTCCCCCCGCGACGCTTTGTCGCGCCCTTCGCCAAGGTGAACCGATTTTTTCGGCCCATCATTGGAGCCTGAAGAACCACTTTGTGGAACATTGCCACGACTCGCAGTTCTCCACGAATCCCTTTCTTGCAAAAAGAGTTCCTTCAGGCGTTGTACCGCATTGGTCTCCTCCTCGCTTGAATCGCTTGAGGAAGCGGCATACGAGACCAAAGCCTCCGCCTGGTCATCATCATCCCCCACATCTGCCCACGCTCTGCTGAATGGATACGACAAACCACCACGAGGTTTCACCGGCTCCAGTGGCTTCGGTTTTTCCACCACTTCCGCCAGTTGCACTCGTCGTTGTGACCGAGATCGTGGCACCTGTCGCACCTGTTTTTTGTCCAGCAAGGGCCTTCCCCTTCTTACAGGGTTTGATCTTGACCGATACTTTTTCGTTGGTGGATTCACCGGCGGCATTCCAACTCCCACCAACCGCAGCTTCTGTACGCACAACGGAGACCTCTGCGCAAGCGTCCAACCATCACGGTACCTGACCTTATCAAAAAGCTCCGATAGGAACCTCTCGGCATAGTTTTTGCACCGGAGTCTTCAGCTTCACGCACCTGAGTGAGGGTTCGCACCGCCGCTCTTCCAGTCCCTTTGTTCCCAGAAGATTGTTGTACCCGTACAGATGCATCAGAAGGAACTGCCTTTTCCGGTCCTCCCGGTCGATATCGGACCTCACCCACCAATTGCAGAATTTTGCATGCGGTCACTTTGTTGATCCCTTTGTCAACCAAATCTTCCACAAAGATGAACTCTTGCAAGTCCGACACATTGGTCACACCAAGCGTAATCATCACCTCACTTACATGAGGGGTATACACCCACAGGTGTGCGTTGCGAGCCATCCAATTTTCAATCGGCTCCTCCGGATTGTGAAGCTGAGTACTAGTGGATGCAGCCACCGAATTCTTTTGCTCATCAGCTTCTACTTCATCCAGAATACCTTTTTCACCATCTTTTTGTGACACATTGGTCATTTGCAGTGCTTTTGGTGCCGAGGATGAGGAAGATTCAGCTCCCCCACTTGCAGGTGGCTGAAAAGTGCTTCTGTCCGAGATCTCCCATCCTCTCTCCTTTTCAAACCGGACCTGATTGGCCACGTGTACCAGGTGTTTCAGGAGTGTTGACCGCTCCTCGGACATCTCGTCGTGTGAGTACTTGCAGAAATTTAACCCTTTCCGGCAACGTCCTCGGAGGTAATAATCAAAACAGCAATTGTGGAACCCTGCGTCCCTTAGCGCCTTCCTGGAAGCATTGTCCCAAGATTTGCCGGGCTCCCAAGTCCCTTCCAATGCTACATCATCGTTGTGAAGGTACCTGCATGCAGTCCCATATTTACACCCACCTTGATTGTAATACAGACACAGCCGACCTTTTGGCTCACCTGACGTAGGCTCACCCTTTGATGCACCTTTGCCAAAATTGTACTTGGCCCGGAAGGCTAACTCCTCCCGCTCCTGCTGTGCCTCATCCACTGTACCTTCCTCTGTGGGAGGGTCACCGATGTTCCCGTCCTCATCATCAGCTTCTTGGCTATTCTTTGGATCAGTTGACCCCCTTCTGGCCAACCTTCACCGTACCGACGATGCTCATAGGGACACCCATCGCCATTGCGACACCTTCCCTTATTGAAGAACCTGCACAGCTTGCTGTAACCAGGTGACAACACCGTCTTTGGTGTCATGTAAGCCTTTTTGTACTGGTCAGGATCCATGTAGGCTTCCATTGGCTTGTTCTCCCTTTTGCTCATGGATTGCACTGCACCATCAAGCTCCTGCAAAAATAGCTTGGTGTCCAACCAAAGCGCGTTCCAAAACTCCTCTTCCCCTTGATCCAGCACCGCATCACCCACAACTGGTCGAGAAAATCTCCTTTTCCTACGTGCCAGTTCGAAGAGCGCGTTGTGGTACTGTGTTCGGGAAAAGGTGGTTAACTCCCCCAAACCTGTGTTTTCTGTACCATCAGGCTCCCAACCATCATCTTGCAAGATGCCATACGCGCGCCGAGCTTCCGCATTGAGGAATGCCTGATCCGCAACACACTCCTGTAAATCTTCCATCGGCCGACCTAACAGCATCCCAGTAATTTTGCCAACATAGGCTCCCTCTTCATTTCCATTCTCCAGAAGAGGTTTGTAGATCTTTTCTCCATAAAGTTGCCTTTCTTCTCGTTCTTCAGAGGATAACTCCTGTACCACAAGCTCTTCATCGGATTGCTCTTCCTCCTGTTTCCATTCCCATTGACCGTTGGAATCTTGGTACCATTGACCAGCATACCATGAATCCGTCCACCACGTACTCCAGCCGCCGCGTTTCCACTTCCGCAGCGTCGAAGAAGAGTCCTCCACGTCCTCTTCTAAAACCAGAAAGGTGTCCAAGATTATGGTACCATCATCTTCCACTCGTTTCACTGTTCCATTGACAGTATCACCAAACTTGAACTGATATGCATTGTTCCCTTCTGCAGGAATCAATACATTCATATCCCCATAGTCCAAAAAGGCTCCATACCCATTGATGCAGCGCACTAGACCCATGATCTCATCTCCCTCTTGATAGCAATGTGGCCCAGGTGACTCCAAGGCTCCCGCTCGGGGCACTTTCTTTACACGCTCTTCATAAACCATCTCTGTATCATCGGCTCCTGGCGCATCCTTTGTCTTCACCTTTGGGTCACACTGCTCGTCCTGCTCCACGAGTCCCACAAGCTCATCTTTTTTGTGCTCCTGGATTTCAGGACCTCCTTTTTTCTCCGCCAACGGCTTTGCCTCATCTGCTGTAGTTCGCTCGGTGTCGACTTCCAGTGAACTTCCAGACGGCAACGCTTCTCCCTTCATGGGAGTGGACCCATCATTGGAGTCCTTTGTCTCACCTTCTGCAGCAGGCAAATCTTCTTCCACTGCAGGGCAAAAGAGTCGATCATCCACGGCAGGCATGCTTTCTTCCACCGCAGGCTCCTTTGGTTCCATGGCCTCCAAAGGAGAATTTCCACCATCATTGACTACAGCTGCCTCATTGGCTCCGGTGTAGCCCTTGTCATTTCGTTCCTCGCTGCTAACTTCAGGTTGCACCAGTGCGTCCACCTGTGAACCTCCATCATCAGCTGCTGCGGAGACCTGCGCCCCATTGTTGCAGTCGCCCGTGGAACGTACCACCACATGCACCTCAACCCGTGCTTCCTTCGCACTCCAGGTAATATCTGGCGCATCAACCCGCGCATCATTGGCGCTCCAGGCCTCATTTTTCAGATCATCCGTGTCTCCAGCTATTCCAGAAGCTTCTTTTTCCCCTTGAATGGCAGAATCCTTGGCACCAAACGAAGAGACCTCCTCAGTCGTAACACACAACTTTTTCTCTCCATCCTCCGAATCTCCAGGACCACCTTCCTGAACAACAGGTACCACATCCACCACTCGCTCTTCTGCAGCCGACACAGTTCCGATCACCTCATTGGGCATTTTCTCTTCTGGATCCACCAATTCCATCGCTGCCCCACCCTCAGAAAGCGCTTCTGTTTCTTCCCGATCCAGGTGTTGAGCTCCAGCGATGTTGGCTTGGTTCCCAGGAATCCCTTCCTCATCAGGAGAACCCGAGGTCGGGGCGTCACCATCAGCCCTAGGACCGCTATCCCTGATAGTAGAGGAAAAATCTTTTTCACCTAAACTATTTACACTACCCTGGAATGCCCTCGTAGACTCAGTCTTCGGAGTAGAGGATGAAGAATCCAGTGCCGCCTCCATTTCCAGCTCATTGCCCAAAGGAGACCCAACCACCTCGTCACTCTTCACCTTTTCACCTACCACCGGCAATGTCCACTTGGTTTCGTGCGTATCCAGGCAGTAATAATATTGTCTCCCATCTTCATGGAGGTGCAATTCCCACATTGTGCCATCACACGCTTGGATCAGATGCTCGTCTTTCCGAAAACCGTCCCTTTCAGAAACCTGTCGCATCTCGTCCTCTTCTTCTGACAGCTGTCGCAACCGTTCAGCCTCCATCTGTAGGATCTCCTCCTCCCCCATGGCGTATTCAGCAGCAGGTGCAGCTTCAAAGCCGTCCGCACCCTTCTGTTTGTGACCGCTTCCACCACCTTGGGAACTCGAAGATGGACCCTTTTTGATCTTGTTCAACGGCCTCCTGGTCGCTTGTAGCACTTCTCCAATCAGATCGGTCTGAGACTCTTGGTCTACCATTCGACCCGAAGTCGAAGACGACGGCTGGTACCCGTGTTTGTGTAACACTCGTAAAACAGTCACCTCCATTTCACGATCTATGCCACCAGTCGCATCCCAGTTCCTTTTTTCACCAGGCTTTGGCGGTACAGAAACAGCACGTCCTTCAGCTTCAGCATTGCTAACCATATCCCTATTGGGATTCATACCCGCATTGGGGCTTTCTGCAACCAAGGCCTCTTCCAGATGTACTTCAGCGTCGGGAATCACCTCTTCCAACACCGATCTTTCACCCAGAGACTCAGCTGCACCATTTCCAGCTCCACCATCTTGTCCACCATCCGAGGCAAGTTGGAGCCATCGCTTCGGGGAAGGCATTGCTTCTTGATCCCAAAAACCTTGAAAGAACACTTAACCGCAGGGAACCTAATTTGGGCTCATAACCTACGGGGGGACAACCAAGGAAGGAAATCAACTCCCCTAATCGCCCTGAACTTATATTTCCCAGATCGAACCAAGAAACAACCAAGAACACGGATAAGAGCAACCCAGGGGGGAAGGAAAGGGGGAAGGAACCCACACCCTTACCAAACCCTAAGAACCCAGGCACTTCTTTTTGAACTTGTGGCTTTCTGTTCAAGCCCATCTTGAGCCAAACATGATTTCCGGGTTCATTAACCCTTCCAACTCTCAACACTAACTCTTTTCTACAATACCAATTGCAGCTCCGCATAGGGGTTTAGGGGTTTAGGGGTTTAGGGGTTTAGGGGTTTAGGGGTTTAGGGTTTAGCATCTAGGGCTTAAGGTTCTAGGTTTCGACATGCTTTTGTTTTGTTGGAGGGCTTGGGATTCGGGTTCAAGCCTTACAGGCATCCATGAGTAGACAGAGACTTTGAGAAACTTGGGGGTTTTGCAATTTACAATATTAAAGTAGGGGTACCTTCTTGGGGGTCCTTCTCAAAAAGGGGATCCTACTATTTGGGGTCTATATTACGGGTCCCGTAGTACCGTCAACATGAAAGCAAACCCCACACCACCAAGAGGTAGAGAGAATGGGGCGTTAGGGAAGCTCAGGCTTTAAGCCCTAGACCCTAAACCCTAAACCCTAAACCCGAAACCCTGAACCCTAAACCCCACACCAGCCTCGTTGGGTGCACGCGCACCTCTCAAGTAAGTCATCTCGCTCTTGATCTTGGCAGCATCGGTGCAAAACCTGGGCGACTGGAGGTTGCAGGGTTTAGGGTTTAGGGTTTAGGGCTTGGGGGTTAGGGTTTTAGGTTTTGGGGTTCGGGGTTGAGGGTCCAGTTCACGGGGACAAACGGGGGTTAGAGATTTCAGGTCACAACCCCAAATGTCGAGCAACGCCGACACTATCTACTATTTAGGGTTTAAGGTGTAGGGTTTAGGGTTTCGGGTTTAGGGTTTATATAGGGTTTGTAGGAGCCCATTCAACTCCAATCGGCATTTTGGGTAGCTTAATGGTAAGTTCTGGAAAAGCTAAAGCCCGATTTTGCTAGTTCTTGGCAGAGAAGTAAGTTAAGGAATGGCTTCATGAGATGGTGTTAAGGGCTCCGGGTTTTGAAATGTTAGGGGTCCCTTAATGAGGGTTTGAGGGTTTTGGGGTTATCTACAATTTGCTTGAAAAACCCCCCTCAAGATTATTGAAGATGATCAGCCCTATATTCGGCTCATAAGGAAGAGCCTTTTCTTTGTTTTTGTTGTTGTTTTTCTTTTTTGGGGTGGGAGGGGGGGGGGGGGGGGGGGGGGGGGGGGGGGGGGCAAATAGTAGATAACCCTGAAACCCTCAAACCGTCATGTAGGGACCCCTAAAATTTCAAAACCCGGAGAAAACCCGGAGCCCTTAACACCATCTAATTTCTCAACTTCTGGCTCCATGCCTACTTGGAGGTTCATGGTACTTATTAACCAAGTATAACTGCAGTTATAAGCCACTTATAAGCCCCTTAAGCGCCCGAATATGGTTCTAAGTACAGTTGTAAGTACAGTTATAATTGGTTCATAAGTACCATGAACCTCCAAGTAGGATTTCTCAAATTTTGGCGTTGTCGCCCGGGATCCTGGCCGACAATCCACGCCGTTGACGAACTTCGGCTTCTCGTTTTGGCTGAAGGCAATGTCCTGGGCAAGATGAGGTGCCTCTAGAGTTCAGGTTTAGGGCTTAGGGCTTAGGGTTTAGGGTTTAGGGCTTTGGGTTTAGGGTTTAGGGCTAGGGTTTAGGGCGTAGGGCTCGGGAATTCTTTTCTCGGGCTCCTCTTGGCTTCTGAGAGGATTTTGCTCGACACGGGGGGGAGGGGGGGGGAGGCGATTTGCTTAAGAACCCCAAAAGAAAAAATGATACTCCCCATATTCCCGTTAATAGGGAAGAATATCTATATTTCTTCGGGGTTCTTAAGCAAGTAGAACACGCCCCTGCTCCATGCCTGCAAAGACGGCAGCACTGGCGGCTCGCGGCGTTGCAGGAAATGAATCAGCATCAGCACCTTGGCGAGCGTCACTGCACCCATCCTTCGGAACTCCAAGGTACAACCAACAAGGCTGTCGGAGTTCTTGGCAACTACAGCGCGCTGTAAGCTTCAAATAGCCAATTTTTGAGAGAGGGATATGATGAGCAAAATGGATGATGGAGCGCCAACCTAAACCCTAAACCCTAAACCCTCAACCCTAAACCCCGAACCCTAAACCCCAAACCCTAAGCCCTAACCCTAACCCCATAGCACACGTGGGGTCGCTGGCGAACCTGCCCCGGCGAACAAGTTGGTCCGGGTGGCGAAGGCACGTGGCACAAGATAACACCACAACAGCTATAGGGTTCAGGGTTAAGGGTTAAGGGTTGAGGGTTTAGGGTTGAGGGTTTAGGGTTTGGGGTCTAGGGTTTAGGGAGCACCTTCTGCAGCTTGCTTGCGCCAGCCGGGGGAGCCGAGCCCGCAACCGGGCGAACTAGGCATCTCGTTTAGCTTGGCTGTGGCTTTTGGCTCGGCTGTGGCACCGCTGCGAACTCCGATATCCAGATCGATGTCTTTGGCTTCAGGTGCGCCCGGCATCGATACCATAGTTGAGCTTATTCCCGGCTTCGGAAATGACATGCAGAACAGCGTGTCAAAGTACGAATTCAATAAACCTAGAACCCTGAGTCTAGTGACTGGCCTGCCCCTGTGTGTCACGGAAATAGCATGCTGCGCTCCCACTTTCGTGTGGCATTGAGGAAATGCTCTCACCTTGACCAACCCTAAACCCTAACAGCCCAAACGAGCCGACCGAAAGAGACTTGGCCCCGGGCCAAAGTAAAGGATGAGATCGTGCCACGACCTGGACCCTAAACCCTCAACCCTCAACCCTCAACCCTCAACCCTAAACCCTAAACCCTAAACCCTAAACCCTAAACCCTAAACCCTAAACCCTGAACCCTGAACCCGTGGTGCGAAATGCCAGACCTGGAACTGCCTAATGGAACAAGCCCAAGTCCCAAACAACAAGAGTAGCAAAAACCAGCACTGCAACGATCACGCAAGCTGAAGGTCGGATATACTTTTAGGGAAACCGTGTCCCCTAAAGATCCCCTGCGACCTCCCAAGGCTTCTGAAAATCCACCTTTAAGGACTCCCCTGTGGTGCCCACCTTGCAGTGGGGAGAGGACTCTCGGGGCCGGAATAACTAGAATAGGGCCTTGGGGGTAAATATGTTACAGTATATTTATAAAGGGGCCATAAGGGAATATTATTAGTATTTCTTCCAACCCCTACATTGCACGTAGTGCCTTGCATTGGGGAGGCTGGGGTGGGGCCATGCTCGGATTCGGACTTCAGGTTGCAGCACGGTGTAGCTACAGCTTCATGGCCGGGGCAACTGTGGGGGGGCCATCTTGCTTCCATGAATCCCCTCCCATCCATGAAGCAAAAACCTGAACCCTAAACCCTAAACCCTAATCCCTAAACCCTAAGCCCTGAAACCCTAATCCCTAAACCCTAAACCCTAAACCCTAAACCCTAAACCCTAAACCCTAAACACAGACGAGCGCCGCGCTTCGATCGTTGATGCGGCGAGCTGCGGCCCATGCCTGGGAAATCACGACCAACCCCCCTGACCCCCTATAGGGTTTAGGGTTTAGGGTTTAGGGTTTAGGGTTTAGGGTTTAGGGTTTAGGGTTTAGGGTTTAGGGTTTAGGCTACTCTTAGGGAATGAGGCTATTGAGTTTCCAACTTTTTGGCTTCTACGATAAGGGGATCCTACAATTGGGGGATCCCTGATGCTCGTAAACCCCCATGTGAGAAGTGGGAAGCTCTCTCAGCACTCCCCGAACCCCCCAAACCCTTAACGGGTTGGGGGCTTATGAGGGCCTTGTAATGTTCAGTAGTATCATGAGAACCCAGAGCCACCCTTGTCGTGTTGTAGGGTTGTAAACCCTACAAACTAAACCCGCACCCTAAGCAGGCCATGAAAAAAGGGAACCTCCCATGTCTCTCCTTTGCTGCGGGTTCATAGGGGCTAGTAGGTCTACGGTTTAACTGAAGGTTTCAGAAGTTTAAGCGCTTTTCAAGGGCTTTAAGAGCTTTGAGGGCTTTAACACACGACTGCAGGCTTAGGATTTAAGGAAACAGCCGCGCGGGCTTTCTCGAAACGATCGTCCCGTTTGCAGGGGGGTTCCTGCTATAACACGGAGCCTTGTATGCAAGGTGCCTACACCAAAGACCCTAACTAAACCCTAAACCCTAAACCCTAAACCCTAAACCCTAACTTCTGAGGCGCCTTGATGCAGAGGCCCAGAGTCCGCACGCGATCATCCAGGCGCACGTAGTGACCCACAAGCCTAGGGTTTAGGGCTTAGGGCTTAGGGATCAGGGCTTAGGGCTTAGGGTTTAGGGTTTAGGGTTTAGGGTTTAGGGTTTAGGGTTTAGGGTTTAGGGTTTAGGGTTTAGGGTTTAGGGTTTAGGGTTTAGGCAGGGTTCAGGGCTTGGGGTTCAGGGTCCAGGGCTTAGGGTAGGATTTTGCTGCGATGTCGCGCGGAAGCTGCGAAGGTTACAAGAGAGGTTCGCTGGGAGTGAAAAAGTGTGCGAAGGGCAGTCATGGCCGTACTGCGGACAGCACCTCTTCAGGTTCAGGGTCTAGGGTTTAGGGTTTAGGGTTTAGGGTTTAGGGTTTAGGGTTTAGGGTTTAGGGTTGAGGGTTTAGGGTTGAGGGTTTAGGGTTTAGGGCTTAGGGCTTAGGGCTTAGGGCTTAGGGCTTAGGGCTTAGGGCTTAGGGCTTAGGGCTTAGGGCTTAGGGCTTAGGGCTTAGGGCTCCCACCCGCCACTCTCCTTACTTCTCCACTAACCAAAGGAAAAACGGTTAAACTTTGTTATTCCTACTACATAAGGAAACCCAAAAAGTTTGAAGGGGGTTTAGGGTTTAGGGTTTAGGGTTTAGGGTTTAGGGTTTAGGGTTTAGGGTTTAGGGTTTAGGGTTTAGGGTTTAGGGTTTAGGGTTTAGGGTTTAGGGTTTAGGGTTTAGGGTTTAAAGTTCAACTATTGGCTAAGTAATGTCTCTAAGGGGGCGAACCATCCTGACCTGTTGCTTCTACCCTGAAACCCTCATTCCTGCAACCCGCCAACCCCTGAAGCCTCAACCCTGAACCCTGAACCCTAAACCCTAAACCCTAGACCCTAAACCCTTTAAACCCTTTAACCCTTTAAACCCTTTAAACCCTTTAAACCCTTTAAACCCTTTAAACCCTTTAAACCCTTTAAACCCTTAAAACCCTTTAAACCCTTTAAACCCTTTAAACCCTTTAAACCCTTTAAACCCTACACCCTAAACCCCAAACCCTAACCCCTCAAAACTCCTCGCCTGGAGTTCACAACGGCCAGGACGTTGTTCACGCTCAAGTCGCAAGAAACCATGCCAGGCCTGACTTAGCAGTGGGTCTGGGAGGTTTCAGGGTTTCAGGGGTTCAGGGTTTCAGGTTTCAGGGTTTCAGGGTTTCAGGGTTTCAGGGTGTCAGGGTTTCAGGGTTTCAGGGTTTCAGGGTTTCAGGGTTTCAGGGTTTCAGGGTTTTAGGGTTTCAGGGTTTTAGGGTTTAGGGCTTAGGCCACGTTGGGTTTAAGGCTTTTCAGGGCGTACAGGGTTGTCGTTATAGGTGTCGGGGGTTGGTAATCAGGGTTTGCTGCATTCGCAGGGTTTATAGGTTTCATAGGGTTGATAGGGTTTACGAGATTTATGGGATCTGGAGGGTCCCTAAACCCTAAACCCTAAACCCTAAACCCCAAACCCTGCACCCCCCCCCCCCCCCCCAACAAAGCCCTCAACTTCCTAAACTAACCCCAACCCGGGGCCCGCACCGAAGCGGCGCCCAATGCAAGATCGGCACCTCCAGGGGCCCCCAGAAGGGTTTAGGGTTTAGGGTTTAGGGTTTAGGGTTTGGGGTTTGGGGTTTAGGGTTTAGGGTTTAGGGAAAAAGGGTTTGGGGTTTAGGGTTTAGGGTTTGGGGTTTAGGGTTTAGGGTTTAGGGTTTGGGGTTTAGGGTTTAGGGTTTAGGGTTTAGGGCTTAGGGTTTAGGGTTTAGGGTTTAGGGTTGAGGGTTGAGGGTTTAGGGTTTAGGGTTGACGGGACACGAAGGGAACTGCAGGGCTTTAAGGCTTGAGGTTTAGGCTTTGAGGCTTAAGCTTTGGGGCTTAGGGTTTGGGGTTTGAGGTTTAGGGTTTTAGTTCTTGCGGTTCACCCTGAAGAAGTAAAACTCACTGTATTCTGCCAGGCTCCTTCTTGGTAGGCCGGAATGGTTTGGCTGGAATGGTTTGGGGGGTTTGGGGGGTTTGGAGAGGGGGGGTGGGGGTGAAAGGGGGTTTGGGGAGGTTTGGGAGGAAAAGTGGCCGAGGAAACTACGCACATTGCCCATCCAGTAGGGGGGCAGTCACATAAGGTGGAACTTCCCAAATTGAGGGCTCAGGAGCACCAGCCGGAATGTAGGAAACAGCTCCCAAGCTGCACTCCAGATAAGGGAGGCCCCCAACACCCCTGTAACTGCTAGCTGTTGGGGTTCAGGGTTCATTGTTCATCGTTCAGGGTTTCTCCGAAAAATCCTGAAACCCATCAGCTCCGAAAATTTCCCCGAGATTTTGTGGGAAGACCACATGCTGGGCGCACCTGGGCCCCAAATCTGGCCTCGACGTAGTGTGTCTTGGCCTGTGCCCCGCGTGACTTCGGCTTGGGTTCCATCACTCAAGGCTCGGGATTCAGGCCTTCGGGTTCAGGGTTCAGGGTTCAGGGTTCAGGGTTTCGGGTTTCGGGTTTAGGGTTTCGGGTTTAGGGTTTAGGGTTTAGGGTTTAGGGTTTAGGGTTTAGGGTTTAGGGTTTAGGGTTTAGGATTTAGGGCTCCAGCTTCTGCGGGCAACGAAAGTTTCACCCTCAAAGGGTACTGACTTGAGCACCAAGAGGTTTGTGGCTTCAACGCACAGGCATTTAGGGATTTGGGGTTCGGAGGTTCAGTTCAGGTGTGTGTCAGGGAAGCCCATTCCGGGCAAGATTCCTGACAATAAAACCTCAAGTCCTGAACCTTACGAACCTTCTCAACCTAGAACATAAACCATGAGCTCTGATGACCTACTAACCCTAGAACACTTGAAATCCTGAAACCCTGGACCCCTGAAGCCCGAAACTTCGAGGCTCTAAAGCCTAAACCCCTAAACCCCGTGAACCCCGTGAACCCCGTCAACCCCGTAAACCCCGTAAACCCCCTAAACCTCCTCAACCCCCTACAGCGCCAGAACACCCTAAACACGCCAAAACCTTAAACCTTAAACCCTAAACCCGCCCTAAACCCCTAAGCTCCAAACGTTCACGCAAACTTGTTCCCAGACAACAGGGCAGGGAGCCTTCGTCAGCTCGGCGGAGATTTGCCGTAGAACCTGAGAAAAGAGTATCGGAAGGACTTCTAGTAGGGAATGAGAGAATGAGTACCTTATATCCCTTTTCTGTACCCTTAAAGGATTACAAAGGGTACCTCATTCCTTCACTCCCTACTAAGAACCAGTCAGCTGTCGTTGAACCAGGGTTCACGGCCTGGGCACTGAAATGAAAGCAGTACCCTCGAAGTAGAGTTGGACTCGAGATTAGGCACGAAAGGAGGGGCCCTTACAGTGACTTTATTTAGGGGTTAGTGACTTTATTTAGGGGTTAGGCTTAGGGTTGCAGGTTTCAAGACGCGAAAGAGGGCAGGGATGCATTAGTATCCCTGAATGGTACGTGGCGGGTATGTCGGGGTTTAAAGGGGGTAGGGTGCCGTGAGGACAGTTTAGGGTTTAGGATTTTGGGTTTAGCTATAGCCATACTGGCGGAAGCGGCTGCACAAGGTAACCCTGACATCTGCTCTATCATGTGGGTATTTCGGGGCAGAAGATCCAGATGCATCAAGCATACCCAAACCCACAACCGCCAACCCTAAACGGGTGTAGGGCTTAGGAGGGAGTGAGGTACCCTATGAAATCCCTTAAAGGGGTATATCGGTATATTACATATCTCGCCCTAAACGGGGTTAGGGTTTGGGTACCCCCAAAACCCCCGAAGCCTCAAAACCCTGAAGCTTCTGAACCTAGTCATGCATCTGCCGCCCGAGAAGCGTGGATCTGAGAATTTCGCGTCGATGCTCCTGCAGAGGCTGTCAATAGCCCTGTTGAGGGTTTAGGGTTTAGGGTTTAGGGTTTAGGGTTTAGGGTTTAGGGTTTAGGGTGTAGGGTGTAGGGTTTAGGGTTTAGGGTTTAGGGTTTAGGGTTTAGGGTTTAGGGTCCTGGTTCGGGGCCCTAGGGAGGGTCTCGGGGGTTTTGGGGGCTCGAGGATTAAAGCCCCTAAAACCCAAAAACCTTCAACCTTAAAACCCTAACCCCTAGAACCCTAAAACCCCCTACGGGGGATGTAGGGTGGTTTAAGCCTAAGGTAGCTCAGCGAGCTTCAGGTGGAGAATGAGAGTGGTTTCGGGCTCAGCGGAGAAACGCCACCCAAACCCTCACCCCCCCCTCAAGCCTGCACGACCCTCAACTCTACTGTCCCCCAAACCCTACACCCTGAACCCTGAACCCTCAGCCCAAAAACCCTAAACCCTAAACCCTAAACCCTGAACCCTGAACCCTCAGCCCAAAAACCCTAAACCCCAAACCACTAGAGCCTCATGAAACCTGCCCGACAGCTGCGTCCTGGGACCCGCACCTCGGCTCTTGACGTGCGGTCGATATTCAGTCTCTGGGCTCGAAGGTCTCGAGTTGAGGGGTTCTGGGCTTGGGGTCTTAGGGATTTAGGGTCAGGGTTTTAGAGGGTTAGGGTTTCGGGTTTAGGGCTACAGGGGCTTGGGGTTTAGGGTTCAGGGTTATAGGGGTTTGGGGTTTAGGGTTTCAGGGGGTAAGGGGTTTAGGGGTTTAGGGTTTAGGGTTTAGGGTTGAGGGTTTAGGGTTTAGGGTGTAGAAGTTAGGTCGCTACATGGGCCTTTCCGAAATGAGGGGTCCTTACTATCAGGGAATCCTACTATATGCGGGTCCATTATAGGGGTCCCTTATATATTCGTAAACTCCTAAATTCAGAGAGAGCCTAAAAAGCAACATCCACACCACAATCCTCCAGACTGCACGCCTAAAGTCCTCAACCCCGAACCTAACCTGAACCTCAAAATTCCTCAATCACAATGCCGAAACCCTAAACCCTAAACCCTAAACCCTAAACCCCTAGAACACGGGAGGTAAGCCAGGGAGTCGAGGCACGCAGACGTCGACATCGCTCGTTGGGGTCCAGAAACCTGCGTGCCGGTGGCGCGGCGCTTGGGGTTTAAGGGGGGCTTAAGGGGATTAAGGGGTTTAAGGGGTTAAGGGGCTTTTATTCAGGGGTTTAAGGGGTTTGGGGGGATTTAGGGGATTTGGGGGTGGAAGGTGTTTAAGGGATTTAAGGGGCTGAAGGGGTTTAGGGTTCAGGGTTAAGGCGTCTTAGCTCTGAGGGTCTAGGGGCTCAGGGTTTGAAGGCCTAGGGTTTTAGAGCCATTGGGTTTGAGGGTCTAGGGAAAAAGGGTTTAAGAGTCCATAGGCTCCAGGCATTGAACGTATCAGGGCTTTTGCGGGGGTTATAAGGGCTTTTCACCTTAAGAGTTGACTGTTTAGGTTTTCTGGCTTGGTAGGGCCTTCAGGGGGACTAAGGTAATTCCACCTCAGCGGCCCTTTCTCAAGATATGCAGGAGGTTCTGAAATTTACGAGTCTTGTCGCATGTGTATTTTAAGAAAATGGGACGCTGTGGGAGTGCACTTTTTTCACAAAAAAACACGCAAAACTTGAAAAACAAAACTAAAAAACACACGAAAAACGTGCAACAAGAAATACTACACAAAAAACCCTACAAACAAAAAACTAAAAAAAAAACAATCCTGAGGGACTTTGTTGCGGAGCCGGACCCCTGGGAAGAGTCTCTCAGGATTGGTTGTTTTGTTTTATTTTTTTTTAATGGTTTTTTTGTTTTTTTGGTTTTTTTTTGTTTTTTTTTGGTTTTTTTGGCTTGTGTATTATTGGAGATGTTGCTGCATTGTTTTTTTGTACGGTTTTTCGGTGTCTTCTGAAGGGTGTTTTTTGGGTTTAATTAGGCTTTTTGGTGTTATTTCATTTTTGCACGCTTTTCTTCTACAATTGTTTTTGGTATTTGTGTTTTGTGTCTGGTTTTATATTCCTGAGTGCCCTTTTGCACGTGACAAAAGCACTAACATGGACAATCAAGCACCCCGCAGTATGTGTTTCTCTCATCTGGCGGGCGATGAACGAAGTGTCCTGATGCTTGCGAGCGAGAGACGTGACAAAATTCTCTCAAGGTCCTGCTTTGCACAAATTTAAACAACATTGATATATTATCCATGAATTTCGTGCTCCCAGCCACATGGTTTGAAAAGCATGGATTTTTTGGAAAGCATTGGCTTTACCGATGTTTTTCGGCTCTATCCTTCAAAAAAATTGTAAAACCAATGTTATCCATGAATTTCGTGCTCGCAGCCACATGGTTTGAAAACCATGGATTTTGGAAAACGTCGGTTTTACCAATGTTTTTCGGCTCCATCCTTCAACAACATTGGTAGAACCAATGTTTTCCATGAATTTCGTGATCTGAGGCTCTCTCCTAGCCACCATTTCTCGAGGAGGTACCAAAAAACTCGAATCCTGCAAAATCTCGAGAGAGTACCAAAAACCTCCATATAATCAATCACGCCCCAACACGCAAAGCATGACACCTATCCGAAAAAAATTACCTTAGCTAGGATGTCTCAAGCAATCATCCCCAATAAGCAAAACCGAATATCTATACTAAACACTGTACCTTAGCAACATATTCTAAGACATCACGCCCTAAGGCTCCTACCAATTTAATAAGGTTCCTATCAATTTAAACAGGGTTCTTATTCATGTTACTGGGATTCGCAAAGGGTTTTAATTAAATTTTAAGGATTAGGCTCATATTAGTTTAGGGATTCTATTGTTTTTCAGGCCTATTGTTTCCTATTCATTTTAGTCAGATTCCTTCTC
>CAJNDS010002422.1:68875-78875 GCA_905221605.1 Symbiodinium natans
GTTGGCTATTTTATCAGGGAGCCCATAACCAAAAAAAAAGGGTAAAGGGTACCACTGGGCTGCCAAGGTGATCATAATTATATTGCACTCCTTCAGTTCCATGTGCAGGGGCTACTAGGAGCTCTGGAGACTACTCAGAACTTGAACTCCAAGCGCGGATCAGGGCACATTGCATTATGTTACCTTTCAGGGTTGGAGTTTAGGGCTTAGGTTTTAGGGTTTAGGGTTTAGGTTATAGGGTCCAGGGTTCAGGGCTCAGGGTTTGGGATTAAGTTGCATTCCATTGAAGTACTTCGCAAGGACAATACAACTACATTCCAGCCATATCCATGGCAATTGCACTGCACGTGCATGACATATAGTAAAACAATGTCATTGTTGAGTTGCAGTTCCTGTACATGAACATACATGAACTACATGTACACTACACTTAAACTTACGTGCACTAGCATTACAACGCAGATTAGGCCCCAACCGGTTTGTGACAATGACTAGCACTTACATGCAAGTAGATTTACATTACTTCTGCAGTACTTCCCCATTACAACTACATTTACACTCACATTACATCGCCGGCACATTGTACTAAACGATGCCACCTCCCTCCCCCCTGCGGCCTGGCCAGTCGGGAGGACCCCAGAAGCGATACCAGGGCCATGGCGATGCTGTCTTGGATTCAGCAAGGCTGTAGGTTTACTTGGCTGCACTTAGCAGGGTAGCTATGAATTTAATTTTTAGCTGCTTTATTAAGAAACCCACTAAACGCCAAAAGGCTAGGGATCTAAAGTTACAGTAAAGCACCACAAAGGATTCAGCAAGGCTGCACCTCGAGGTCTCCGCCCTTGAAAGCATCGCGTGTTCAGGGATGGTGGCTTTACTGTGTGAGCCTATGCTGGCATCTTAAATCTAGGTTTAGGGTTTAGGGTTTAGGGTTTAGGGTTTAGGGTTTAAGGTTTAATTAAGGTTTAGGGTTTAGGGTTTAGGGTAAGGTCCTTAACAAGAACCCAGATAAGGTCTGGTTGGTTGAAGCCCTGCAGCGGAGCATGAGCCACAGCGTCTGCCGAAGATCACAGCGGATCGGAGAAACTCAAAACCCGGTGCGCCCTTGAGGGTTTTATCCGGAAGGGAACCATGCGCCTGCGATACCTGAAAACTGAAGCTTAACCCAAACTAGAAACCCAACCAAAAACAAAGAACCCTGAACCCGAAACCTGCTAAAACCTCAAGCCCAGAGAAAACGGCCTCTCGCACAATGGAAAATGAATTGACCCGGTTGTCGTGCCGACTGGCCGCTTTGCCTGGCACATGTTCCACGTCAAGCATTGCAGGCCCCTTAAACCCTAAACCCTAAACCCTAAACCCTAAACCTTTGACTCAGACCCCAAACCCTGAACTTCCCATGGCGGGACACCGTCTTAGAGGCGTTTTAAGAAGAATCCCGTGCCCAGGACCCCGGAGAACCGGAAAAAAACAATTACAGTATGGTGCCGAGGAGGGCCCGACGTAGAAGCGCACCAGGAACATCCACGAATCCTCCTTGACGTAAGACTAGACTCAAGAGTGACCTGGGAGTAAAATGCGCGCACCCCTTTTTTTGGTTTAAAGGGGGTTATAAGGAACCCAAAAAAGGGAATGAGAGCCTACTCTGGGTTCTGCAAGATGACGACCTGAACTCCAGGCGTTCTCCCCGAAACCCTGCAACCGCTCACGAAGGTCCTGTCCCCTGACTTGGTGTTCCGGCTTCCTAAATGCCCAGGCCCGAAACCTTCCTCTGCTCCGAAAGCCCTAAACCCGAAACCCGAAACCCTAAACCCTAAACCCGAAACCCTAAACCCTAAACCCTGCCGGGAGTACCGCCGTGGCCGTGGCCATGGCCCTCGCCGTGGGCGGAGCTGTGGGCATCGCCGTGGCCGCCGTACCCTTGCTGCGGGCTTGGTTTAGGGTTTAGGGTTTAGGGTTTAGGGTTTAGGGTTTAGGGTTTCGGGTTTAGGGGGTTTGAGGGTGTAGTAGATAGGGGATAGGATTAGGGGGACCCTTGGAGAAATAGTGCTAAGAAGGGGTACCCTTTGAAGGGTCCCCCTTATCCTACCTAGGAGTAGAGGGGCTTTGATCATTAGAATAGGGTTTTGGAGGGTAGTCGGAATACAATTGTAAAGGGACCATCAGGGAATACCATTCGTAATTATTCCGACCCCTTAGATTGGTGTCCTACAGTAGGCAGGGTGTAGTTTAAAGTTTAGAGGGGAGGGCTCTCTCGGCCACAAAAATGCCTTGTAGGGTGGGATGCAGGGAGCGGGAAGGGGGGGAGGGAGAGAGGGTCAACTCAAGATTAGCCCAAACCCTCACGCAAACATGAACACCCTAAACCCTAAACCCTAAACCCTAAACCCTAAACCCTGAACCCTCAACCCTAAACCCCAACCCGTCGACTCGGGCCCCTGGCCACCACCGTGGCCGCCTCCGTGACCATGGTCCTGAGAAACTTCTCTGGCTTTCAAGGATCAGGGGTTTAGGATACTACCCAAGCCCTAAACCCTAGTCCCTAAACCGTACACTTTTTGCGTTCCGGGGTATGTTGTTCGGATGCGTTTAGGACTTTAGGGCCTTGGGGGTGCTCTTTGGGATGAGGAATTTAAGGCGTCTTCCTTCACAGCGGCAGAAGATCTCATCGGTTGAAAAAAAGGCTCCCAGCTGCTTCCTCAGGATGCCTTTTTTAGGGTTCAGTGGTTAGGGTTTAGGGTTTAGGGTTTAGGGTTTAGGGTTTAGGGTTTAGGGTTTAGGGTTTAGGGTTTAGGGTTTAGGGTTTAGGGTTGCATGGCTTTGGGTGTTGAGGTCTGCTTTGAGCTTGGGGAAGAAGTTGCGTTCACAAGTGATACAGTCTCCCTAAGCTCTAAACCCTAAACCAAAAACCCTAAACCCTAACCCGAAACCCTAAACCGCAATTATTGCCACACGAACCTCCAAATCTTGGACATGCTGACAGGTCCTCTGTGCAGTTCTCGTCATGGCCGTGGCCATCACCGTGGCCGTCATGGCCGCCATGGCCGCCATGTCCCTGAGGGTTTAGGGTTTAGGGTTTAGGGTTTAGGGTTTAGGGTTTAGGGTTTAGGGTTTAGGGTTTAGGGTTTAGGGTTTAGGGTTTAGGGTTCAGGGCTTCGGGCTTAGGGTTTAGGGTGCGTCTCCACTTCATTGGGAGAAAATGCTTTAAGGTTTCGGGCTCAGGGCCTTAGGGTTTGGGACTGCCATAAACTTCAAACACTTCAGCGCCCCTAACCACCACGAAGCAAACATCAAGGCATGGGAGAGAAACCGCAAACTCTGAAGCAGTGCCTCAAAGGACTATGACACCCTAAGCCCTAAACCCGAAACATCACGCCCGGCTTCCATGCCCACACCCGAAACATCATGCTCACCCCCTTTTCAGCGATCTTTGCTCCGACCCTTCAGACGTCTCAGCACCCTCCTGACACATCAACGACACAGACTCGTCTCGTTCCATGCGGCCTCATGTCCACCGTGTCCACCTCAGGGCGTGCAAAGCTGGGCGCCAGCTGTGTGGGCAACATCGGGTCACAGACCCTATACTACCATAAAATTCTTATCAGGACATATAAACCCTGGACCCTAAACCCTTTTAGGGTTCATGTGGTCCCCAAGGCAGCTTAGGGTTTACCGTTTAGGGTTTCGGGTTTGAGGTTTAGGGTGCAGGGTTCAGGGTTTAGGGTTCAGGGTTAGGGTGTAGGGTTTAGGGTTTAGGGTTTAGGGTATAGGGTTTAGGGTTTAGGGGGTTTACTTTAAGGGAGGTGGAGTCGCACAAGACTTCTCTGCCACCTGAACTACCAAACTTCCGAAGCCTGAGGCCCTCAAGGAGAAGACCTCCTGGTTATTGGGTACCCTCTCTCCCCCTGAACATACATAAGTACTATAATATATATATATGTAGAAATATATATGTATATATATAAATAACTGTCTATATGTGTATATATGTTTATGTATTTATTTATACCCTGTAAGGGACTGGTTCAAGGGATTATATAGGGTGCCTTTACGGGAATATTTAGGGTACCTCACTCCCTCATTCCGTACTAAGAGCCAAGAATAAGAAGAAGAAGAAGAAGCAGGAGCTCTCATCCAAAAATCTGCAGCCCCACAGCCCAACCCCTCTCCGAGCTCCAGGCCGTGTGCTAGCTCAGGGGCAACCTGTTTGGGGTTCAGGGGTTAGGGTTTAGGGTTAAGGGTTAAGGGTTAAGGGTTTAGGGCTTCGGGTTTAGGGTTTGGGGTTTGGGGTTTGGGGACTGGGGTCTGCCCCCCCCCCCCTTCTCCTGCTCAACTGTGGGAGATAATGCCTCTGCTCTAAGCCCCGAAACCGTAAACCTTGGTTCTAAGTTCTGAAACGGTATATGTAAGGCCGTGGACAAACTAGGTGGGAGTAGCAACCCTTGCATGTTGAGCCCTAAACCCTATGCGGAGCTGCAACTGGTATTGTAGAAAAGAGTTGGTGATGGGAGTTGAAGGGGTCAATGAACCCGGATATTTTTGGCTCAAGAAACGTGGGCAATGCGCCCTACGGAAAAGGTGTGTTTGGTTGTGCTTTGGGTTTTGTCTTCGGTTGTTCCAGGGGAATCAAGGGCTTCTGTTGGGGCTGACTGTTTTGTTCCCTGTCCTCCTTCGGTTGCCCCCCGGAGGTTATGAGCCCAAATTAGGCTTCCTGCGGAATTGGTAAAGATTTTTCGTTTGTTTAACGCCATGGACATGATGCGGCGTCGCTCTGAGCCTGGACTGTCGCCAACGGCCAATGAAGCCGAAGGAAATCGTGGTGATGGGGGTGAAGATCGACAACAAATGGTACAAGCACTGACAGATGGTAGGGAGGTTGCAATGATACAACCAACGCCTCAGGTGGAAAACGAAGTGGTTCCGGTTCAAGCAGCAAATCCTTTCTGGAGCGAGCGGGCTCAAGAAGAAATGAGACTTAGGCAGTCAAGGCCGGCAAGTCTTCCCGCGAGCGGAGGGGATAGGAGTGGTGAAGGTACGAGAAGACCGCCTTCGCTGCAAGATCTTTTGGGTCAGGAACCTGCACCTGTTGAGAGACCATCGTCAGGCTTAATGGGACAAATGGAACGAGGTACTATTGGTGGAGTGCAAGCCGACGAAGAACTCATTCCTGATGTTAGTGGTGAAGAGCAATCTGAAGATATGGCGGTGGTGAAGCGTGCGCTGAAAGAGTTGCTTGTGCAGACAAAGGAGCTGGGGAACAGGTTGCATCGGGTGGAGGAAAAAAGCTATACCTCTGCTGCATCTGGGTCAGCTTCAAGGGCACGGAGCTCTGGAGTGGTGGACGCAAACACGGCATATCCTCTAGGAATGACTCCAGAGAAGCAGTACCTGCCAGGACAAGTTTTCTACACGGATGGTATGGGTGGTTTTTGGACTGTGTTGCCTGATGGGACATGGCTGCCTATTGAGGGCTACGACCTGCCAAAGGGTTGTGATCTTCAATCCTTGCCTGGGTCCAGGAAGGGGGATGTTCAAGTGGAGGATGAAAAAGAAGTGCCAATGATGCATGTAGCTGAAGGGAAGAAACCCTCCAGATTGCCTCCATTGAATTACCCCACGGGAGGTCCTGCAAGTGGTGGATATGCAAGTGGACCACCTGGTTTAACACATGTTCCGATTACTTCCGTGCCGTCAGGTGTTGATGGTTCTGCCGCACCTGTGGGGAACCAGCCCGGTTTTGTTTCAGCTCGGGAAACTGCAACGCAAGAGAACTCAGCAGGATCGGGTGGATATACAATGGTGGATGATGTTCCGTATCGGTGGAAAATGGTCGCTGGGAAGTTGGAATTAGAAAAGGTTCCGCTCACAGCTGTTGCGCCCGGTATAGGACATGGACTACCTCAAGGGCCTGGTGGTAGGGTCAGTTTACCTCCTGGAGCAGTGGTGCCACGTGGTATGCCAATCACTGGTGATAGTTCTGGAACCGAACGTCCGGAGGCTCTCGGGAAGCATGTGATGAGCCTTCCAACTTTGGCAGACTACACACCAAGCAATCCGACGGCACTGGGTGATTGGATCGCAATGATCGAACCAATGTTGTCTTCACTGACAGATACAGGAAGAGTGTGGTGGCAATGCGTCTACTCAAAGGCATATCAAGCGTATGCCAAATGGTTGAGTGTTTCTCCGCTGGAAAGGTTGGGCATCAAGGCTGAGCTGGAAGGGCTCAAAGTGGTTCAAACTGTGCATGTTTTGTTGGAGCAGAGAGCGGTGTCTTTGCTGCTACAGGCGATCCCGGAGAGATTGAAGACCGAGATCGTTTCCACTCGAATGTTGGGGTCAGTGATGATATTTTACAAATTGCTGACGGTCTACCAACCAGGTGGAGCAAATGAGCGCAGCACAATGTTGAACTTCTTGGTGCAACCATCTCCAGCAACCTCGATCTCAGAGGCCATAAAGGGAGTGCGTCAATGGGCGCAATGGCGTTTCCGATTGAGGGAGTTGAGAGCGGCTGAGCCGGACGCTACCTTGCTTATCAAGGGATTGGATGGTTTGTCATCCGCGTTGCTGGCGAAACACCCTACGGTTCATTTCAGAGTGGCATCCTTTCGGGAGAAATTGGGGGTGGACTACTCGCCGACCTCTGAAACTGCGACAAAACTAGCTGAAATGTTACAGGCAGAGTTTGAACTGCTATTGCATAGTGCTGGTGAACAAGAGGTGAAGCAGGACTCGGACGCCAAGAAAAGGGCCAGGTTAAACAAGGCCCAAAAGGGAACTGGTGACGAGACAGAGGAGGGTGACAAAGGCAAAGGGAAAGGAAAAAGGTACAGCGGAGATGGTGAACGTCCTTTCTGTTGGATATATGGGAAGACCGATGCGGGGTGCAAGTTCGGATCCCGCTGCAAATTTCGCCATGACAAAGACTCCCTTGGGGTCTGGGGTCTGGGGCTTCGGGTTTAGGCTGGCTGCCGCGACTTTGTAGGTTGCCGGAGTCAGGGGATAAGAACAAGGGAGCTCCCGCCACAACTTTCCAGGCAGGTTTTTGGGATTTCGGATACTGTAGGGCTTGGTTTGGGATGCCTTTTCAGTAGGATGGTTTAGGGCGTTCTAGGATGTTTTCGGATGTTTTAAGAATTTCCGGCCCTAAACCCTAAACACTAGGTGCGCTCCTGCAACCAGGGACAGCTGGCCTCAGCATCCTTCTCGATGTCCTGCTCGACGAAATTGCAGATGTCCTTGGCTTCTGCCCCACACGTTACCCTAAACCCAAAACTAGGACCCTAGACCCTAAACCCTAAAACCCTTGAAGCCTGAAACCTTGAACCCTGAACCCTAAAGCTAAAGCCCTAAAGCCCTGAAGCCCTAAACCCCTAAAGCCCTGAAGCCCTAAAGCCCTAAAGCCCTCAAGCCCTAAAGCCCTCAAGCCCTAAAGCCCTCAAGCCCTAAAGCCCTCAAGCCCTCAAGCCCTGAAGCCCTAAAGCCCTAAAGCCCTGAAGCCCTAAAGCCCTAAAGCCCTAAAGCCCTCAAGCCGTAAAGCCCTAAAGTCCTAAAGCCCTAAAGCCCTCAAGCCTAAAGCCCTAAAGTCCTACAGCCCTAAAGCCATCAAGCCCTAAAGCCCTCAAGCCCTCAAGCCCTCACGCCCTAAAGTCGTACAGCCCTAAAGCCATCAAGCCCTCAAGCCCTGAAGCCCTAAAGCCGTAAACCCTGAACCCTATGCGGCAATCTTCTTCACGCGCCCCATTCGGAATCGCGGCAGGTGGCCTCGACGTACACATTTCTGGGTGTGTTTAGGGTTTAGGGTTTCGGGTTTAGGGATTAGAGTGTAGGATCTAGGGTCTTGGTCTAAGAGCTCGAGGTTTAATGGCCCTCAGCATCCCTCAGCCGAAAATCACCTAAACCCTAAACCCTAAACCCTAAACCCTAAACCCTAAGCCCTAGGCCCTCAACCCTAAGCCCTAAATCCTAAACCCTGAACCCGAAAGCCTTAACTCTGCAATCAAGCATCGTGAGCCCGGATGTTGCAAAGCTCGGACATCTGGCCGCCGGACGGGGGACACCCGAGCACACTCTAAACCGTTAAACCCTACACCGTGTTTAGGGTTTAGGTCTTAGGGTTGAGGTTTAGGGTCCAGAGTCTAGGGTTAAGGGTTGAGGGCTAAGGGTTTATTCTGTAACCACTTTGGGCTACTCACCCCGAAACACCTTAACAAGCCTAAACCCTACTTCTGAGGGAGGCCTGGCTCCAAGCTCCCGGCACACTCAAGGTTCCCGTAGCCCATACGCATCAGGATTCAGCGGGTGCATAGCGAGGGGGGTTTGCACTCCTTCATCCCGAATGACTGCGATGATTTGCAAGTACTCACGGCAATGGAAACGCAGTCATCCCGGGGGGACTACATGCCCTTTTGCAAGGTTTTTTTGTCCATATACATAACTTCAGAGGGTTTTCGTGGTATAGGGACTGTGACACCACTTTCAAGGTTCGCTTGTTCCTCAGGGTTGGTTGGCCCTAAGCCCTAAACCCTAAACCCTGAACCCTAAACCCTAAACTCTAAACCCTGAACCCTAAACCCTGAACCCTAAACCCTAAACCCTGAACCCGCCTTACATCTGCCTTTCACCGCAGGCACAATCTTGGCGAACTTGTTGATGCCTCTAATCTTCTCCTGCACGCTGAAAAGCTACAGGTGTAGAGTTTGGAGTTGGGGTTTATGGTTTAGGGCTTAGGGCTTTAGGGTTTAGGGCTTAGGGTTTAGGGTTTAGGGTTTAGGGTTTAGGGCTTAGGGTCTAGGGTCTAGGGTCTAGGGTTTAGGGTTTAGGGTTCAGGGTTTAGGGACCCGAAACCCTGCAAACTGCTGAGCCCTAAACTGTGGCTGGACCCTGGAGCCATGCGAACCATGAGGGAAGGCGGTCATCCTAAACCCTAAACCCTAGACCCCAAACCCTAAACCCCGAACCCTAAACCCTAAACCCGAGTGCTGTCATGATTTGGCAGAACCTTGCGAGGCGTAGAGCAACAAGGCCCCAGCGTGCCCCGACAAAGCTTGTGGGCTTAGGGCTTAGGGTTTAGGGTTTAGGGTTTAGGGTTTAGTGTTTAGGCTTTAGGGTTTAGGGTTTAGGGGGAACATGACACTGATGACCGCATGAGTATTTTGGGCGGCTCCTTCGTCAGAGCCCACCCGCCAACCCCTAAACCAAAGCCCTGAAAGCCTTAAAGCCCCAAATCCTAAATCGAAAAGCACTGCAAGAACTGAAACCCTGCAAAGGACCATGCTCACAGCCCTAAACCTTAAACCCTAAACTCTAAGGCCCCAAAATCCTCCAAAACAAACACCCGAGAACCGTTAGAACGCCCTGGGAAAGCCCATTTTTAAAAACAACCCTAAACCCTCAACAAAAAAACACCCGAGAACCCTTACAACGCCCTAGGAAAGCCCATTTTTCAAAATCACCCTAAACCCTAAACCCGAAACCCTAAACCCCCAAACTCCTGGAAGCCTCAGATAAGGCCTCCAGGCGATCCAAAGGAATTCCAACAAAGCACAAAGACTTGGGAACCCTTTCAATGCCCCAGAAGTCCCTTTAACAAAGACGAGCGGGTTTATGGTTTAGGGTTTAGGGTTTAGGGTCTAGGGTTTAGGGTTTAGGGTTTAGGGTTTAGGGTTGAGCAACCCAGGGGCCTTGATGCTGATAGCCTCATCCGAGGTGACCAGGTCCAGCTTGTTGAGGATGATCTGGGTTTCGGGTGGGGGTTTCGGGGACCCAGGGTCCTAAATACAGTACAGTAGGGTATAGGGGGTATAGGGCTTAGGGTTTAGGGTTTAGGCTTTTGGGTTTGGGGTTGGGTTTAGGCTCCCTTCATAAGGCCCTTTAAACCCAAAAATGCATTTGTTCTCATTCTTGGGGCACTCCTGGGTTTGAGATGCAAGGTGTGGGCTTTGAGGGGTATAAGGAGGGACCCCTAGAAGGGACCCTTAATCCTATTCCCCTATAT